>OZ007586.1:255326857-255741857 GCA_963931845.1 Maratus michaelseni | reverse complement strand
CAAGCGGACGAGCTAGGAACCAACTGCTACCGTTTCACGCCCCTGGAGGAAACAGAAATTAACGTCCAGAATGTATCAGTGTCAACAGGAAAAGACCGGGGGACGCATACGGAAAACTCCCCCCCGGTGTGTGTTTGTGAATTTTAGTTATTTTTTTTTTTTATTTTGGTGTAATATGGAAAAAATTGGTGTGTGTCAGGGACGCCTGGATTTTCCCCCAAGGAATAGACACACACCCAAAGAGTGCACCCTCGCGAAGAAGACATCATCAGAGTAAGTGATACCCTCATTTATCTATTTTTATTTATTTATTTTTATCTTTACTGACCCTTCCTTCCGCGAAGTTGTCAGCAATGCTTGTTGACATGGCAACTGGGGATGTTTGTTGATAAACAAATCCCCACTCCGCGCCTACCTGGTACGTCACCAAAATCTTTCACACCGCCTCAGATATTTTATTGCCCTGCGTAACCTAGCCTAGGGATTTATTATTACTTACTTGCTTATTTGTCTTTATCCAAATATTTATTCAATTGATTATGTGATTTTCTTTGTTTTTTTATTATTGTTTGTGATACCTTGGGTCGCTTTTACTATGAAATTATTTCTTATCAAAATTTGAAAAATGTGCCAGGGATATCTTATTTTATGTTATTTTATTGTACTTATTTATTTATTTTTTTTTTCAACCCTAGTTGAGTATGCCATCGCTGTTTTGAGAATATTTAAATTTGACAGTTAGTAGAATTCTGCAAACCGCAACTAAAATTTTTACATAAACTGTTTAAGCTATTAGTCTTTCTGTAACAGTAACATCTTACTACCCCTTTTTAATGGTATTTTATTCCCACTATTCTTCCTCCGATGAGCTTGACTCCTCTGTTTTGCACCTGTCAGCATGCTTTGGTGCCCAGAGTCTGTCAATGTGTCTTTTTATAGTTCCTTTACTTTCTTCCGTTACATCTTGTAAAATGTAATTGTTATTTCGCACTTTTCGAACCACCTTAAATGGGCCTTCAAATTTTTTTTGTAAAACAGTAGGGTTAATGGACTTAAGGTAAACTTGTTGTCCTAGTTCAAGTGTTGTAATTTTATCAAGGTCTTCCTCTTTCACATATTCGGCCATCATTTTCTCCTGCTGTGCCAACGCTTGCAGTCTAACCTCCTGCATGTGGTCCATTCGGTTTTTGACATATGTCTGAGTGTGAATTTGTTCTGTTGGCATGTGTGCAGTAAAAGGAGTGCGTAAATTTCTTCCAAAAAAAAGGAAGGCGGGTGAAAATCCCGTCGCTCTGTGCTTCGCCATATTGTATTGGAGTTTGAAAAACTCTAGGCGAATGTCCCATTGTAAGGAACTTTGTGCCATGGCTGTCAGTGATCCTTTCAGTATTCGATTCACGACTTCTATCAGGCCGTTTCCTTGGGCTCTGTAAACTGAACTGAAGCGAATTTCAATGTTTAGAGCACGCATGTACTCTTTGAATACCGCTCCCCTAAAATATGGCCCATTATCTAATTTTAACTGTTTTGGCAATCCAAAATAACTGAAGTATTTATTAAAGACATTGAGAATAGTCTGGGACTCGACATTGCGAATAGGTATGGCTTCTAGGAATCTTGAAGTAGAATCCATAATCGTGAGAATAAATTTATTCTTGCGAAGTGTAAGTGGAAGCTTTCCGACGATATCCGCATGTAATACACTCCCTATCTCATGGTCCTTAACCATTTTTTGAATAGGAACTTTCATTTTTTTATGTGGCTTTGCGGTGTTACATGGTACACAATTGGCACAATAAGTTCGAATATCTGTATACATTCCGTGCCAAAATATTCTACTTTTCATGGCTTCATAGGTTTTGTCAAAACCAAAATGCGGTTTGTGCACTTCTTCCATCAAAGCAATTTTTAAAGCATCCGGCGCTATAATTAGTTCTGTTTTCTGTTTCCCCGGTTTTAAAATTAGCATCTTCTCTTCATTTAAAGTATACCTTTTGGTATTTCTGTTTTCTTTACCTTGTTCTATTTTCTGAATTATTTTGCTTAATTTCTCGTCTGAATATTGATGTTGTTTAATATTCTCATTAGATAATGCGGGATTAACGGAAAATAAATTATTGTGTAAATTTGTATCCGTAATAATATTATTTATATTTCGCGAAATATAGTCCGCTGGGTTGGTGTCCCCTTTAATGTGATCGAATTCATAAGAGAAATCGCTGAGATTTATCACCCATCTTTTAACCAAATCGGACTGATTCTCTAGATGTAAATTTTCCGTGAGAGCCTTGGAATCGGTGAGAATCTTGAAGTGTCTGCCTTCCAACATAGTTCTGAAGTGTAACACCGCTTCATGAACCGCTAATAATTCGAATTTCAAGCTCGGATAATTCTTTTCCGGTTCCCGTAATTTTCTCCCAAAAAATTCAATAGGTTGTAATTTTCCTTCAATTTCCTGCGCCAGTACCGCTGAAATTGCAATTTTTGAGCCGTCTGTGATTAAAGTAAATTGTTTGGTGTAATCAGGAGGATGTAATGTTGGGTTGTTTATAATTTCATCTTGGATTTTCTTAAAGGCCATTTCAGTATTTTCATCCCATTTAAATTTAATTTTATCTTTAGTAAGATTAACTAATGGGTTTACTATTTCCGCATATTTTGGAATGAGTGTTCTAAAGTAGTTAGCCAAACCTAAGAGTGACCTTACTCCTTTTTTTGTTTTAGGTCTTACTAAACTTTTAATTTTATCTATATTCCTTGTGGATGGTGAATAGCCGTGCTTGTGAATTTGAAAACCAAGAAATTCTATTTTATCTTTACATATTTGCATCTTGGATGGCTCAATTGTTAGATTATGTTGGATTAGCGCCTGTAACACTTCTTCCAAAATTCTCAATAATTCTGATATAGTATCAGCCCCTATTAAAACATCATCAATAAAGTAGGCTACCTGATGCTTGTTAAAATGACCCAATACCTTATTTATCAGTTCAGCAAAATAGGCGCTCGAATTGCGAGTTCCGAACGCAAGTCTCAGAGGTCGAAATTTACCATTTTCTGTAATAAACGATAGTTTTTGGCTATCTTCAGGTCGTAAATTAATTTGGAAGAAAGCACTGTGTAAGTCAAGTACTATATAGTACTTCTTCCCACTAATATTCTGTAAAATTTCTTTAATATCTGGAATCGGATAGGAATATGGCTCTAAAATCTGATTTAGCAGCCGGTAATCTACCGCCATTCGAAATTTTGGATTGTTTTTGTTATCCGCTTTTTTTCTTACAAAAATGACAGGAAATGCGTAATTAGAGTCCGATTCCTCGATGATTTTCGCTTCTAATAATTTTCTTATCTCTGTCTTTGCATATTGCTTCACTGCTTGTGGCACTTTATATGGTTTTGTTTGAATGGGATAGTCGTGGTTAAGTGTAAACTTTGGTGTCACCAGTGAGCATTGACCTAAAGTTTGATAGGATTTCGAAAAAGCGTGTACATGCTTTAAAAGAATTTGTTTGAACGAATCCTGTACATCCGATGGTAAATGATTAAGATCAAAATCTTCCTCATTTATCTCTGCCTCTCTTAATTTATGTACATCTTCCAAATTTAATGCATTGACCTCAAAAATTCTCCCTTGCTCAATATTGTCTATAGATTTATCTTGTTTGTATTCCAAATTAGTGAAAATTTGCCCGATGTTCATACCTGTTTCTAAATGTATCTTGTTATTAGTAATATTTTTAATTAAAATATTTATTTTTCTGTTACCTGGGGTGTCATGGATAGATCTTTCATAGAAAATTTTATTTTTGTGCTGTATTGGTTCTAGGATAAATGTTTGATTTTCCTCTAATTTTATGGGGCATTCTAATTTTACAAATTTTTCCTCCCCTGGGTTTATAATATTATGGCCTACCGTTTTTGCAAACATTTTCCCCTTTGTAGGTTTTCTGTATTTTTTAGTCCTTGTGTTTTGTTCTGTAATTAATGTATTTACATCCCCAGTGTCCTCCGAATCTTTGATGTTTAATGCCATTTTTCTTCCTTTGAATTTAAGATACTTCTTTTCAAAATCTAGAACCATTTGATTTTCTTTTAAGAAATCGTACCCTAGTAATAATTGATATTTGCGGCCAAAATCTTTATTTGTAACATAAAAAGTTCCTTTTACAAAAGTGTCCTGTAATTTAAATGACATTCTAATGCACTGTTTGAATGTAATCAGTGAATTTGTAAGTGTTTGAATCTTAATTTGATTTCCCAAATATTTAAATTTTATATTTGCTTGTTTTAAATTTTCAAACAAAAGCGGTGAGATCAAGCTCACCTGTGCGCCGGAGTCACAAAGGCTGTTAATTACAATATCTTTAATTTTAAATTTAATTAGAGGAAGTTCATTTGTATCGTTCTGTACACTTGCAATAGTTTTATCCCTTAAAGTATGCCCGCTATCGTGAGACTTGCTCGGGTCTTCTTTATCTGTATTTACAAGTCTCGTATTTAGTTTTCCGCATCCTTATCTTTGTTCTGCTTGTATCTTTTATAATTGCCCCTCTGAAATTTACCCCTTTGATTACTATCCTTGTTACTGTTCGTATGATTTTCTCTGTTTTCCCTAGAGTCCGTATATTTATTGCGATAGTTATTCCTCTGTGCCCCTCTATAATTTCCTCTCTGTTGAGTGTAATACCCCTGTGCATCATAATTATTAAAGTCAGGTTGATAATAAGTATACGGCGTGTTGTAATGTTGTTGTGGTGGGGGTGGAAAAGGTTGAGCATTTGGTACATGATTATAGTAAATATTACCCTCCGGAAATGCATTGTGAGAATCGTGTCTTTCATACTGGTTATAATTCTTGTAATTTGCTCTGTAATTACCCCTATTGTTTACAAATCTATGCCTATAATTCTGGTTGTTGTTTTTATTAGCTTTATTATACCAACAACTATCCTCATTGTGTGACCCCTTCTTGCATATATTACAAAATTTTTCGACTTCCTCTCTTTTTTCGATTGTTCCCAATTTTATGTTATTTATTTCTTTTGATAAATTATTAATCTGCTCCGCCGTTTCTACATTTAATTTCAATAACTTCTCAAAAAGTTGCGATTCATTGTTAGCTGTTATAGTATTTACCTGTTCTGCCCCTATATTATTGTACGCCTCTTCTAATTTAATTGCTGTTTTGCAAGCATCCTCAAAATTATCGGGAAAGGTTTTCCTTAAATCCATACTTAAATCCGGTCTAATCGCATCCAAAAATCGTGTCAATCTTACTAAGTCCAAAAATTTCCCGTTTCCGTTCGGATCAACTTCTGTATGGCTTTTCTCTATATAAAGAGACGCTGCGTTTTTGAATTCGCTAATAAAACTTGTTAAGTCTGTCCCGGTTTCTGTTTCAGATTGAAAAACTCAGTCTGTACCTGCGTAAATGATTTCTTGATTTTGAATAAATCTAACAATTTCTTTTTGAATTCGTTATAGTTTTTCTCTTCTATAAGCGATTTATTTTGTGAGAGTTTCTCTCTCGCAGTACCCGACAATTTTGCTTTCAAAATTGTAAGCTTCGCATAGTCTTTTAATATTTGTTTAGTTAAGTCCTCAAATTGTCTGAGAAAATACTCGCAATCACTTAACTTTTTCCCATCGAAATTCGGGATTAGAGAAATTATTGTGTCCACTGATGGATCTGCCATCGTGTTACTCGAATCAATTTGCTTTTGTTTATTTAACTTTTTTATATGCCCTCGCGTTAATACGCCAGAAAAACTCGAGTTCAAGCTATTTCTATGATTTCTACGATTCTTTTTTGGCATTCAGCTTTTTGATAATTAAAATTTATTTAGATACTGAATTCTAAATCTAACTTTAAAAATGCATGGAAATTCTTATCCCTAAAAATATTATTAAGCCAAGTGTAAACATTTGCAAAATTTCAAAGATATCAAAATATAAATGCATTATACAATAAAGTATACAGTATCCAAATATATATGCATTAACAATCTACTAATACACTATTTTATCTGCTACATAAATCCTTATCTTTTTATTTTTTTTATTATTCATATTATTTTACGCTATCATTTGATTTTTTTTTTTTTTTATGATTTACTTTCTTAGCACAATGTTTCAGTATACTGTTAAAGATCAAATGCAAAGTTCATATAAGAGTAACATAAAATATACATACAATTACGAATATACTGATTTTTCTAAGTTGAATACTGATATTTACGAAATCACCGACTTGCTGGTAGTGGAGCCTTTTAGAGGAAGTCAAACAAACCATCAAAATAAAAAAATCTCCATTTAATCTTCCAATAACTTATCATTAAAATAAAAGAGTTGAAATTATTCTAATTAACAGTTTCATAATTATTATTTTGCAATATACTATATAGATTGTAAATTTCCACAATTTGAATATAAAATTTTAAATTGATTACTTTTAACATGAGCCTGTATTTTAGAATACATTAAAGGTATTTAACTTAATGTTTGACAATAACCCAGTTGCAATTTTTTAATCATTAAAATTGAAAACTCAATTAACAATAATTAAGAACTGGACGGCACCAGTGAATTATATAGGAATTGCAGATGTTGAAGAGAAATATGCATGGCTCAGTTATAATATTTATTTAAGATTTTTATCCTTTAATTTCCCTTCTAATTGCTGCCCATTCCAACATAACCCTTTTGCTGGGACAAGTTGATCAAAATTAAAGCTTAGAATTAAATACATAAAGGTTTCTCTGGGGTTGGCTAATAGAATAAATTAATTTATTCAGAAAATAATAATAAAAGGAATCCATAGAGATTAAATTTTGGATATGTTCCCCCCATTGCATTGTGTAATTTCGAAGTAGCCCATTACCCTTTTTGAGAATGATCATTCTTGCCCTTAGCTGACTTTTAAAATGGAAATCTAAATAAACAAACACATACTAGATAATTTAAATGGGAAGACTCCAAATAATTAACACTATTATTTATTTACAATATTTACAGTTATTTCAAGAAAAAAAAAAAAAGATTTATCAGAACACATCTGATTTAATTTCCTAACAAAATTTCTCCTATAATATTGGCATTAACACTTTGATCCTTGCAAAGGATACTTATATTTGTTTGTATTTATATTTAAATTGATCTTTGACAACATTATTTGTTTACAATTAAAATACTGACTTCCATTTGTGACTAAGGTCACACTACCAGCTTCTCTTATAATATTTTGATAAAATCAAATAAACTGGGGAATTACTTAGGTCAGAGTCATATTTACCTCTACACATTGATTGAAGAAGGTTTCTCTTTGTATCAGAGCACTGTTTCCGCTAACTAAATAGCACTGCACTTATTGAAAATGTTCATTTCACAAAACTTAGCTTAACTTCCCCACTCTCCATATATGTTGTTCAGGTTCGTTGCTTTCTTACCATCAGAATTGCCACTCACTCTATTTTCCTCTTTCGGACCGCACAAAATTCATCGCGTCATTTTATTTCACCTCTTCCTTTCGCTTCTGAGATCGATGTGTGTTCTGTTTTCATTCTTTTTTACAACTCCTTTTTCATCACCACGGTGGGCCGTACTTCGTTCTGCCCAAAATTTGCATGACAGTGCTTTAAGCCCATCCTTCTTTTTTTTCATTGGGTAGTTGATCTCCCGTTTTAACTGAAATTTGCATAACAGAGGGTCAGTTTCACCTCCTCTTTACCAACCCCAACCAATGGCTATGCATCAGTTGTTTCTGTAGCGTGTTGTTTTCTTTCTCGGAACTACGTGTGTGTTCTTTGATATTATCTCCCAGACCAACTTAAATCAAAGTTCTTCTTATTTGACTTTTATGGCTTAAAATTGTCGCCAGCGAGTCTCTGGTCATAAATTTGCCATCCTAAATCTTTCAACTGAGGCGACTTATGGGAAAGTCCCGATAATGTACTTTCCTTACATTACTCAGGATGTAAATGCACTTTAAACGAAAGGGGGAAATGCGGATTATCAGAGGATAAAGATAAGCAGTGATTAGTCAAATATTTCACCTTTTTTAGGAATCCTTTTCTTCTTTATGTCATTTTCAAACAGTAAGAAAAATTCCATTTTTAGTAAATAAAATGTGACATGTAAGTTTGAAATATCGGAAACTTAGCTTAAGAAAGAATGTTTTGATTTTCGAGCAAAAAAAATTTTTCGCCTTAAGCGGGATTTTCTGAAATTCTATTTCGTGTTAAACGAATTAATTTACATTGGTTTTCAGACTTATCTGGCGGGACCTGAGTAACATTTCGTGTTAAGCAAAATTTCGCGTTAAGCGATTTCGTGTTAACGAGGTTCGACTGTATATGGAAAGTTAGACAAAGGCAACCCGAAATAACATATCAACAGATGTTAAACCATGTACTTGATAATGTAAGGTCATAGATGCTTTTAACTGCACCTCAACATATAAGGGACTTTGTGACAACCTTAGTTTTGGACCACTTGAGAGATATTAATACAAATTATTCCTATTGTAGGTATCTACAGCTTTAATTTTAGCTAATGTTTGACCATGTGCTCAATGACCATAAAGCCATAATCATTTTTCAAACCCCCTCAGCAGTTTCGAGTTTTGATTGGTGGCAACCCTAGTTTTGGACCAATTGAATGAAGGCAACCCAAGTGATTCAAATGTTGAACTTTAAGAAGTTGAATTTGAGCTAATTTTTCACTATGTGCTCACTGATGTAAGGATGTAATTGTTTTTAACCCCATCTCTTCACAATCGGGATTTGAGTTGTGACAATGCTAGTTTTGGACCACTTGAGTGAAGACAATCCTATTGTTTTGTATTGGAGGTTTCTAGAGCACTAGTTTGAGCTAATGTTCAACCATGCTCTTGACGACATAAAGTTAAGTACTCAAATAAAACACATAAAATATGAATAAGTGTACAGGGTGAAGGATAACCCAATATATAACAACATATGTACTCAGCGATGTAAAGTTATAAGGTCATTATTATTTTTCAACTACATCTTAGCGGTTAGGTTTTTAAATGCAGCAACACTAGTTTTGGCCAACATGAGTGAAGGTAACCTAAGTTATTTGTATTGTGAGTGTGACAAACTTTCTTATGAGCTATGGTACAAACATGTGCTTGATGACATAAGATTGTGTCAATTTTTGACCCCAAGTTTGAATTGGTAATATTTCTTAAGGTCAAGTTGGGAGCAGGCAACCCTGCATATTTCAACACATCTGTCTACATATTTCAACACATTGTCCTACTTCTTTGTATCATTTCCGTTCAGGTCTTATGACATAAATAAAAAAGTAAACTAGAAGTAGACCGCTTGTTCCAAAAAGGTCAAGAACTGTACAGGCAACCCTGTTAGAAAATCTTAGTCTAAGCTTTGACCTTTACTTAGAATCATTCTCATTCAAGTGTCTGATGAGGTTTTCTATCACGGGATCCTGGACTATTTATAAACTAGTTGTCAAATGAATAATTTTTTTCTATTTTTGAAAACTTAAATGATTGCTTAAAAAAAATCACAATATTTCCATTTTGATGAATGCATCTTCTTTGGGTATACCTTTAAGACACTATAAATTTCAGAAGATAAGATTATGGTGTTTTTCTGTTATACCAACATCATGCCAAAATATATGCTAATGTGCCATTTACTGGAACCCTCACCATGCAAAGGATTTTATTGTACTGTACCAAACATTGTGATTCAATATTTATAGAAAGTGAATCATTTTTTTAAAATTTAATCCTAAGCACGTAAAACATCCTAAATTTGCTACTTTTCAAGTCGAAAATATTTTTTATTAAGCTATAACTTTCATTTTTTGCTGATCTTGAGATGGATTTTACCATTTGGCATTTACCTGATGATGAGCAAGCTGCAATAAAATTATTTCAGGGCTATGGAATTATACATAAAGAAAGTTTTTTTTGTGAGATGCCAGTTATGAATGTTTCACAGTAAATCACAAGTATAATTTTCTTGACCCTAACAGTGGGCGTTATACCCAATCTGTTGAGAGAAAATTAGGTATTGCAAAATGCATAATAAAAACATCACATCACCATTCATTATTATGTACAATCCTATCTTATAGATTTTATGTGGTGATGTGATGTCTTTATTAAAAAAATTAAATGTATACTGCAATAGTAAGAGACATTTACAATTTCATGTCTGAAGTTTAAATTGAGTTTTATTTTATTTTATTGCATAATATTTAATTTTGTTGTGTTTTTAAAAATATATTTATATGGAATTAATAAAAGTGAAGTGTTCGTGAAAGCCTACAATTTTCAAATGTTATGATTTTTAAATGATCACTTTTGCACCAACAATATTCATTTTGCACCACTATTACTCTTGGCAACAATGATGTTGGTAAAACAAAAAAGTACCAAGATTATCAATAAAAGCCAAAAATAGGACTTTTAGAATATCGTATTTACTTGCATATTTGTTGCACTTTTTTGACCATTTTTTAGATTGGGAGATGCGTATAATATATGAGTATTTTTAAACATATTTACTGTTATTAACTTTTGAGAGAGAAAAGAAATAGCTAAATTTTAAGATAAATATAACTTGTTAATAAATGATTTAAACTACCTGCACTCATAGAGTAAGTGAGAAGAAAAAGAATGTGGGAAGCAAAGCACCAAATTTGCTCTTTTGGATTAAAAAAACTTTAAATCAGATTATAAATAAAAAGATGCCTGGATACATTTGGTAAAATTAATATGGATCTTATTTCATTAACTCAGATTATCCCATATTCTTCATATGGAAATTATGCAAAGCTTTTTTCATCTTTTTATTCAATTTTTTTTTCAAAAAGTAAGGGGTTTAAAAAATATGTGGGGTATAAATTATGTGAGTAAAATGTGGTATATTATTGTAACATTTAATATACCAGATATTGTTTATTAGATCTATAACTTTTGTTTTATTTTGACTCATTATAGTAATTATATATTGAGAAAAATAAACAAGTTATTACTAAAATCAATCATCAAATTGCTGCTAGATTTAAACTGTAAAACCTCAAAAAGAAAATTTTAAATTAAAAAAAAATACCGGACAAATCAGGAAGTAAAATGTTATCTAATAAAAACTAACAATTATTTCTATTAGTGATTAATATATACCTCAGACAAATCAAGAGCCTCATATAATTTTTCAGTATAGGCCTTTATGGAAACTGCAGCATTTTTATGAACATTTATAGTTTCTTCAGAAATCTTCTTAAGCTTTGAAATTGTATCATTCAAAGCATTTTCATATACTAAAAAATATATGTTATATTAAAAAATTAATTTAACAAAAAATACACACATTAAAGAGAAAATATAAAAAGGAAGAAAAATTGAACAAACATGCATCCCCTTTTATTTGAGATGATTTGAAAGCTGGCTCAGATGCCTTTGATTCCGTTTTTAATATATTAGGTTCATCGAAATGTTTGTCATCTAAAAATGAAAATAGGAAAATGTGCATAGTAAATAATTTGCATGCTAAGCAAATGAAATTCTAAAGTGAATAAAAAATAATAATGATTTACACACAAAAAACTTAACAATGTAAAATAAACAAAAGAAAATAAGATAAAGAATTAAAATAATAATTATCATTTAAGGACATATCAAGATTGTGCAAAGAACTAGATCAGAATGCTGAAATTAGACAATTTTGTGAAAGAAAAAAAGCTGATTAGAATAGCAATGTATGAGAAGAAAAAAGTTTAGTTCTGGTTTTAAACAATTAAAAAGTAAAATTGAAATAAGGTTTTTTTTAAAAAGCTGAACATGCAGAAAAAATTACAAATCACAAAAATAAAGATTTTAAAAGAAAAAAATAATTAGATGGCATACACATCAAATGAAGCAGTAAGGGTTTTGAGCAAGCAGCTTGTTTCATAATTGTTTTACAGCTATTGCTTTGTGTAAATAAGAAAAACGAAACTTGCTAAGATTTCCAGACTAGTTCTTTAATTGTCACTCCAGAAACCTAAATGCTAAAAATGAAAGATCTCATATTCTCAGAAAACTACTGCCTAGGTAAAATTTTTAGCTCTTTTAAGCAGAGGGCAAAATATGTTCTAAATGGAAGGCAACAGGCAGAAACTATCAACTTCATATACAACATTGAGATTTATGTGTATTTTAGCAGATCAAAATACATTTGGTACTTTTTTTATCAACTGGATGCAGGTGATAAATTGCTAAATATTGTTTCCATCACCACCATTCGTATTGCATTTATTTCATTTAAAATATAACCTTTTACTCATTTCATTTAAAATACAAAAGAAAAAGAAAAAAACTAGTATGTTGTGACCATCGCAAAACTTTCTTCTATATAAATCAAATCAGTTAAATGATTTAAACAGAATGACAATGTATTCCCATATTTAGTATTCCCAGTATCCAAGTATTCCCATATCCCCATGAAGCTTTGATGAATTCTGTGAATTTAAACTGGTGATATAAGCACTGCTATTCCAAACAAATCAAATTCCAGTGTTTCACCTCTTAGATCACCACAACCAAAATTGAATGACAATCAATTCCTTATCATGAGGATTCTAAATTTGATGTTTCATTGAATGCTGTGCACATAAACTGGAAATATAAGCATCACATAAATTGAACAAATCATCAATTTGCGACACCCCCTCTTGGGGAATTAGTTTTGCCCAAAAACTAATCAGCACCAGTTCACATAAGGATAGAACTTAATATGAAATTTCATCCTATTCTACATAGTTCGGGAGTTAGAGCATCCACAAAATTTGTGTCATATACAAACTAGACAGACATTTTCTAAAATCAGTCAAATTGCAACCAGGACCTTTTAAAACATACAAATCTTTAAAAAACTACAAGCTGAAATTTTTCATGAATCCAATACTCCCTTCTTGTGTACATAGAAGAAAGTAAAAAAGAAGAAATAATACCATAAACAAAAACATTTTATTTCAACATCAAAACATTGTTTCTAATTTACACACATGAAACATAAAAGCTGCTATTAACAAAGAAGAGAAAATATATACAGCGATGCCCTGGACGCGCTATAACACGTAAATTCCACGAAAAACTGGAGTTGGGACACAAAAAAAAAGGTTCTTAGGCGTCCTAGGATGCGTAATTTTAACACACATAAATTCTTCGAAAAATCGAAAACAGGACGGTAAAAAAAGCATAATGTGTCACAGAAAAGCGTGAATTTCTTCCAATGGTCGTGAGAAAAAACGACAAATTTTGTCAAAGAATCGCAAAATCCATCCAAGGACTGCGAAAAAACGACAAATTTCATTGAAGGTTCGCTGAAAAAAGGCAAATTTCG
This sequence comes from Maratus michaelseni, assembly GCA_963931845.1. NCBI lineage: Eukaryota > Metazoa > Arthropoda > Arachnida > Araneae > Salticidae > Maratus > Maratus michaelseni. The sequence continues at coordinate 255,728,481 of OZ007586.1, read as the reverse complement.
TCGATAAATTGCATAAAAAAAGTGCAGAAAAAAACGAGAATTCCATTGAAGGATCACAAAGAAAAATGCAAATTCTGTCAAAAGGCTGCAGAAAAAAAAGGGGAATTTTTTCGAAGGATTGCGAAAAAACTGCGAATTCTGTCGAAGGATCGCGAAAAGACAGCAATTTTCTTCGAAGGATCTCGAAAAAAAAAAAAAAAAAAATGGCAAATTTCTTCAGAGGATCTTGAAAAAGCGGCAAATTTAGTCGATGGATCTCGAAAAAACGGCAAATTTTGTCGAAGGATTTCGAAAAAACGGCAAATTTCGTCAAAGAATTGCGGAAAAAATGCGAATTTCGTCCAGAGGCCGAAGAAAAAAACGCCAATTTCATCAAAGGATCGTTGAAAAAACTGCTAATTTCGTTGATGGATCACAGAAAAACGACGAATTTCATCGTATGGTCACAAAAAAACGGCAAATTCTGTCAAAAAAAAAAAAAACCTGGGAATTTCGTCGAAGAATCGCCAAAAAACGACACAATTTGTCGAAGGATCTCGCAAAAACGGCAAATTTCGTCGAAGAATCACCAAAAAACGGCACATTTTGTCAAAGGATCTCGCAAAAACGGCAAATTTCATCGAAGGATCGCGGAAATAACGCAAAGTTCATCAAAAGATCTCAAAAATGGCTAATTTTGTTGACAGATTGCAAAAAAATGCAAATTTCATCGAAGGATCGCGGAAATAACACAAAGTTCATCAAAAGATCTCAAAAATGGCTAATTTTGTTGACAGATTGCGAAAAAATGCAAATTTCATCAAAAAGCCGCAGAAAAATGCGAATTTCGGCAAAAAAAAAAAAACACGTCAATTTCGTCAAAGGATCGTGGAAAAACTGCAAATTTCATCAAAGAATTATGGAAAAAGTGCAAATTTCGTTGAAGGTCCAAGAAAAAAAACGTGAATTTAGTGAAATAGTCACGGAAGAGATGCAGCATTCCTTTAGAAAACAGCAGATACACAAAGTTCTATGCTTGTTAAATATAGGCATAGTTTTTAATCTGAAACAATATACTGAACTAACTTTTGAATAATCGGGTTAACCTAAACCCAATTTGCAGGAATCTACACTCAGCCTGAAATAGACTCGAATCAAAAGCAGGGTTAATCCACCCTGCACAACCAGCAACAACAAATAGTGCTGAGAGAGTGAATAGTGCTCTGCTGTGACCTTTCAGAAAATTTGCTGTGAATTTCAGAAAATATTTTTAAAAATTCAGAATTACTCCTGAAACATCCTTTCCAAAGAAAATGTTTGATTCCAACACTGATCTATGCTGACAAATAGTTCAATGGGAAGTTTAATCAAAGCATCCATTCATTCAACAAAAAGTGCCCCTTTACTCAACAAAAGTTTTCTTTTATCAAACAAAAATGTCCTTTTCAATAAATCCGGCCTGCCCCTTTTAAAAGAAATGCAAATATTAGTGATACTTGTTATCTTCTACACTCAAATAATCATTATTTTATAATTAAGCATTTATATAAAAAAAGTAAAAGAAAATTGCTCAGTTTTTTTTAAAATGTCTTATTTGAGTGCGAAAAGAAAATTTCTCTTAATATATATTTTTTAATATCTTATTTGAGTGGGAAATACTGGTTTTAATTATTCATTATTTAATTATTATCAAAACAATAACTACTGCATTTCTGTTTTCCAAATAAACAAGTTTCACTTATTCCTTTAAAATATGAATTTGAATTACGGATGGGGACCCGCTATTTAAAAAAGTACAAAATATAGATTTCCCCACAAATAGTATAAAATAACTGTTTTGAAACTTTGAAGTTTTTTTTTTTCTTTTTTTAAGACTTTCTCATAAGTAGGTTGATAGTTTTCTGTTTATTGCTTTCCATTTGTAATTGAGGAAAAAGCAATGTGTACAATTAATATGTGAATTTTATCATCTCAATTTTTTTTTTTATAAGTTAATTAGGTTAAACACATCTAAATTAATAGTAATACTTTACAGTACTAAATATTTCATAACAATTTGCACTTCAGCTTATTTGTGAACAAAGCAAAGTTTAAAGACACAAATCACTATCGATATTTCAATTATTTAGCTTTATGCACTAACCTTTAGATTGTCCAGTTGCACTTGATTTTGGTTTATCAAGGGGCGGTTTTGGAACCTAAGAATTAAAAAAAAATAAGAAAAATCAATTTTAATACATTCTATTAGATTTGAGAGAATAAAGCTTAAAATAAGTTTAACCCTCTCGGCACCAATTTTTTTCCCAATTTTGGGAAAAATTACTTTTACGCTAACAAAATTAAAAGTAGCTATCGAAATCACAGAAGTTACAGTTTACTGAAATTTAACGAATGTGTTCTTTACAGAAATCTAACAAATGTAGTTATGTTGCGTGTTTTTCCTATGAAAATAGTCTAAGGAAGAATTTTTTAAGACATTTGGAAAATGTCATATTACAACCAGATTAAACAAACATAAAAAATTTAGTAGTATTTTTTATCTTTTATCACAAATTACTAATTCGGAAAAGGAGTCCCTAATTTAAATTTAAAGAGTGAAACATACGTTTAAATTAAAAGAAACGCCAATGGTTTACTAATAATTAATAAAACTTTTATTAATATTATTATTATTAAATGCTGAAACATAAGTAACGTCATAATAGTAAATGTATCGACATATGCTATCACTATTAGATGCTGGAATTAAGAAAAATAATTTTTTTCTTTCAAATATTGCAATTCGAAGTAGGAGCCTCATATGAGGCCCAGGGTGATAAGAGGGTTAATTAGGATCATTATCAATTTAAGTAATTACAGTAAAAATGTATAATAAAAAGAACCTCTAAGACATGTTGCTATTTTATAAAACTAATTTATCTAATTTTTAATAGTAAATGCTGAAAATTAGTTAAAGAGTGCATAAAAAATATTGAGGTACTGAATATTTTACTTTATACAAACATAATTCATCATATGAGAAATTAAATTCTATTAACCCTTTGGGGACGCTTAAGATGCTCAGAATCCTCAATTATTCCCACCAGTTACTTTTTATTGTAAGCTTTGCCTTATTTAATGATAGCATTTCTGCGATTCAATTAGGCGAACATTTCTGTTTTGAAAAACTGGTGGTAAAAGATTAAAAATTCTGTAAAGGACGCTCGTCGCGAAGGAGTTAAATACGAGATAAAAACATGTCCATAAGCAGCAGCAGCAAGTAAAAGCTTCTTTTTCCAGTTCAAACGTTCAACACGTTTTCTTACAGAAAATTCAACATTCATAAGCTAATGATAAACATAAGTTTTTATACATAATTCGTAAATTAACTATTTTAATTATTGTTTCTACCATGCAGAATCCTTAAAATTAGTGAAAAGAAAAATGACTATTTAGTAATTTAAATAATAAAGCCATTTTTTAAAGAAGATAATAGTGTTGCTTGTGTTTTTAGCTCTTTTTAGATGCTGCTACCTAATGAATTAATATTATTATTATCACTGTTATTATTATTACTAAATGAGGTAATTGTATAAAATTTGCTGATGACAGAATTTAGTATTACATGAAAATATGTTTACATTAAAATGTTTTTTATGAATAAAAGAAATATATACAGTATAGGATCCATTATCCAGAATACTTGGGACCTGGGGCATTCTGGATAAGGGGTTTTTCCGTAATTCAGAACACTTTCTTATGTATAAAAAATGTACTAAATAACTTCATAAAATGGTGACTAATATGAATAATATATGCAAATACATTACTTATAAATTTGTTCATTTAATACATTATTTGCACTAAAAAAAAAAAAAAAAAAAAAAAAAAACATTCTAAATTACAAAAAATAAATAAAATTTCATTTTGGGAGTTGGGAGCAGAATCTTTTGATTTGGAGATAGTGACAGCATCAACTGCCGTCATTTATCCAGCTTGTTTAAAATTTATACAAGTACCCTACATTGAGGCTAAAGATCATCTGCTAGAGTGAATTGCAGCTATGCATACTGGAGTGTGACGTCATGTATATAAAATTTATTGGAAGTATATTCTAAAAAAAAATTTTAGTTTTTTATTCAGAGAAAATCCCTCTGACTGTCAAAAAATTTTCAAATCTAAATTTACAAATTATCAAGTAACTATTTTTTTTTATGTATAAAAAGGAAATGTTAAAATCAATGAATAATCTGGCAACTTTCCATAACCTGTTATTATTGATGTTGATTGCAATGGCAGATTCGCCGATTCTTAGCATAGAAATAATTTTTCTAGGCTCAAATTTACAAAACAAAAAAGAAATGTTAGTCAGTTTTCTGCTCACCATATTTCTCCGCAATAATACCATGGCATTAAACTACGTTTAACTTATTTTAATGAAACTTGTAACAAAATAAAATTTGTACACAGACATGTTTTATTTTTCTAACGTAATTGTTTTTAATTTTTTCCTATCGTAATGGTTTTCGTATCAGAATTTTTTTACATTTATTTATTGAATTTATAAATTAATGAATGAAAGCAATATCATTTTGTTATTTTTTCTTTTACTGACACTTTAATTCTTACTTTTTTTTTGTTTTAAGAATTTTTTTTTGTTTAGTGTTTTGCATTCCGGTTTTCGGAGCTTTCCCGAATACCGGGACGCCGGATAATGGATACTATACTGTATATGATTTTTTCAATTCCTCAACGCTTATACAACTTTACCTCTCCTTTTCTTGAAAACCAAAGTATGTGTGCATTATTGTGGCCCACATAACTTGAATAATTTGATAAAGTGGCTCTCAAGTATGAAAGGTTGAAGATTCCTACTCCAGATTAACACAATTTTTTTCATTATTAAAAAAATTATATATAATTGAAGATTTTTAATTTTAAAAAGTCAAAAACATTTGACAAAAAATAAGGTCCTTTATAACATTAAAGCAATATCAGTCAAGTTTGGAAGGCTTTTCTTTTTTAATTCTACACTTTAAACTTTATTCAAAATAACGAAACAAATTACATACAATACATACTAAACATCTGCCAATGGAGCTTTAAAGCAATTTTCAATTTTATTTCGTCTTAGAATAAAACCCATATTAAGAAAAAATTATCAAAAATCATATTATACAATACTGAACATCTGCCAATGGAACTTTAAAGTAATTTTCAATTTTATTTCATCTTAGAATATACCCCATATTAAGTCAAAATTTATGAAAAATCAAATCATATAATTCACTAAAGTGTTATTTAGCAACACTCTTTTTACAGTATACTTACAAATAAGTTCCACAGATAAAAAATATCCATGTGTATTTTGCATTGGAATTTTATTCCATATGCAATAAAATGTAATTAAACAAAATATTTTGTTGTTTAGCATTCTAAGAAGTTATAATAATAATAAAAGTAAAACATAGAAACAAAATTGTATTTGCAATATACATGCAAGTTAAAAATATTGAAAAAAATTATTCATCATAAACTGAAAAAGATTTTTGCATTTTAAAAAGTTGCATTTACACTTTAGAGGCTACTTCACTCAGGCGAAAACACCCGCTCACTAATGTTAATCATATGGGGAGAAATGTTTTACGATATCTCGTTCACATTTCAATATTTTTAAATGACTTTTTTTGCATTGGATAGCTGAAATTGATCTCTATGCAGGCTCTTTTTAATTTTTTCGATTTTGGTTGCAGCCGTTTTTTTTTATGATTCTTTCACTTTCGAAACCTGTTCCCAAAGTGAAAGTATCTTAATAAAAAAAAACTTATAATCAAAAGCGAAAAAGTACAAAAAGACCTGCATAGAGATTGACCTCAGCTATCCAGTGCCAAAAAAACATTTAAAAATATTGAAATGCGAACGAGATATTGTAAAATATTTCCCCCACAGGATTAACATTAGTGAGCAGGTGTTTTTGTCTGAGTGAAGTAGCCTCTTAAAACTACTTTTGTCAGCTTTTTTTTTTTATCCCTAGCATAGGTGGCATCTTAATTGCTTTTTTTTAATTTACTAATCTCCTGAAGTACTAGTAATTAGATGCTTGATTTTTTGTCACATTTTGAACATTTTCATTAAATGGCTGTTATCTTCGTTCCTTATCCTTTTAAATAAGTTTTGGTACTAGTCTATCTTTCCATTGACTGCTTTTTATATATATAAAAAAAAACTGTCACCAAACAATGAGATTTAATGCCAAAAATGTATAAGCATGATGTCACATTCATTGCACATTTATAAATTTTTGCCAATAACCATGGCTGAATGCCTCATCTGTGTACCCCGAATACAGAAGATTGTCCTGAAGGGTTAAATACTAGAACTCTTACTGTGAAGCATCATAAGTTTCTCTACAAAATCCAGACAAAATCAAGAACTAAACAACAATTGCTGAGAAAGAATTCGACGGCCTTGATTTTTTTTTTTTTTCCCTTTGCCAATTTCTATAATCTTTATTGATGTTAAATCATATTGTTTGGAGAGGGGAATTTTTTAATAAAAAGTGGTTGCTAGGAAAGTAGACAAGTACCCAAGTTTTTAACCAAAACTTTCTCATAAAAATTCTTTGATGACCAGGACAATTTTACAACACATTTTATTTTTCTACAATATAATGGAAAAGTGTAGAATGCAGATTATTTAAATTACCACACACAACAAGCCAACAGTTTGCCTTTTTTTTTTTTTTTTAAATACATAGCTATCATTTTGTCTAGCATACCAGCAGTCACCTTAATTTTATCACAATCAGTGACAATCTTTGTTTTACTTTCAACAGTCTTCATTTATTTTATCATAGGACAATGAATTATGAAATACTATACATTCATTTTCCTTTAGAATGTAACACAAAAGTGAGAAAGGAGATTCTTATTATAATACTGTTTTCATTTTGCTACCAGGTAATATAAAACTGAGTTCCCAAACATTTCAAAGCTCATTTTTGTAAATTGTTGTGTTATACTGTAAAAGGCAAAATTTAATAGTTAACAATTTTTTAGGGTTCCGCATTTAAAAAGTATAAACAGGACCATTATAAGATCACTCGTGTGTCTTTTTGACTGCCTGTCACAAAAATATTTCTCGAAAATTATGGAACTTGGAAAGTTTAAACTTGACAAAGTTATAAAGGCTATTGACACACATATTTATAGATTATTCACCATTTCACAAAAACTTTTAGAAAAAAATCAGTGTGTGTGTGTTGGGGGGGGGGGGGGGGGGGGCGTAATTAAGTTACTTAGATTTTTTATATATAAATATTTTGTGTAGGGGTATTGTTTAAAATATCTTGTAACAACAAATTGTAACAAAAAATATATATGTTTTAATTTTAGGTGTTATATTTTCAGACATCGAAAATGTACTACAAAAGTATGCCCCCCCCCCCCCATTTCTGAATCTAAAACTAAAATTATGAAAAAATCAGGGGTAGTAGTAGTTTATTTAAACCATGAAGGAAAACTATAGCAATTATCTTAGATCACACAGTTTTGAGATAATTTCATTTTTCCATTATACACCAACTTTACTTTGCAGGCTCTCAGCAGGGGAATTGAGGGGCAAAAGAGGTAACTATTGACGCAAAATCATACAAAGATTGTTGATAATGACTTTTGAAAAAAATTGTCAGTAATTAGCTGAAATATTAATTAAAAACCAATATAGAAATATGTGGCACAGAACAAGATGGCATTGCAACCTCCTTTTGAAGCACATTTTGCACAATGCTAAGTTTAAACTTTGTATAAGCTCTTTATTTTAAGTAAAGCGAATCATGGTGATAAATAGTGAATGTTTTTCATTCCAATTGAATTCAATTACTGAAAAATAATCCACAGAATAATTCCAAGGCATTAAAAATCAGTAGTTTTGAGACAACAATCACTTATAGCTCAATATATAATTCATAACAATTTTTTGTAGAATTAGAGTTAGTAATTAATAAATTTATTGTACAGGCAGTTACGCTTTGTGCATGAGTAAAACTCTCACTTGACTGATTATTACACTTTAAAATGAATTGAGATTCTTACAGATGAAAATGCTGAGTTGTAATAATTAAGTTACATCTCCATTATAGCCATTCATTTCAAATGACATTAGTTGTGTTAAAGTTGTGAAAATATGAATATGAAAACTGCAAATATTTTTTTTAATGCAAAACAAACTGCACAGAAAATGTAAATTACAGAACGTGGAATCTTAATATTTTTACTATCTAAACTTCAAAGGCTTTTATGCATCAGAGTGAATATAAGAGTAGATATGCAAACAACAATAACAGACCTCAATGGTTCAACATCTTAAAATTTAACACAAGATAAAAATATCCATACGTGATTTCTGAAATAGTAACATAGAAGCACCTTTTTTTTTCTTTCTAAATTCATACAATCAAATCTTAACTTGAAGATGAACAGCAAAACTTGAACAGACTGACATATTATACAGATAAAAGTGATTCATTTTAAATTTAACTTTACTCATAGAATTAAGTTTCATCAAAATACAACATTTAAGATAAGACTGTGAAATAGAACCAAAAACAACTAAATTTCTAATTAAAAAAAAACAACTCTAACAAATTAAAAAAGCTAAAAACAATCAGTTTGAAATAATGCAAAGACATCCGTACACTAAGCATAAATAGTTTGGAAATATAATTTCAGTAATACGATCAGATCATCAAGGTTTGATTTTAGGACAAAGTAAGGTCCAAAGTGGGGAGAGAAGAAGTCTCTGTAGGACTAATTTGAGTTATAATCTATATTAATAAAACAAAGAGTTTGTGAGTCTGTGTACACTCTTGTGCTGTGTTGAATAAAGCCAGAACTACAACTTTGGGCATGCAGGTACTCCAAGGTGTACCAGAGAACCAAGCAAAAAGATTTTTTGAAAAGTCTATTTAGATTTATTTTTTTTTAATTAACTTTTAAGATATTTTTTACAGGATTTTTGCACTAGATTTTTCCATTTATTGTTCCCAAATATCTCATAATTTCAGTCTTTATAGCACAGACCAGAACAAAACATGCACTTTCAGACAAAGTTTATCTCAAAACTGTAATTAAGTTACAGATTTTTAATGACTATTTAAAAAAACTTCTAAAGATGCAATTTTGTGCTTTTAATTTCAAAATATGTCAAATTACAAATGATCATTTTGTTTCTTTGCACAATGCTCAGACACTAATATGATATGTGTTATAAATATTAACCTCATCCGAGAAATTTATTTACAGAAAAACCACTCTTTCATTTCCTCTTGCAAAGGGGAAAGAAGGAAGACCTTGATAAAGAAAAAGAAATAGCTTCAAAGTAATCAACATTTCTTTTCACGCATAATGAATTGAAAAGTGAGATTTATGACCACTCAACTTCAGATAAATGTTCAAAAGCTCTTCTAAATTGATAAACTGTTATTATATGAAATAGATTAAAGACATTAGAACAATAATTATAAACATTATTATTCCAATTACGTTCTTACGCCCAAACCTTGCAATGTGTAATTTCCAATGATGTAATGATAAACTCTGAACTCTTTATTATGACTTTAATTTCTTCAGTCCTCTACCAAAATGTAACCGCGTAAACAGGAGCAGATGCTAGCTCCATTGTAATGTGAAATAACCACTATTAATGTTTAAATGTAACTTGTAATGTATATGCAATATTAAGTGTTTAATAATAGTATCTTAAATGGAACAATCAGTCTATTTACTCAGAGTCATCTAATCCAAACCAATTAGTTTTTTCAGCAAAATGTGATATGTGCAATGCCTTGGATTTAACCCCTGGATTACCTTTAACTGGATTACTACAATTTGGATTATACTTAGAAGTGAGATGCACCTTCAGAAAAGGTACGAGAATTTTATCTTATCCTTTTTTAATCTTCTTGAGACATTTTCGCGCTAAAACAAACTCCTCCTTCAATATGTTGTTTTTTTTTTTTGGTAAATATTGGGAAAATAAAAAATGTCAAACCATATATGTGCCATTTTGATTTTTTTTTCATCATTTTATGATAAATTTAACTGGTTACTAAAAATTATTATTACAAATTGCTTCATTTAAAAAAAAACAAAAAACAATATTAAGCATAAATACAGTGCGATTCAAAGCAAAAAACTGAAAATGTAGTAAATCATTCCCGATATTAGGTGTTTCATCGGATGTTGCATAAGTAATGCCATTTAGGAGTGAATATTTATAAACAAACCATGATTACATAGTTGAGAAAGAGACAATGCTTCAGTTATGAGTACGAATTTTCCGTATATGGTCGTTTGCAGTACAAAACTATGGACATATCGCCAAGTACAAATAAAAAGGTGTTGCTTATGCCACACCCTCTATAATAGATTACAAATACGATCAGGTATTGCTTTGTAACTTAAGAATTCGATACTAGGCATGAAGGTTAACTCTAAGAATTAGACGTTAATGAAATACGGATTTCACAAATTCCAACTTTAAAGGGGTAAAATGTATAATAAAATTTATAGAAAAAAACACTTCTAAAAGTAGGAATTTCTCACGATTTCTTTAAAAATGTATATATTTGAAAACTTTAAAAAATGGCATGTATGTTACTTCTAATATCAAAGGAAAGACAGGAAAAATGCATACAAATCAAAATTTAGAAAATTAAGATTTGACAGGGAATAATGTTTTAAGTTGCAAAAAGCCCCCCCCCCCCCTCCTTCAGAATATTCTTTTTTGCCTCGTATTTTGCTGTTTTTTGACAAAAAAATAAATAAAAATAAATAAAAACATAGTTAAATATCAGAGTGCATACAGCTTTACCACAAATTTTTCATGAAACATTTTATCTTAAATAACCACAGAAAAATATTACAAATTCTGTGAATAAATGAGGCGATTACGAATTCTGCAATTTAAATTTCAACCACTTAACTGTTTTGCCAAACTGAGCTCGGGCATTCTTTAAATTTCCGAGACTATCTCAATTTGCCTGAATTTTCAATTATAAATAATTTCAGCTTATTAGCAATACATGGTAGCAAGCAATACACATTTCAAACATAAATATACAATTATTTGGAATATTATTTTGGCACGTTTTGTTCTTAATATGACAGGTTCTATTTCATTGTAATCTTTTGTGAGTAGGATGTAATGATTGACTTTATTTTATTTTATTACACAATTTCGAATTAGATACCTAAATTATAATTTCCTATTTGACAGTTGTTATTTTTATTTGCTTTTTTGGTTTCATTTACTTGTCTTTTTGAAAGACATTTTTGCACAAGAAAAGTACACACACAGTATGCACAATAATTGCTTTTTATATGGATTGTTTTAGTGACAATTCTGTTGAAGAAGAATGCAGAGTTTGGATACTTCTGGTTATCTGATGGCATATTTATGTGTATTTTACTCTGGTGTGTATTTTACCCTTGCCATTTTACAAGGCATTGTAAAAAATTTGAAGAGAATACGTACTGGACTAGTAACGAATTCTTAATTACGTCAATTTATTGTAAATTGTTGTCTTACCATCAATTCACTTTCATTAGCAAATTTTTGCATTTTTCTGACAATCTGTCTTATAAACCAGCTTCTCATCCAAACTCCAACTCTAAAAAATTTGGCCATTTTTTGATTATCTGAACAATAAGTTCTGTACTTCTTATAATTTGGACATAGACATCTTAACTAATGAAAGTTTGATGTTGTATATAGGCTGTTTAGGGTGAATACAATACATAACTTTGAAACGTGCAAGATTTGGCAATCAAAACATTCATTCCCAGTGAGAACAAAAGCAGTTATATGTGGAACACAATTATATACATCTGAAAGGGAACTGTGTTGAATACAGATTACAAAAATTTACCTATTTCATTGGAAGTGGTGTTGACACTGATACACATATTATTGGACAAAGATTTCTGCATAACAGCAGATAACTTTAACATTTCTTTGTAATTAACTGATATTTTTGTATTGCGCAAAACAGATAATTATAAGACTGTACGACTGAACAAAAAAGATATGCCCACAGAATTGAAAAAAGTAAAATTGAAGAAAAAAGAAATATCGGCTTTTCAGAGAGGAAAAGTGCTGGCCATAAAGTGGAAGGACAAGAAAATTGTGACACTCTTCACAACAATTCATAAATCTGAAATGAAGGAAATTTGCAGCAACATGCGGATGAAAAGGGAAAAAACAGTTGTTTCATTGCTTATAATGACATAATGGACAGAGATGATAGAAAAGATTAACAACTAAGCAGCTATCCCATTACAAAGAAAAGAGGCAAAAAATATAAGAAAATTGCCTTCCATTCAGCTGATATAGCTATATGGGACTCTTTTATATTACCCAACAGAAAATGAGGTAAAAGAAAAATCCCATCTGGAATACAGAATATATCTAGCTGAAAGAGTGGTGGGAAAGTACCATTCAAGTACACAAATTGTTTCAGGTGGCCACTCATCACTTACAGAATCTCCTCTACAGCTTACAGGAAGGCATTTTCCAGAATATATTCCTTTAAACTTTCAAAAAAAAAAAAAAAAATCTATGAGACAGTGTATTGTGTGCTGCTCTAAACATGATGTGAACAGTAAAATAATTTTAAAGGTGCTGAGTGTAATATTGATCTTTGTGCTGTACCATGCTTCAAAGTGTATCACACAACAGTTAATTTATAAACATATTTGATTGAATATTTTAGTGAATATTTGATAGAATATTTTGTGAAAACATTTTATTTCACATGTCATTATATTTATTTGTTAGATTATTTTCCCATTGAAATATAACTCTTAATTATCATTAATAGTAAAATGTTTTTCCTTTTTTCTATAATGGTGCAAAAAGAAAACATGTGGCAGGTTTCCCAGCAAAACATGTCTGTCAATTTCCCTGACCAAATCCAAAAAAATTCCATGACCAAACGGGCATACACAAAATCTGCTTTAAATAACACAAAATAACAAACAGCATGAAAAAAAAAGTCTGTAATTTGTATCGTAATAACAGGGTTCATACTCTTTTCCCAGGAGAAAATTCAAGCATCTTTCAAGAAAATTGCAAAATGAAATTCTATAAAATATAATGCAAAAAAACTTCATCTTTGCCAGTTTTCAAACAAATGCCATACAACAAAGTCTAGAATGTGAAATGTCATGAAAAAGCAGGGTTCAGAAGTAGCGCGCTACAAGTAGCGAAACTACAGTAACCACTACTTTTTCCAGTAGTTTGTAGTGTAGCGCGCTACATTAAAAAAAAGTGTAGTGTAGCGAACAGCGCGATACAAAATATCAGTAGTTTGTACCGAGCATCGACGCTACTTTAGGAGGGAGGAAAAAAGTGCCAATCTTCAAATCACATGATCGTAACTCGTTTCTTTTGTGTGAAATATGTTATCTGCAACAATTTGCGAACGTCAGCAGCAAATCTCAGTTGCAGTGTCATATATTTCTCTATAGACAACGGGCACGGTCACAAATTCACTGTCATTTTCACAGTTTGAGTGTCAGAAACTTCGTGTATTGTTATTTAAATCCATAGAAATCTTCTCAATATAATGTATTTTTATACGACTATGATTGTTTTTACCAAAATATAGTCGTCAGGCTATGTTAAGTCTTTATCTGACTAATTTCTTCTCCCTTTTGCCTTTCAACTTGAAGCTAAACATAGAGGTGAGTTAGCAGTTTCTTTATTAATAATAATTACTGGATCGCATCTCGCACCGAATATCTAAATGGTTATTCACTAAAGTTCATAAATCATTAAAAAGAGTATTTTCGAATTAAGATCCTTGATTCAGAAAATATTCTTATCGAATTGTTTATTATCACAAAAAAATATTTTATTAATACGTCTTTTGATCGTTGTGAAATATTTGTCCAATGTATACGTTACAAATTAATTTACTGCATATTTCCTTTTGAAGATTCCAATAGATAAAACAAAGGTGGTTGGAAATAAAAATATATTTTAAAAAATGCCTAAGAATGTTTAATTTTATTTTTATGGCTATTTATTTTTACTTTAGCTGCACAGGTTTTTTATCGCTAAAATAATTGATTTATAATGTTTTATATTTGATTTGATATTGGTTAGCTTGGTGTTTTAATGAAATATCCCTATCTTTGTCATTAGAATGAATCTAAAGCCTAATATGTTGAAATTCGGGTTTTCAAAGGGAAGCAAACAAAAAGAGACAGAAAGGAAAAGAAAAGCTAGGATTTAACTTATGCAAGTCTATATGATCTTGTTCAATTTTTAAATTGCTTTCAGGAACTATATTTAAATTGTAAAGAAATAAGACTATTTAGCTCTATTTTTAAAAAATAATGTATATTCAAATTTACCAAGGGCTATCTGCTCTTAAGGTTGTTCTAAAATCCAAACTGGTTACTTCATGACATATTCTTTAATTCATTTTTGTATGGAAACGCATGAAAATGCAGGTGTTCTTATTCAGAAACTTTGTAACCGAAAGACGTTTTCCACTACTCTTTATTTTATTTTATTTTCTGGTAAAGACAGAAGATTTTTCAGAAAACACTGTCAAAGTCTACGTTTTCAACCGAATTTCCGACGCCGCAGCAGGGGAAAGGGAAAAATGTGACACAAATCGCTTATAACCCGATAAGTAATTTATTTATAAAAAATGAAAAATTCATTTCGATTCCAAATGGTTTCAATAGTCAGACCTGCCAATTTTATGCCTTTGTGTTTAAAAATGAGTTCGATAATGTATTAGAAAGTTTCGCGTTGTTGAGCAAGGAATTTAAGAACCACCTTAAGCGCTACTGTGCTATATCACTCTCATAAATTTGTAAGATTATTACAATTTTTGTTTTCAAATTTCCTCTTTTTAACACCTTCTAACATAATTAAAAAGTGTCTATGAATTTGCTTTGTCTGTCTGCCGGTGTTCTAACTCTCGTAAATATACTCGGATTGCCATGAAAGTTTTATATGTTATTGAAGTTTACTATATAATGTTCAGTACTGAAAATGAAATGTGTAGCATTTATAACTCACTTACAGGGACATTCAAAAGAATTCTGGTACATTATGGTCTATGGAAAAAAATCGTTTGTGGTGCATTTAATTAGCGATGATAACTAAAGTAGCGGAAAGTAGCGAAGTAGTGAGTACTTTTGAAAAGTAGTTTGTAGTCGCTACTTTTTAAAACAAGTAGTTGTAGTTGTAGTTAACTACATTTTTCATAAAGTAGTTGTAGTTGTAGTTCGCTACAAACAAAAAGTAGTTTTTCCAACCCTTGTGAAAAAGTTTAAAAAATGTAGAAAACTTTTGTCCATATTATGGTTTTTCTGCATTGCATTTGAAGGAATTTCTCGATCTTGAAACCGACAAGAGTCTAGAGATTTTTCAGAGGCGCCATGTAGCGAGAAATATAGTAACACTTTTCTGAAAAAGAAATGATTTCAAATTCAAATTCCCCCCCCCCCCCCCCCCAGACCTTTCCATAACTTTTTAAGAAATATTTGTAAATTCCTTGACTTTTCCTATGTATTTTAAAATTTCCATGACTTTCCAGATTTCTCATGTCGCTGGGAAACCTGTGTGGACATATTTTGTCTTGAGTGTTCAAAATTAAATCTACAATCATTTATTAAATTTTGTAAAAAAGGTAGTAAAACTATTTTAGTTAATATTATACCTGCATAAAAATATGAAAATGTAAATTAAAATAAAAACGGACAATTTTTAAACACCATTTTGAAAAAAAAAAACCCTAGCAGTTAGGTAGTAAAATAGAAAAATTCTTATCTGAAATAGCGGTGGCTGACTCTTTGGAAATTCCAAGGAGAGTATGTACCTTGAATATGATGTGTTTTGAAAATTTAAATTGGTAACATTTCATTTTTAGAGATTTTTTTGGAGTACTTTCACACTCATTCTGAGATTTGTTGTCCTGTTGTATGAAATCGTTCAGCTGTCGAATACAATGGAAAAGATGTGTTTTAGTATAAGCAGAAGAAGGTAACTTTGCCAATCTTGGGCAATAAATCATGCATATCTTTTTTTTTAAATGTATTACAGTTAGAATTTTGCAAAACTGGCACGTTAGCACAGAGTTCAGCTTCTTTTTGGTGACTTTTGGAATGCATGCAGAGGTCGATGCAGGTTTTTTTTTCTTGTTTTTTTTTCCCCATTTTGTGAAAGTAAAGGTTATTTTTGTGAAATTTATTATGTTTTTGTAAAAAATAACATTTTGTACTGAAAGTTGAAATCCAGTTACTCAAATTCGAACCAAGCATTTATTAACAAAAAGTTTTTTAAATCCTTTTGCTGAAGTTTTCCTCTCTGGTGAACTTGTTTGTTTACAAATTACACATTTTAAAAGTCACAAAATAAATAGTAAGTTTTTATGGAATAGAATTTTGTGAAAGGGCCTATTTTATTAAAAGGAATTTTGTGAAGGGACCCTAAATAGACCCCAAATTTTGCCTGGATCGACCCTTGGCATGGGTAGTGTAAGTATGTTTTCATACATGCAAGTGGTGATAAATTTCCGTAATCTGGTCCAATTGGCATATTTTAATGAGTGGATGGTTTGAGGTCATTCCATGGTAACTTACGCTACATTTAGAATAATTGACTTTAATAATTTTAGTAATATAACACCAAAAAATATTCAAAATGTAAAGTTGATGTGATTTTTTAATTAAACTTACCCAAACCAAAATTTGGATGAAAATTACCCAAATTTAGTGCTATTTCTTGAACAGTGGCAATTAAATTTATTATGGTAACTTACGTTCTTTTTTCAGTAAAGTAAGTTACCATAGTTAACATAATTTTCAGAGTTCAAGAAATAGCACTAAATTTAAGTAATTTTCATGCAAATTTTCCTTTGGATAGGTTTAATTAACAAATCACATCAACTTTACATTATGAATATGTTTTGGTGTTATATTACTAAAATTAATAATAATGATTACTGAAGTCAATTATTCTAAATGTAACACAAGTTACTATGGAATGATCCTTTGGCGAATTATGATTCCACTGCTGTACAGTGTTCGCACACATTTCTTTAGAGAGAAATCAAGAACTTCCAAGGAACAAAACCAAAAAAGATTCAGGACCTACAAATTGAATAAGCTAATGAATTATAATAAGCACTTCTGAATACAGGGTTTCACTTTCGTAATTACAACTTCTAAATATTCAAATGAAGGAAGAGAGGGAAATGGAGAATTCAACTTCTAGACCATTAATAAGCATAAAATCCGATACAATCTGAGGGGATGCATTTTGATCCCCTTGATTTGGAGAGGTGGCAATTTCAGGAGAAAGAGGAATTTAGATGATTGATAAAATGATGTTACAATGAAATAAAAAATTTAACAGAAAGAGTTAAAAAAAAAATTAAAGTGTTTTAAAGATTTTAAAACTTTGTATATTGTGGGTGGGTGAAGCTGCAAGGGACAGAAGCAAAACTTTGGGGGAGGTTGGGGAATTAATATAAATTTTTAAAAGGAGAAATCTAATGAAATGCATACAATTTTTACCTCTGATTAGGAGAGTAAAACTGAGGACTTTCAAGAACTTTTGCATTAAAATAAGGACTTTTATGGACCAAAAATTACTTTTGTAACATTTAAAGACTAATATGGACTTTCAATGGCTGTATGGACTCTGTTGTGACACAGAATTTACCATATTGTTGCCAGCATCATTATGATGTCAGTGTTACTGGCACAAACATTTGTGTTTTATAATACAGATGTTAGTTTTAAATCTCTAGCAAAATAGGTTTCTTTTTTCTATTTGATAAGAAAAAATTTTGCTTTTAATAGACCTAAAATTTAAGTTTTGTGATAACATCCAGACATTTTAGCAACATCTGCCAAAATTTTAAAAACCATATTTCTGTTACTTTGTGAGATTAAACGAAATTTAAATTTTAATATTCTTTCAACTTTATGTATCTTAATGTCAGCACATGTGGAATCCAAAATGAGTGAAACTGTTTTTTTTTTATCTCAATTGTCAATAAATGTGTGGCATTAAGAATAAAAATATATTACATATTCTACTAAACATAACATCTGATTCACCACAGAAGGTTTTCATATTTTTCAGACTAGAACCTAAATTAATATTTCAAAACATTTCTACCTGATGATGAAAATTTACAGGAATATAAACTGAATACATATTAAACATTTTAACCGATTAAATTAGCGGTGTTTGAAAAATGTAATATCTATTACAGATTTAGATCAGGGATATTCAACCTGCAGCCCGTGGGCTGCAGAACTACCATTATTTTTGTGTAGAATAATTCACCTTATTTAATGACAGAAATTTTGCAATTTAATAAAGCCAAGATATTTATTCAGAATTAGTGATGACAAACAGTTTTCAGGCTAAAAGGTTGGACACCCCTGCTTCAGATTTTTATAAAATGTAGCAAAATGGTTTTGCCAAAATGTAAAGTGAGGGTGGTCAAAAAAAACTTTTTCAATTTTCAGATTTAAGTAAGAATTCTAAGAGTTAATGGAAAATGACTCATTTTAGGGCTGCTTAGTCGTAAATATATTGCTTCAAATTCATATATGAAAATACACATTTTCTTTTAAAAAAGACTCAGTTTCAATGACTGATTTTTGTCATTTAGCCCTATTAATAGTTTCACTGCCTGGTTTTGACCATGAAAATTAAAGCAATTTACTTTTATGATATCGAACTTTAATCTTAGTCTTGGCTGAAAATAAAAATGAAAAATGCATCTCCTTTAAACAATCATTGCAACATGTTTCATTTTTATGGATGAAAGTGCCGACATACTTTTACCTATGCCAAATTCATCGAGGAAAGCTTTATGTCTTTGTATGTTTAGGGTTGGTGATAATTTTTCTTTTTAAAATTATCTCTGTGAGAAAAATTTGTTTACTGCTAATTTAATAAGTAAATTTATGAGGCCTTAATCAATAACTTGACTAGTTTATTCATAAACCTGACTTTGAAAATAGATGAAGATTTAATTTTTAAAACAAGACTTACTTCACTCACTGATACTTTTTCTCTATCTAACTTTTTCTTCAATAAACTAGGAGTTGTACCTTTCTCAGTCTCTTTCACTTTCTTTTCAATAGAATCATCTTTCTGATTTCTGAAATGAATATGCAGTTGCCAAATGAAATAGGTAAAATTATGAATGTTATAAAATAAAATTAGTCACATTTTTTTTTTTAAAGTACTTACATGGAAGATTTTACAGCATCATCTGGAAACATTTTATAAATACGATCTACAAAAGGTACATGTTCTTCAAGCAAGCTCTTGAATTTTGGTTCATATTTACCATAAACTATAGCACCAGCAAATCCTAGGCCAGTAGAAGCAACAATTCCAAATATGACTTTTCCAGTACCTCCACTAGAATTGTTAAAGAACGGTTATATATATATATTTTTTTCTTCATTTTTATTTAGAGTAAAATAGTCTTTTTTTTAAATACTTTTATTTGCAATGAGCTAAATTCTGAAACATAAATTTTAAATAATACATTGTGGTGAAACAAATTGCTACACTACTACTTCCAGATGGCAATTATTTGAACAAGAAATAAATAAACATAAGATTATCTGGGATCAGGATCATAAAAGAAATTTTACACAGAATATTTCTGCCATAAATGCACCAAGTGTACTACAAAAAAAAGATGAAGATAAAATGTATTGCATTTTTTTTTTCTTTATCAAATTCTAGAAACAACAAATGAAACTTGTACAATTTAAAATGCTTTAAACACTAGAGTGTTAGTAACACTCAATCCAGAAGAACATCACTCATTATTCCTGTCTTTTACATAAATTCCATCGAAAGTGACAGTAATTTATATAAAAGCTCAAGTAATTGCTTTTAAGAAGTAGTTCAAACATTAGGGAGAGGGGTATATCTCCCTGGGACCAGTGAATCAGTCTCATCGGATGACCAAGAAACACTGTTTAATTTCTTAGTAGCCATTAAAAGAATAAATACTCAAAAATAACAAGAAAAGAAAAATAAGGAATAACAGAAACAATAAATAAAATTTAAAAATAAGGCCTAATAAATGTCAAATCACACGATGATTTAGGTACAATTAGCAGTGACTAGAGCTGCCTACAAGGGAGGAGGGTAACCCTAATAAAATGTCCAGGGAAGGGAGGGGATGAAAAAAAATATCTTTAATGTTTTCTTCATTCAATTGTGATTTTTTTTCCCAAGATTAAAATTCCCATTGATCTGCCTGTGATAGCAACATTTTCTCCAGATACAACTCATACCGTAAAATCCCGTTAATCCGCCCCCCTAAATGTGACGGAAAATCATAAAATAATCAGAGGGAGGGCACTTACACGGTATTAAAATTGTAGCATATGATATTTATGGGTGGTGGTGGTGGGGGGGAAATGCTAATGGCCGATCGTCGCAAAGTATGCATTATTTTAATAAAGTAAAAAAAGAAAAACATTTTGAAAAGAAAATGATATACAAAATAGAAAAACAGTATAACTTCCCAATTACCCTAATTTCCTGCCTATAATCTGTGGATTTTTTTTCCTACTTAATATCTTTGCAAATGTGAAGAAACATACTTTCTTTGAGCAAATTTACAAATAACTTTCTTAAAAATCAACAGATGGCGCTACTACGCAACTTATTAAATCTTGTTCAGAAAAGCCAAGCCTTCATTTCATATCTAGGTCTTACTGCCTCAAATACACTCTTTAAACACAAGCATTTATTACCATTTACTCATATCTCATCTTTATTTACAGTTATTTAATCTCAGTATAGAGTTCATAAACAGTACATATCAACATAATAGCTTTATTATAAAAACGTAATTATTATGGTTAAAGTACTTTTAATTTGCCAATAATTTTTAGTTTCTGTTTTATATTAATAATTCATTCCTTATATCCATTTATTTCACGCTTTACAATAGCTTTTAACTCATATTTAGTTTATAAGCATCGCACTCTATGCTTCATCCATTACAGCTGGGCATACGGAGATATTCGATTCAAACAATAATCGAATGGCGTAGTAAGCTTTTACTTCGATAGATGGTGCCAGACAAATGTTTGTCTGATTCGCTGATCGCGTAATATTAAAATAAAAATAAGACAAAAAAAAAAAACTAGTACATGGATTTTATATTTAATTTAAGCAAATATTAAAGTAATTAACTTACTTAATTATAATTTCTATACTAAGTAATATAAATCTTCTGAATTTATTCTTACTTATGTATAATAGAATTGCAAATATCTTTGTACTGAATTATCAATTTTTTATTTCATATTTATTTATTTATCAAGTGTTATATTAAATACAAATGTTAAAAATTAAAATATTTTACACTAGATTCAATATTTTTTCCTTTCTGGCTGAACATTAGTCCTGTATATCTTGTGAATTTTTGTTAAGGAAAAATTTCACCTGCGGATTATACGATTTTTTTCAAAATATCATGAAATTGACACCTGCGGATTATAGGCAGGAAATTAGGGTAATAGCGATTTCAGATTATAGAAAATTCTGGATTTCAGAAGCTTTGAAACTGGAATGCATTTAGATAAATAATAGCACTAATATCTGTCATTAATATGGTAACAGAAAAATAAAAGGAACTTAATAATTTAAAATTTTAAAAAAAATATTGAGAAATTGCAGTTAAAAATGTCCTAAAATACTTTCTAAAATTAGTAACATTTAATGTGGTGTCGCCATTTGTTGTAAATTAGGGAGATTAAATAACCGTTTTTTCTTAATCATGATTTTGTATCTATAAATGCTAAATAAATAATACAAATCACAAAAATTGAGAACATACAGAATGAATTGGTAGTGTTATCAGAATTTTAAAACGAAAAGCATTGCTACCACAAACATAGCACAAAATACACTACAAATTCAACTGTGGTGCCATCTACTGATCAATCAATTGATAATTTTTTTATGAATGGTGTTCATAATAAAGTTAAATACGACTATAAATTATTTGATAAAATAAATAGATTCTTTTTTAATCAAAAGATTTCACACACAGCATCAAATACACATTTTTTAACTTATTTCATGAGAAATTTTCACTCTTGATATTTTTATTACCTCCGTATCGCCATGCAGATAAATTTACAGCAAAACTAATGTTTGGTTATATTGCTTTTTCAGATTGACATTAGTTGAAGTTGTGTATGCTACTTTTGTGTTTGTACACGTTTGCGATATATCAAAGGATCGTCGGGCTTTTCTGATCCGTCAGATAAAAAGAAAAAAAAAAAACACTCATGAGATAAAATTTTTGGTGTTGATCTTGATGAGCACGGCGAAATTTCTTTAGGGGGACGGCGCCTTCTGGGGATTTTTTAAATTTTCCAATTTGTTTACAAAGTGGGAGGGGGGGCGCTTAATTGGGAAGGGCGGATTAACAGGATTTTACGGTAGTCTGAACCTAATAAGATCACATGCTATGAAAAGGAATGAAATAGGAACATTGCATTCTTCCAACAATATGAACCAACTCTACAATTTCCTCTGTGTACACCCATCAAGATGGAAAATGTTATTAACCTGTTAACCGTTCGCCCCGAGATAAATCGTCGCTAAAATACCTTCCTTTTTCGTTTGCCCCGAACCATATCGGGGCATGAAGACCGTTTGATTTTCGGCAGCCGCGAGTTCTGAAAACTTGTATTGCTAGCATCCTTACATATCAACTGCTTCACTCCCCCATTTCGGCGCAGAGAAAGGGAAAGTGATGGATTACTTCAGGGTCTTTTACAAAGGGAGAAGACCACATGCGGTTTTGCATTTGAGGGGAACATGTATGCAATTTCCCAACCTATTTACTTCTATTACAAAAGAAGACTATTTTGGATGTTGAAAACTAGAACGTAAAACGTTATAATTTGTTTTATTATTTATTCAAATAAAACAAAATATCGTAACTTAATGTAGAATATTTTTTTTTGCATAATTTAAAATCATTGCAAAAATTACAATGATAAAAACGTTAATTTTTTTTTCAAATAAAAAGAAAATCAAATGCTTTTATCATTGCAATTTTTGTTTTTTTTATGAATTTTGAAACTTCATGTATTTTTAAGATTTATTTTCTCTCTAACAAACGTATTAAGATTTTTCTTTTCATATGAATTATTACTGGATGTTGTTGCATTTTGGAATTTTACTAATTCACATTCGAAATTATAACGTTATTTAGAAAGATTTTAATTTTTTTCACATTAGAGTTTATTTACGAAAACTATTTTAATTTTTTAACATTACATTCGAAATTTTGTCTTGCTAGGTGATCATGTTTTTTTTTTTTTTTCTAACAAAAAACGCATTTTTAGTGATCGGTGCAAAATTAGTTAAATTAAAAATATTATAACATAATTATCATAATATTATTATTAACTAGTGGACATACACCTTCGATTTTTTTTCAAATGAAAATTTATTTTTAAAAAAACTTAGATTTGGGAGGGGGGGGCACACTGCCTTCTTTAGCGTACACCAAGATTTCTGCGCAAGATCCGATCTGTTTTGATTTTATATTTTTAAACGAAAAACCGGGATAGGCTGGGTCTTAAATGTATACCTAAAGTTAGTTTTGGACAAATTTATATATTTAAAAAAAATCTTTCCAAACGAACCTAATAATGAGGACCCCAGTGCCTTCAGTAGGTTAAAATGTTTTTTTTTCTCGCCTTTTTTTCACAAAGGGTAATTTAATATTGAAAAAAAAAGTTATTATAGTCCAAACGCTTTGAAATTTTTATGAATTATAAATATAATACTAACTCTGGATAATTTTTGTGCTAAAATATTGATATTTAGCTATAAAATCAGGGTTTTTATCTTCTAGCTTTTTTTTTCTTTTCACACATGGAAATCGGGAAATATTTTTATAACTGATTATTATGTGGGAAATATTTTTATAACTGATTTTTTACCACTAAATGTTATTATATTTAACCTAAAATTTTACTGGAAAAACAGCTAAAAAGATAGTTTAGGATATTAAAATTTTCGAGCAATAACGCAAAAAAAAAGTTTAAAAGTAAATAAAAGTGCGCAATGTTAGTCCTATGGGATTTTTAAAAAAATCTCAAACTGATAAACTTCCCCCCCCTCCCCCCGTAAAAAGATAAAAATAAAATAATAATAATAATAATAATCTCAAAATTTCTAAACCAAATTTATTCTTGATCATAAGCTAAATTATTAGCATTGAAGAAGAGCGATAATTCGGGTCACTTTCCCTTCAAAAGTACTCCCTGAAATCATTTGTCCAATTGCAATATGGACACATCTAGCCGACACTTGACTCACAAAATCAATTCCGTTCCATAAGTCGGATACAATCATTATTTTTTAATAATCTCCTTTGTCAATATTTTCTGTGAAGAAATTTTGCGATTATAATCACAGTAGTGTTATTTTAGTACAGCTATGTTTAAAGCCAGAGGTTGTGCGGATTTTAGAATTTTGCGGATTTCTGGTCACTGTTTTGTTTTCATTTTTAAACAGTCATTTGAATTTAGTAATGTACACGAAATTATAATGAATGATTACAATAAAGTAAAATAATAAAAATTAGGATAATTTTAATTTCTTAAGAAAATATTAAAAGTAAAGGTCAAGTTTATATTTTATAATGCATAACTAAATATGCATAATGATGAGACAATTTTTTCTTGAATTATTCAGTGAAACTCTTCTTATAAATATACACTAATAATTCACATAAAATCTTAAAATAACAAAGTTTTATTTCATATGTTTAGCCAAACTTAATAACTAAAAGGTTTGATTAATACATAAATGTATTTGGTAAGATCGTGATCGATTTTCAGTGCTATCTCGAAATTTTTCAGAAATAAATTTATCTTTTCTTCATAAGAAAACATGAGTTCAATCATATTAACCAGAATTTCATATTAAAATGTATACAGAATGATTAAAAAAAAATCCTCACATTTTTTTATCTACATTTTAACTGTAAGTTTCAGTGTTTACATCTGAAAAAATGTGCGGATTTTAGGAGTTTGCGGATTTTAGGTTCATCGGTGTAAAATGTATGAAAGAGAGAATGATAAATGATAGCAATATTTAAGTGTGCGATCGAATTGCTAGTGTTATTTTTCAATTCTCTTTTATTTTTCTGGGAATGTTAAATTCACTTTGGCTGAATGTTTCTTTCATACGTTACGTATTTACTAAAAACTGTTTTATGAACATGTAAAATCCATATGAATATATAAGCCAATTGAACTGTTTATTTTAATGAATAATAATTACTCATCAAAAAATCTCCTAGATGAAGTTCTTTTTCAAAATAATAGTATAAATTAAAACACAAATTTTATTACATACATGTTTAAAATAAAAATAAAACATTTATATTTCAAAGTTTGGTGTTTACAATAAAAGAAGGAAATTAAACATTTTTTTTTTCTTTTTAACAACTATTGCCCTTAAATAAAACGTGTAAGGCACTTTTTTTGTAGGATTATTTTTTTCTGTTCAGGATCGGAAAGGAAGTATAAACAGGACTCCCAATTGGTCCGTTTTTTGATTACCAGTATTTGCTAAGAAATTGTTTCGAGGTAGGTTTCTAGAAAATAATAATAATAAAATTCATATGAAAAAAAAAAGACTTGTACTCACGTCAATTCCTAGATACGAATGGATTTTTTTTTTATAGTTAAAAAAATGTTTGGCTTATCCTGCTTTGTGTTGAAAGATACGCAAATAACTTTACCTGAAAATTAATCAATTCAAGAAAAAATTACCATGCTTCATAGTAATGTGCCCGTACAAATTTCGTACAACTAAAAGTAGGATTGGAGGCACATAAAAGTTCAGAATAAGCTTGTTTAATTTGTTCAGCTAACTAGGCAAATCTTAATGTAAAATGGAGGGAAATTATAAAATAATTCCCTTGATTTCTACTCCTCTCTTCATTCTTTGTTTAATTCCTTATAATTAACGTTTTTCTAGAAAACTGTCGCAAGCTGTTATTCATAACAATTACAGTAAAAAAGTCTATTTTACAATGCATTTAAAAAAATACAACAGTAAAACGATTTCGTAAAGAAAAAGATCCACATGTAATGCAGCTGGCTATCCTTTTTTTTCAACAAATACTGAATCGATTTCAATACTTTTTAAAAATAGATTTGACAGCAGCTAAACAACAAATTTATCATTCAGTCAAAAATTAAAATAACAAATACAATATGGAATTTAAAAAAAAAAAAAAAAAAAAAAAAAAAACCTTGATTCCTACTCTTGACAAAATTGCATAACTATTGAATTTTTATTAGGGTTTCGTTCATCTCACGAAACCCTATTGCCCCCGCTTCGTTATCTGTCTGTCACAGAGCCATTCTCGAAATCTATGTAACTTACAGAGTTGAAACTTAGTGTATAAATCAGAATATCAGCTGTAAAGAGCTGAAAATATTAAAATTTGAAAAAATCGTATTATTTTAATAAATAGAGATAAAAAACCAAAATTCTAACAGCCTTTTCCTATTAAATTCAAACATTTTTCGTTGTAGCCGATGCCAAAAATTAAAAATCCACGATGAAATTCTTTCCACAATAATTAATTTTCTATCAGACGATTTCCACGTGAAAAATGAAATAAAAAATTTCACCCATTGAAATAAAGATTAATATGAAATAAAATTGATTGACGTCATACTGGTAATAAAACATAAAACGGAAAGATTTCTCAATAATATAAGGAGTATGAGTATGTGCACAAAACAGATTAATATCAGGTCATTAGAGAATTAAAAAGAAAATCTGACGTCATATCGGAAGTTTAACGGATTTTTCAAATGTTTCATAATAATACAAAGCGCGTATCAATATGAGTAACAGAGAATAGTAAATATATGAGTTTGAGGCACGTATTGAATCATGATAAAAACCCGATTATGGAAATATTTTAATATTTTGAAGGTGTACAAGATGTTTAATTTTGAAATTAATTTTTTTAAGTATCGCATTTAGTCCACATGACATAGATATTATTATGACAGAATATAATAGCGGGCCTCGCCCGCTATCGGACTGGTTTGGATATTCGAAAAAACGAGAAAAATAGACCAGTAAATTTTTTCCTTATAAAAAACATGACTTTTTTTTTTAGTTGCTAAATGAAATTTATTTGGATGTATTAAAGAGAGGATAAAGTGTTTTGAAAGGAATATTAAACAAAACACTTTGGGCGATCTTTGATCACACTTGCCCACTTCTTATTTTTCTGTCTGATAGAGCAATTTATAATTTAGCTACTAGAAAATAAATAAGAAGTATTTTTAACAAAAAGGTTTACTAATGTCAGCTGATGTACACTAATATATCTTTTTTTACGTGAGAAAATTTTGTTTCAAAATTTCATACACATTGCTTGTTTTGATTTATTTTTTCAAAAGATTGATTATATTACACAACTTAACTACTGCCAAAACTATTTTAAAAAGTATTGAAATTGTTTTAGTAGTTCACGAAAGAAAAGGTACAGCGATATAATCTGTTTACATGTAATTTTTTACTTGTTGTCACCCCTTAAAAATTTTAATCCACTGATTTTCATAACTATCTAAGATGTATGTAATGAAAACACTATCTAATTTTGCAGATTTTTTGCGCGTGTAGGGAGTAGGATGTATTTTTAATGCTTTTTAGATGTCAAACTGCGCACTTTGTAGTGATACTTCATTAGAAAAAAAAAACCGTTTCCTTTCTTTTTTTTTTTTTTTTACATTAAAAATATGCAGCATACTTTTTCGCATTTTTTTAAATATTTAGAATAGCTGAAATGTTTTCCAAAAAAATAAATGGATTCAGAATAAAATAAAATTGTTTGTAAGATTACAATTCTACAGTTGTCTTCTATATATTATTTGCTTCGAAAATAACTAAACACCCCAATCTGAAAAGAAACACAGCCCCTCTTATCCACAGGAGACACTATGGGGGAGATTTTCTTAGGAGATAACCGAGCACAAAAGCAATTGACATCTCAATAGGGGGGTAAGCATTAGCCACGTAGGAAAACAAACATTCTTGTTCTTAGCCCAAGACGATATTTGACTGGAAAATCTCTAGGTAACAGCGAAAATATGGGGTGGCTTTCTTACTATCGCAGTGCCGTTGAACTGGTTAAGGTGGTATTCAAAAAAAATATTTTTCCACACTCAACAACTCAAAATTTCCTGACACATTTTCAGACTCATTTTTAAAAGTAAAACTATGCAACTTGGCAGCATGATTTAAGAAAAGATTTATAAGTGACTTGTGATTTTTTTTTTTCAATTAATTAGAAATTGATTTACAAACAATTATTCTCACAGTACAATAATTTTCTTTTGTTTCCAGCACTATCGCTTTGGGAAATTCGGTTCAAAATGTCCACTTTGACAGCATTTTTTTAAATATATTCTGCCTTTATCAAAAAATCGACCAATATGGACATTATAAAGTTTCTGAATAAGAGAACCTGCCAATTGGATGCATTTTAGAGCTAAAATGAATTTAAAAATAAGTCACAAAATAAGCAGTTTGGATTTGAGTACACCTTTAAGATACAATGGTAGGCGATCTCTTTATGGCTGCTCTGAAACAAGATAAGTACGAAAATCAAAGCTGTAATGTCTAAAGCAGAAAAACTACCAGAAGTAATAAAAGTTATAGTTTTGCACATTCAAGGAGTCTCAAGCTTGTCAAAGGACTATCCTCTACTGTGCATAATACTTCTTCTACTGCAGGAATTCTGCGATATCTTCCAGTGCCCATATCATGCCTGGAAGCATGAAACGTTCCACTCGCACACAACTCCTGATGAAGATGCTCAAATGTTCGGTGATCCAGCAGATTCATACCGGGAAATTGTTCCATGTACACAATGGGCTATGTACAAGCCCATACACACAAGCATGTACAATGCATGCAGCAATGCATCCTTTCAGCAACTGCTCATTTTCCTTGTACAGCCTCATACATGAAATGCATGTCAGTAAGTTCCACATTGGTGTAATGATGCATGTTGCTCAAAATCCGTGCAAGGAATGATGATTTAAGCCAGCAAAATGCTTTCATCCACCAAACTCAACAGCGCTCTCTACTGCCTCAATGCTACATTTCTGCACCCAAATTCCTATAAGAAATCTGCTTATTTAGGTCCCCTCTACCTGCCTTTACATTTCTGACATATAGTTTTGAAACACCCTGTATATAATATCATACGGCAGTCTCCTCACGTACATACAAATGAAGCAACAGCACCACCTTTTTTCAATAACACTCACTGTCTCTAATTCAATGGCACTTCAGCGTAACTTTACCACCCCTTCCCCCTCTTGTTGACAGAATTTTGCACTTGAAGGGAATGGGAAAGCTTGCCACCTTCACATTCACAAAAATTCTAAATGTGAAGAACAATTTCAGTTTATGACTTTTGGATATTTTATAGGGTATCAATAAATAGGCCACCCACCACAGTGGCTAATGGGGTGGGCGAAGCCAGCAGGGCATGTGCTCCCGGGCACCAGTGAAGAAGAGGCCTTAAAATAAGATTTGGTTCAGTCTTCGATACAAAACACAAATAAAATTTGGGCAAATGAACCGATGCAATTCGACAACCCATATTAAAAATTTATTCTTTTGTTAATTTTATACTCTTTGCTTTGAACAGGAGCAATTTTATCACTAGATGACCGGTTAGGGGCACCAGAACAATGGACAATTTGCACATCAGAGGAGGCTCCTAGATCCGTTCATACCTGATGTTTAAAATACAAGTTAATGAAAATTTTCTCATTTTTTTTTTTCAGTTTTTTGGTAATTTAAATGCTGCTTTGTTAATTTCATTGAAATCCTATTATATATGATTATGATAGCTCAGTAGTATTCTGTAAAAATTTATACAGCTCATATTAAAAGTTCTTTTCTGCAGAGAAGTAGAAAAAGGGTGAATATGTGGGGAGTGATGATTTTATCACTTTTTGGTGGGTGTAAGAAAAGTGTTAATTTGAGATCTGAAAACTATCATGCACTTATGTACACTGCCATGTATCTCAATAACTGACATCATTATTATTATTATCTGTACTTGAATTTATGTTTTGGATCCTTGTTTAATGGCCTTTGAATTATATTACATAACAACTATAACATTTCAATGCTTTCGTTTCAACTTTTAGCAAGCCATGGGTTAAGAAACAATCAATTTTTTTTAATTACTTGTCTAAGTAACACATTTACTTATGTTGTTTAAAATTATCAAAACTGTATTAACAACTGTTTAATACAAATATAAATATGATCCACAAGCATGAAAGATAATCTGAGAATTATAATTTTTTTTTTTTTTTAAATAAAACATTTATCTGAAAATTTACAGAGTCATAATGTATTTAAATTATGTTTTCAAAGTAAGAACCTTAAAGCAAAGAGGTTTCTTGAACTTGATAATATTCTTTAAAAAAGTTATACAACATATTAAAAACTAAATATGTTAAGATTTAATATGAAATTTTACAAACCTAGAAGCTGATGAAGCATATGACTTTTGTTGACGAGGATATTTAAAAGAAACCTGAAAGAAAAAAAAAAAGACACTGAAGCAGTTATTCTAACTTTATTAATTTATATTATATTGATTTTCCATTTCCACTATACAAATCTGCACAGAAAGTACTGAGAAAATACCTATGGGACATATGCATATTGAAAATAGAATAATTCAAAAATTAACACAATATATAATATAGCAGTTGTGGTACACAATGTGACAACATTTCATATGGCTCAAGTACACCTCTCTTCTGTTCTCTAAAAATAGGAAAGTTTGATAGTCAGAACTTCACTAGAATGTGACAATTCTATTGTCTATAAGTAACAAGAAAGACCATGAGAAATTTTTTTTCTCCCTGTAGTCATTATAGAAATGGACTCGTCCACTTAATTTTCGGTGATCAGAGTATTGTTGGTTTCTATTGTATGCACTAGGTGCGAAAACAGGGAGAACAAGCACAGCACAATCTGCTTTGAGTTTTTTCATTGCTAGACCATTATTTTCTTTTCTGATTATTGTGCATTTGCTTTCATATATTTTTTTCGACACTGATCACACCTTTAATCGTTGCTTGTGAAATGTTGACATCATCATTGCTTTCAAAATGCCGAAAAACAGAGTACACCAAATTAAAGATAGCACTTCTACGTTTAAAACACAGCAATCCATTTGAAATTTTTTATTATTAAACCTTTCAAAAGTTTTTTTAAAAATTGATTCCACAGTTCTCCCACTCCTAATTTCAAAGCTTGCATCGGGCTCAATTTCAGATACGAAAAAACAAAAAATACCTATTTAATCTGGAAACTTTCTTCTCTATGACGGCGATGGTGCAATTCATTTTCAAACATACGAATATTAATCCTTTTAAAAAAAAAAAAAGCAATTGGAAGTCACTTCACACCTCTCGAAGACACTTTTTTTTTCTATGCTAAAAGTAACTAAACGTAAAAGTAAGATATTTTAACAATTTTTTTACACGTTCTTTGTACATTTGATTTACATCACTTGAAAAAAATCTCAAAACATTCAGACAATTAGAAGTATTTTTTAAAAGATTTAAAAAAAAATCATTTCCAAAAGTGATTTTTGGTGAATTTTGTTTTTTCCACATAAGATTTCAACTTGGGGATGGGGAGAGAGAAGAAAAACACTGCTTTTTCCAATTAAATATCAACATTTTAACACAAAGGCTTCGGAAACATATTTATTACTCATAAAAATTTAAATGTATTTAATTTTACTATATGGAAAACAAACAAACAAACAAAAAAAAAAACAAGCCCTTTGTACTTAGATTTTCAATTAAAAATATAAAATCATTCAACACTTATTTTAAGTATAGTATTTAAGACTATTATCACGGGCCCGGGCAACATGTCAGATGGTTTAAGAATGAAATAGACATTGTGAATAAGTCTGAAAGTAATTTGTTTGAATTTAAGAATGGCCTTAAGCATTCGAAATACTTTGATCAAACTCTTTTTACTGTATGAATAACTGAAGTTAATAATGAATAAGACTTTTGGGTGTAAAAATTTTTAAAAATGTTTTAATCATGCTTTTGCTTTTATTTAAAGCAAACACATATACTGCATATGTAAGAGTGACTCTATAGATAGTATACATGTTTGTGGTTAATTAATAATATTTTTGTACATGTACGTATTAATAGCGTAACTTTTACACTTGAGAGTTTCCGTTTTCTTTTGAGGCTGAAACGCGAGAAAAGGCCAATATTCAGTTTAGTTCGGTTTTGACATGAAGAACTTGTTTTGGTTGGGTACTAATAATGATGATTCACATTGTTTAACTATTTAATGTTTATAAAAAACATATTCTAAAGATTTAATTTAGTGTGTGACAGTTTTTGCAAATACATTTCTCTATTTCTTATATTATTAATCATATATTCGTGCTGTCAAACAGATAAAATAGCAAAAATTGACAGCTTCAAATGAATGCTAATTGCACTAAGACTGTAACCTGCTCTGATTCTAACCTCCTCTCCCAGTTGGTATGTTCTAAAGAAGCAACCCTGCTCACGGTCTTTATCCTGACGGTAGGTTAGTAATGGCACTTCTCCATTTGACTTTTATGGACTTTACAGAAATCTTTCACTAAACAAAACTTTAATGAAAAAAATCGAAGCAGCTCAATAAATTGCAATAATTATTTATTTGGACCATATAAGAAGAAGAATCTGTAACATTTTGCGTATTCTAACACACAAGTTTATGTTATGACATTCAGGGGAAGCTTACACAATAAAGATCCTTTTAATAAATAATAAAATTTGAATCATCAAAGATTTTCCCTAGATTTAAATATGTTAAAGCCGATATAAATAAAACTAACAAAAATACAAAATATTAAGAATATCTAGGGAGGATGAAAATTATAAATGTCCATAATATTATTCACAGAAACAACATTAAATTTAAAAAGATAGAATATTCCCATTATGAATCGTAAAGATAAATTGCACAATACTGTATCAAAGCACTCCAAAATAAAAATGAAATCGCAAGAAACTTTCAAAAATATGTTTCATTTCAATGATTAGTATTAAGCAACAAACACCGGTAGTTATCTTAATAAGAAAAGTATATGAGTATTGCATAGCGAATATTTTTTAATTATAAATGCAACAGATTTTCCACGAAGTTCTTAGAAAATTGACTGACCTTTAGAGCACTAAAATCAAAGAACTTACTTTGGAATTTGGAAGAGCTAAACGTAGTGGCCGCCACATTTCGGAAAACTTAAATTTTTATTATTTTCAGTTTCGATAAAAGTCCTTGGATGCATGCAGTGAAAAGAAACAAACGGCGGGTGTTGCCAATCTTCATTGAGAAAACTATAGTTTTAGGAGGAAAACATTTTCCAAGTATGAAAAACCATGAACATAGAACTAAACGAGCCTTTTCAAGAAGAAAGTCGTTCCTCAAAAAATGCCTCAAATAGGTGGCGCATGTGTAGGACAGCTTCTCCATACGTCACCAGTTCATCTGCCCAAACAAAAAAGACAGGCTATCGCGGTGCATTCCACTTATCTTTTTTTACAGACCGCTAGAGTGACGGGATGCTCTTTTCACACACCTGCATTGGTGCATTCGAGCATCACGTGACTCCGGCGGTCTGTAAAAAAAAAGATACGCGTAAGAAAGATAAAGCACCGCGGTAGCCTTTCTTTTTCGTTAGCATGGAGACTGCTAGAGTGACGTTTGCTCTTTTCGTACACCTGCATTGGTGCATTTGAGCATCACGTGACTCCCGCGGTCTGTAAAAAACGATACGCGTAAAGCACCGCGGCACAGATTAAATATATGTATATTTAATCTGTGCACCGCGGTAGCCTTTCTTTTTCGTTAGCCTCGTTCGTCTGCTTTTTCAAATCGTCTGTCGTCTGTAGAGATGAAAAGGGTGGAAAACACCGGGTTTATTCCTGGGAATAAACCGGGTTTTTTGGGAAGGAAATATTAAAAATTTCCGGGAGTTTTCAGAAAGTTTTAGACATGGATTTTTTTTATTTGTAAACAAAATATTCTTTTACATATGTAAAGAAAACCAATAACACAAATACAGAAAAATGGCACAGTTTACATGAAAACTAATGAAATACATGCTTAAGCTGTAGAAATATTAAGTAAGAGAAATTAAAATAACATAAGTAAGTTGATATTTTAATCGTGTATACGTAAAAAGTGCGAGAGGTAGATGCCAGATTCATCTTACTTATATTCTTAGTTTTGTTTATTTTCAAAACTTCTTCAAAATTTCCAATATTCCCCAAAATTCTGGGTTTATTCCCAAACATTCCCGGGTTTATTCCCGTCTCTCAAAAACTGTCGGTTTTTTGCAACTCTAGTCGTCTGGTGGCTTAGATGATTTAGATGGCGCTGCCTTAGCAGGCAGTGTTGAATCCAGGGGGTGGCCCGGGGGGGAATGTCCCCTCCGGATCATTGAAATGTCCCCCCCGGAAGATTTGAAATTTTATGCTTTCAATGGTCAAAAAGTGTAATTTCCCCCCCGGAACTCTATAATGTCCCCCCCGGAGCCACATAAATCCCTCCCGGAGAAAAGTGTCTGAATTCAATACTGTTAGCAGGGATTCTCGCCGGCTGCGCAGAACCGTGCACGTACTGTGCAGCTGCCATGGACTTTACCCATATCACGTCATCTGTGGGTAGAGAGAAGAAAAACACCAATAGGCGTAAAGAACAGCTTCCCCTTCGTCCAATAAACAGTCTTTTTCCGAAGGAAATTACCCTCAGAGGTGGGGTTGTTGCCACTCGTGGGTAAGGTCCATTTACTTCCAAAGTCACGACATTATATTATTAACACATTTCGTTAGAAGTCCTTCTCTAGTTCTATTTTTATGTGAAAATCAAACTAATTCATTATGAACTTTTAGAGTACAGTTATGAAAAAACTTGAGATGGCCCCAAAAGTTAAACTCAGTTCATGGCGCTGATGTCCCCAAACACGAGTCACGTGACAGTGACATATCATGTATGACAAATGACTGAAGAAAAGGGCATGTTTACAAACAAACACTTCCGTCAACCAATCTACTACTACAGTTTTGACGTAGCATAATTTTTTTCCCAACCAAGTTTTGCCATCTTGTAAACCGATTGGCCAAAGCTTTCGGCGTCACAGTGACATATCTTGGCGAAAATCATCAGGAGTGTTTCAACGGCAAAAGTGATTTATATTCTTTTGTCACTTGCTTATCAAGAGAATTAGAGAAACTAGAGTATCATGAAAATTAATAGAAATATATTAAATTAGATTTCTAATTGGATTTTTTTATCCAATCAATTGATTATAAATATAACTTGCGTTATTTGACTTTTTAATGCCCAAATATTCCCTTTCTCCTTCCGAACAAACAAACAAACAGGAATTATCTCCTTTATCTAAGCTTGTGTCTGTGTGTGGGGAAGAGGGACAGGGGCGGATTCAGATAGTCATTTTGAAGCATAATGGAACTGTCTGTAACGGGAATTTTTCATGTTACCGACGGAAGGAACATCAAACAAGTATACCTGCAAAAACGGCAACCTTTCTAAAACGGAATTTTATTATCCCAAGCCATTCTATTTTTACATGTTTTACAACATGTAAAACAAAATAGACAATTAATGTTTACAATTATTTATAAGTAATAATTTATGCAGAAAGACCTTTAGAACGGAACCTGTCTACATCGGAATTCTATCTTAAATGAGAAAACTTTATAGTCTTGGTAGAAAGAATGCTATACAATCTATCTTCTAAAACGGAAACCTGTATAAAGCAATTTTTTTCCAGCTATCCGTTTTCACAGGTTTTATTATAATTTGTACTTTTTTATAAATTGATTAATTAATCGAAAACTAATATCACTAAGTGCATTTTTAATGAGCGCGTCCAGTAGACCTAACCAAAGTGACCAGTGTGACCGGTTACTTACCGGGGCGGTAAGTGACCGGTTTCTAACCGGTCGACAGATCTACTGGACGAAAATGGTATTATTTACTTGTAGCGCCATCTGTTGGTAATTACATCTGTATCACATCATCGTAAATTTTCATGTAACCGATCATGTGACCCAAGTAACCAAGATTTTTCTTCGGTTAGTTCGGTCCCTTACCGGTCATTTCGGTTACTTCCGCTGAACGACGTTGGTTGCTACCGGTTAGCAGCACTGAACGCTTTGGTAACTAACCGACCTGACCGGTTACGTACCGGTGACATTACTGGACGCGCTCAATGATTTACAAATAGAAGTACAGAAAATATGTGAAAACAAAATTTTTGAAGACCGAAACAAATCCGTTTGTGACAGGTCGCTAGCACAGAAGGTTTATATCTGTATTTTTGTTAAAGCTATTGTCCTATTTGCAGACCCCGATCATGACTAATTGGGGACCTGGGCAAAGATAAATTAGGGGGCCGCATTCGAATCGTTGCAATATTATTCAAATAGAACCGATGGTCAATTATATGTGTAATGTATAAACAATATTTTCGCACCTTGGATTTTAAATAGAAGAAAATTCTTAGCTCCGTCAATTCTAAATTAAGTACCTTAATTAATAAAAATACTCTTTATTTTCTTAGCAGAACAAAACTCTTTTATATAACTTTAGCAACTTGTTATATTATTTAAGATGAATTTAATAACTTCAACTTATGGAAGAGTGTCAAATACTCTACCAATAGGAGTTTATCAAGTTACTTTTTTTTACATCCTTTTAAGTTGTACTACACACAACATAATATAAAATCAAATAGATTGTACTTCAGAAGTAGAAAGTGTTTTTTCAGTAAATCTAAAGAGATGGCAATTTAGCTAATAAAGCATATAGCTATTATGTTCTATGCTTTGTGTTTGCAGCCAAAGCGGAACGGTGTTTTGCTACTGAAAGTTTGATATTAGCTTTGAGAAATAACTGAACTCTGTGAGTTCAAAATGAAATTTGTTTTTCATAAAGTTTAGTAGAATCTTTTAAAGATGAAATTTGTATTTTGTATTTGAAAAATTTCAGAGTTGGAATTGGGGGGGGGGAGAAAAAAGTAAATATTTTATAAATTAATATATGGATTTGGGGGCCCCTTGAGGTCTGGAGCCCCTGGGCAAAGTCCCGATTTGCCCATGCCATAATAAGGGCCTGCCTATTTGTTATTCTATAGTAATAATAAGTAAATAATTTTCTACGAACCCCTCTCCCCCTGATTTAGACGATTTTTTATTCTTCCGGTACGTTTACAAATCATTTTTTCCATCTCTTTCCTTTGATGGTTTTCACCAAACACGATTCCTGCCAAGAATTGTCACTATGACGCAGCATTCGACATTGCAAGAATCGTCATGGCGAAGTAGGCCAATCATATCATAGACCTGTTTGACGTAGACCAATCAAATTGCCCCATCTCATGTGTACAGTAGGAGTTATAAAGAACGGACAGGTTTTTCTTGTTATCGATAACAATTACTATTGGATCCAATACGAGGCTAACGAAAAAGAAAGGCTACCGCGGTGCTTTACGCGTATCTTTTTTTACAGACCGCCGGAGTCACGTGATGCTTGAATGCACCAATGAAGGTGTACGAAAAGAGCATCACGTCATTCTAGCGGTCTGTAAAAAAAGATAAGTGGAATGCACCGCGTTAGCCTGTCTCTTTCGTTAGCCTCGATCCAATAGTAATTTAATCAACAGTGACGTCAGCTGCCCTTTCCTCATTGGTCTACACTAGGGCTACTATAATACAAGCTGAATCATCAAGCATTTTGTTGCCCATTTAGACCAAGCAGCGATTGTTGCCCACGCGGCGTTGCCAACCGTTCTTCTTCTACGAGAATTAAATGGCCGCGTGGGTACAAAGCATGGAAGTAGGAACCTATAATTGGAAGGATAACGTCAATACTGTACCCAGGTAACACAAAGATACCTGGCAATGTTGGCCAGTATTTCCCAACATTTCTGAATATCATTTTTTGACATTATCATTTTCTGATATTGCTAAATATCATCATTTGACATTAAGCGATATATTTTTCTAACATTCCGGAATAACATTTTTGGATATTAAATGACAAATTTCTTTCCTTGCTGAATAATATTTTGAGATATCAAATAATTTCTTTTTCGCACGCCGAATGCGGTGCACAGAAGAAATATCCTTGCACAAGGAGAGATATCTACTCAAACAAGGGAAATCTAGTCTCGATATATAACAAGCCTCAAATAAACCCTGGTAGTACAGTCGACTGCAAAATGAATTGAGCACCGAAACCCCTTCAGAAAAATTTCAGACCTTGCACAAAATTCAACGTTGGCCTGTCCATGTAGGCCAAAAAAAAATGAACCACCCTTCAGAAAAACGAGCTTCACTCGCTTTGCGCACAATCCAACGTTGGCCTGTCCACGGACGCAAAAAAAAAATGGACCGAAGGCAATTAATCCTTCGGTCCATTTTTTTGCACTTTCTGTATTCAGAAAGATTCTAATCCATTTTCTTATTCGTCTGCATTTTATCCCGTAGTTCGAGCAAGTAGGCAGCCAACAAGTATCCCTCATTTTCAGAACACTTTCTCAAACGCAAGACTTTGCCGACCCGTCCACTCTCCAACACGCGTCCATCTGTCATGAATTCGTAGAGTCTCGCTTCCTTGTCGGCCTTATACCCCGATGCCAGGCGGTAGGCGAGGAGATGAACCAGGGCGGTGTGTTCAATCACCCACTCTGTTTTCAAACCTCGGTCTGGTAAAATTTCACTCAATTGGCAGCTACCCACTTCTCGAGACCATGCGTGAATGTTGCGTTTCCCTAGCAACAAAGCCAGCTCTAAAGTTCCCCAATAAATTTTCCCATTTTTTCCAACGGCTCCCTGCATATCGAAATGGAGTTGGCGGTCGATTAAGCACACTCGAAACAGCATGATTTTTTTTCTGTTCTTTACATCCCTTCCCGTCTTTTTATCCCCTTTCCAAACCCACTCCTCCGGCAGCGTATTCGTAATTTTGCTTTTATTGTTAATAAAACATCGACTAGGGACAGGGGACTTTCAACAACTATTAGAAAAATTTGGTATTTAACAGTTATAGAGAAACGTATCAGTTATGGACTCGAAATATGGTTCCAAGATCTTAGGACTCATGCTAGTCGTACATTAAATTCATGTCAAAGAATTGGGCTTTTCTCCATTATCAAACCTTATAGAACCACATCAACAGACGCCATGTGTATTCTCACAGGGGTGATTCCAATTCTTATAAAACTTGGCAATAGCAGCTTGCTCTATAGCACTGTACATGACAATAACAAACTTAGCATTAATGGTACAGAGATCTCAAAAAGTAACATTATGCATAAAGTAAATACATTTGATTTTCCACATTATAATAAAATACAAAATTTGAATTTTATTGCACCAACAAAAATAAGTGTTGACAATTCAATCTTTCCTCAGATTTATACAGATGGTTCCAAAATGGATGAAGGTACTGCCGCTGCTTTTACAGTTTTTTATCATGGAAATTATATCTTAGATTACACAATTAGACTTCACCCCAACAATTCAATTTATCAGGCAGAGCTTGTGGCAATTTTGAAGGCGTTAGAATGGGTCATTACAACTAATTTCGATAATATTACAATATATACAGATAGTCTTTCCTCAGTATTCACATTGCAGCGGGCTTTCCCAAGTAATATAATTTCTTTGAATATCTTCAATATTTTATATAACAATAGTAGTCTTGTTGTTAACATTGGTTGGATCAAGGCTCATATGGGCCTTGAAGGTAATGAAAGAGCAGACCGTTTAGCTAAATCTGTTATTTTAGATAATCTTTTTGATACCGTTCTTGATATTCCATTTCCAATTTCATATGTAAAATATCATTTGAATAAAATTTCACTTAAAGAATGGCAAACAAATTGGGAACTTAGTACTAAAGGTCGGGACACTTACAACATTATAAGACATGTTAACACAGATTTTATTTGTAACACACAAATCTCATTATATTACGCTACTGGTCATGGCAGTTTTCCTGCTTACCTTTATAAAATTAATAAACGTCCTGATAACAATTGTATATGTGGGAGAGAAGGTACTGTAGTACATTGCATTTATGGTAATTGTCCCCTTATGAAATTTCATTTCTCTTTCAATAACAGATATACTCTCAGATACAACTTATTAAGTGTAATATTTGATAATAACAATTATCACAAACTTAAAGAAAATTATAATATTCTTATTAAAAATTTTTCTTTCATTAAATATACTTTCTAGTTCTTCGACATATCTGTTGTGTTTTGCAATTGTAGTTGTTGTTTAGTTGATTATTTCTCTGGCTTTTTGCTCTTGGATTGTTTTCTGGCAGCTTTATTGATTCAGGGCAATGAAAGCTCTTTCGTAATTGAAAGAATGTTTTTGGAACAGTGTGCTAGTGACTTTGTGCAGTGATCAGTGTTTTAATACATCTTTTAATACATATATCAATTGAACGTTTATCATCTGGCAACTTCAAATAACTATTATTATCTACTATCTTTATCGACTGCTTCCTGGACAAAGCTCTAGAGACAATATGATATGGACAGGGTTTTAAATCTATTTATCAATATATCTATCAACTGTGGCTGGTGATTAACAATATTATTGTGACTCTCAGTTTTCTTCTTGTGGACACGTGATTAAGTATTATAACTACTTGAAATTTAGTGTATTAATCAACTTAGTTGAACTACACTGACAAATATTTACAGACATAGTGCCTTACAAATATTGATTTATATTTTGTAGTTGTACTATATATAGGCAGAAATCCTGGGGAAAGTGTGGTAGCATGGAATACCCCTGGAGCCGGCAGAGACAATATGGAAATCAACATTTTAATTATGATGTCTATTTGCATTTGACAGAACTTTAATCCAAAACAGAGGAAGCTGATC
Organism: Maratus michaelseni; assembly: GCA_963931845.1. NCBI lineage: Eukaryota > Metazoa > Arthropoda > Arachnida > Araneae > Salticidae > Maratus > Maratus michaelseni. The sequence goes on along the minus strand of OZ007586.1, from coordinate 255,687,374 downwards.
GAATTAATAGAAGACTGAAGGAAGCGGATGATGACAAAGGAATATGACATTGTCAAATCGACTCACAGGGATAAAGTTAAATTATGATCTTTTTGTACTTGTAGGGTAGAATATACCCATATAGTTTGTGTTTTCAGGATTTTGGTTATTTTGATATTTTTTATAGTTTATAATATAATTTCCTTAGGTTCTGGCTCACAGTTTGTGTTTTTAGGATTATTTTACATTTATGTTATATGCGGAGATGAAAGCCACATCTTGTAGTTTGTGTTTTGCAGGATTTATTTTAGGTTATTTAGTTTTAGTTATTTTATTGTTATCTTACTGAACTGACTGAGTTCAGCTTTTTTGTACAGCAGGTTGCAGCTTTCTGTTATTATTTTGTATTATTAATGTCGCTGATTCGGGCTCGTTCATGGGGCTGTGGCATGGCTGATTGACGGTAGGGATTTCCCCCCCGAGGCATTGGGTCCATATGCCTCCTCGGCTGGCGCCTCGGTGGGGTGTCCTCCTCCTCCTCCGGCAGCGCGCGCAGCTCTCGCACGATTCGTCGCTTCGCATCACACCTCTTCGAGACCCGCTCCTCCCACTCTGGCTCAGTCGCTCGTCCGCTCCAGTCCACACTCATTCTCACTCTCTCTCTCGATCGATCGCCATGTCTTTCTGCATCCAGTTCCAGCCCACTCCCTACCACCATTACGTCCTGACCGGACTCATCGGTCAGGACGAGCTCCTCTACTGGTTCGCCAGAGATGTCATCAGCGTCGTGGGCATTCACAAGCCCTCGCGAAGCCTGACCAACGTGCAAGTGAAGCACGTGGCCCCGACCCTCAAAAACACGCCGCCTCACTACATGAAGAAACGCGTGATGCGGCACGAAGCGGCCATGCGACTGTTTCAAATGTCCCGCGTCGAGTCGGTGCAGGAGTTTGGAAGGAGACTCGACTCGGACCAGACGTACGTCCGCGTCCTGATGGAATGGGACGAAAAAGACGTGAGCAATCCGACCCAGCTGCACATCCTGAACGTACCGGGGATACCCGACATGGTCCGGAACCCCACCTTCTTCAACTGGTTCGAGACGTTTAAAAAAAACGCCGTGTTTAAACTCTATCCGGATCCCCTCATTGAGACTATGATGAAGTGTAACCAAAAGATTTTACTGAACCCGCCCGTCGTGGCGGAAAAAATCACGTGACCGTACTGGAATCGCCTCAAGAGGACGCCTGTCCTCTTGAAATTTTGTTTGAGTGGAAAGGAACTCTGAAAAAATTTAAACTGTGTCAAGAAGAAGAAAAAGAAGAAGCTGCCGATAAAACGTATACCGAACTGTAATATCTTTCTCTCTCTTTATGAGGCAAAAAAATGGGTGCCCGGGAGTCGTGCTTATGCATGCACAACTCTCGGGCACCCATTTTTTTCAGTCAACTCGTCACCAATGTTGGAAACGTAAACAATGGCGAAAAATGGTTGCCCAAGAATTGTGCTTATGCATGCACAACTCTTGGGCACCCATTTTTTTGCGGTTCACTCGTCACCAATGTTGGAAATGTAAAAATGGCAAAAAAAAAATCATGTGAATGTACATGCCCGCCTCTTATGCATCCATTGGATGGCGGCGGCGTATGGAAAACTTTAATTTTCTTTTACCATTCGATTGTTAACCTGCGTTTATAACCTTAGGAAAAAAAAAGTCTTGATCGATACGCATCGGTTCCATGAACCCACGTTCTGCCTTTGCGCTTCTCTCGAGTTTATTCACTCTTCCCCTTGCCTGTCCTTGAGGCGATCGCGCGCCTCTCAAAGAAAAAGGTCCATTAGCCTCCCCGCGTTCATTCACCATCTCTCCGCTTCCTCCCGTCCCCCCACTTTCTCCCGCGAGAATAAATAGTGCGGCGCTCTCTTTTCTGCGTTCTTTTTGCGTCATGTTGTTTGAACTGAAGCTCGGACACGGCGTGCTCTGGGGAGCGATCGGTCAAAATGGCGGCCTGTACTGGGGAGCCCTGTCTGTCGCCAAACTCCTGGGGTACAAGTCCCTTTACCAGTTTGCGCGCTATCGTTCCAACGTGCTGCTCAAAGAAATTGCCTCCCGCTATCACGCCCGAGAACACCACCGGTTCCTGGAGAAGCGGCTCATGACTCACAACCGCCTGCTCTCGGTGCTCGACCGTTCCAAGAAGACGCGAGCCAAGCTCATTTACGACCATTTCAATCGGGACAACTTTTACGTGCAAGTTCGCACGGAGCCTCGCTACCCGAGAGCCGAACTGTGTAAGCAGAGCGATCCGCAGGCCGTCAATTTTTTCATGTGGCTCGAAGGCTACAAGCACCAACTGTTTGAAGAAGCGCTGGAATTGGACTTGGACCCGGACCGCGAGGAGGACGACGAAGAGTACGAAGTGGTGGAGGACGAGGCCGAGGGAGCTGCGGCTGCTGCTGCTTCCACTGCTGGTTACTCTGCCGCCTCGCCTCCGCCCCCGATGAAACCTGCTGCTACTGCTACTGCTACTGCTGCCTCCGATTCAAATGCCACCGACTATAGTCCCCTGTCGCCGCCCGATACGTTTCAACCCGATTCGCATTTCACGCCCTACTCTCCGAGCTCCCCGCCTTACGACCCGAAGGAAGATGCCATCGAATCCGAACCTGCTGCCGCCACTCCTCCCATCGCTGACAATTCAACTCTCCCGTTTAAAAAAAGATTTCGCACCCAGGATGACTTGGACAACGGCATCCTGTTTTGGTTTTCCAGTATCCCGCCCAAAAAAATTATCGTCATGCAAGGCAACTGCTCACAGGAATTTATTCCCAAAATGGACTAGACTTTAACTTTTCATGCTGCAAAATGCAGTGTTAAAGTGCAAAAAAATGGGTCATAGAGAAAATGAAAACATTCATTTTCTCTATGACCCATTTTTTTGCGTCGTTTTGCTCTCCAACCTTGGTGCGGGGAGCCGAGACCACGTGATCACCACCGTCAAGGTCACTCGACCGAAACCCGTTTTCCCCCACTCTATAAAAGAGAGTCGCGTGAGCAGTGAAGCGTTCAGTGTCAACATGCTGTTCAGAGTGAATCTGCGTAACGGAACCTCCCTTCAGGCCGGGATCGGAATGAACGGCAAGGTATACTACCACGGGGAGCAAGTGGCGATCCTGATGGGGATGCCTTTGGAACTCGACGGGGAAGCCCTCGGATGGATTCGCAAAGTGGCCAGCTGCAAGATGGGCGACGTCTTGCCCCACCTCACGCATAATGGGCTGCGTGATACTTGGGTCATCGAGCAGACGTGGCTGCTCGAGATTCTAAAAAACCAAGTCGCTCATGGCGCGAAAAGACCCTATCTCAGAGAGTTGCAGCTCTTTTTGCATTTCGGCTACGTGATGCCCCTCGGGACCTATGACGGGATGATGAACCTGATGCAAACGCCCTACCCAACAGGAATATGCTTTCCGAAATGGCTCAAAATGATATGTCGCAATCTTGAATCTGCTGGACTCGTAATCTAATTTTCTTTTGCATGCTGCTTAAAAAAAAGACTCTAACTAATAATCTTTAAACAAGCTGCTTGGAAAAAAAAGCAGCGTTTTAAAAGATGCAGAAAAATGGGCCGAAAAAGTAATTGGTTTTAAACCAATTACTTTTTCGGCCCATTTTTTTGCGTCGGATCCCTCACCAACATTGGACTCGTTTCCACGTTTTTTTTAAAAAAAATGGTTTTCTCGGTGGGCGGAGCTTCACGGCCGGATCGGAGCAGATATCCCGTAAAGGTCACTCGCCCGAAACCTCTACTATAAAAGGGAGGGAGATGAAGCGTTCAGTGTCAACATGTTGTTTAAGGTGCATCTCGATGATGGGACCGCCGTGACGGGCGGGGTCGTCCTGTACGGCAAAGTGTATTACCACGCGGGGCAAGTGGCGAACCTAATGGACAAGGCCTCTGAACGGGGATGGATTCGCAAAGTGGCCAGCTGCAAGATGGGCGACATCTTGCCCAACATTATGAACCACGGGATACGAGAGACTTGGGTCATTGAGCAGACGTGGCTGCTCAGCATGCTAGAAAAAGAAGACGCCGAGAGCGTCATCACTCCATCTGCCTGAAAGTTGCAGCTGTTTCTCTACATTGGCTACGTGACGTCAGTCGGAAATTTTGACGGGATGATGCACCTCAAGCAAACCCCGTACCCCATCGGAATGTATTTTCCGAAATGGTACGAAGAGGTATATCGCACTCTTTATGCTGCTGGACTCTATCTTTAAACAGGCTGCTTACAAAAAAAGCAGCGTTTCAAAAGATGCAGAAAAATGGGCCGAAAAAGTACTTGGTTTGAAACCAATTACTTTTTCGGCCCATTTTTTTGCGTCGGATCTCTCACCAACATTGGACTCGTTTCCCCCCCCTTTTTTTTTTAAACTGGTTTTCTCGGTGGGCGGAGCTTCCCGGCCGAGTATAAATAGAAGCGGCAGAGAGCGGGCTCCTTCACTTTTCACCATGTTGTTTCGACTCTTGCTCACCAAAGGCCACTTCTTTTACTGCATTCTAGGGGTGGTCGGGAGGAACGGCAAGGTGTACCTGGCCACCGAGGACGTGGCGCTGGCGGTCCACCGGAACCAGAGGTGGGTGTCGGACGTGGCCAGCTGCAAGATGAAGGAGATGAGCACGGCGGGCAAATGTCGACCCGAAGCGTGGTTGATTGAACTCTCGGCCCTGCTCAACCTGCTGCAGTTGGAGCACGAGAGGAGGCTCTACTACCTGCTAAAGTTTGGCTGCGTGAAGGAAGTGACTGGAAGCAACATGCCACAAATTGAAGAGGTCTTTGAAAAGGATGGAAGGCGGTTTGAATCGTGGATCAAGGACTTTAAAAAAAGATGTGCCGAGGAAGAGAGGCAAAATGAACTGAAAAAGTAAAAAAAAAACTTTTAAGCACCCGTGCGGTGTGAAAAAAAAAGTTTCAAAAAATGGGCCAAAGGTAAAAAAAACTGGAGTTTTTTTTTTACCTTTGGCCCATTTTTTTGCGGCACGTTGGACACCAACATTGGAAACTTTACATCTTTTTTTGAAGACGAGTCCAGGATTGGGAAAGTGGTTGACACGAGGACGAAATTTGGGAATGGGAATAAGCAACTCTGAAAAGGGTTTATATGTACAAAAAATATTGTTTATTTTTGTCACTGGGTATTGAAGGTTTGGAACGCGTCCTCCAATCCGGTCGAGTGAAAGGTCACGTGATTTGGAAATGGGGGTGTTTGGCAGCTCGCTATGGGAAGGAGGCTCGCCCGACCTTTTTTCCCTGGGCCCGATGAAAGCTGTTTTGTGGTGTTGGGTTTGACCTTTCGTTTAACATGGAATTCCCATTGGCTTTTTTGAATACCTCACAAGTTTCCACTTACACGCTTCCCGAAATCGACTTACCATATAATTAATATTTAAAATTAATATTTAAAATTAATATTTAAAATTAATATTCTATATTTAATTAAAATTTTAATTAAAATTTTAATTTTAATTTTAATTATAATTAAAATTTTAATTAAAATTATAATTTAATACTATAAATTAAGAGGTTCGGCAACAAATCATTCAATTAAAAAATATATATAAATTAAAAAAGAGCGACTGTTGTTGTATGAAGATTGGGGGAAACAAAACTTTATGCCCGCGAGGCGGTCGCTGCGCTCCCGCCTCGCGGGCATAAAGTTTTGTTTCCCCCAATCTTCATACAACAACAGTCGCTCTTTTTTAATTTATATTTTTTTTCCGTCAGTTTCCGACAACGGCAGTTTGCATTTTCTTTTCATTTTAAACTTTTCGAGGGCTTCACTCTTTTCTTGCAAAAGTGTTTTCATTGCGCAAATTTCTTCCCTTTGCATGCGATTCATCTCCATGCTCTTTTTGAGCAGAGTCGTCTGCTCGGCAAATTCTTTTCGCAGGCGTTCAATTTCCCTGTCTTTTTGCAGCAGAACTTCGCGTTGCAACCGTTCAATTTCCGCGTCTTTGCGCTACAAGGCTTCTCGATGCGAGCGATCGAGCTCCGCAGATTCGTTCCGCATGCGTTCGATTTCCGCGTCTTTGCGCTGCAGTTGCTGGCGATGGAGATCGAGGAGTTGAGTGCGCATGCGCTCCATGTCCGCGTCTTTGCGCTGCAGGGTTTCTCGAAGCTCCTTCAATTCGTTACGCAGGCGTTCGAGTTCCGCGTCTTTGTGCTGCAGGGTTTCTCGCAGCGAGCAATGGAGCTCCTTGAATTCGTTCCGCATGCGTTCCGCGTCCGCGTCTTTTTGGAGCAGGGCGTCATGATGCAAGCGAGTGAGCTCGTCGATTCGAGTGCGCATGCGCTCCGTGTGCTGCGGAGTTTCGCGATAGTCTTGGAGTTGAGTGCGCATGTCGGCCAGTGCCGCGCCTTTCTTTTCGAGCTCTTCCTCCAACTGTTCAATTCGGAGCACGTAGGGATGGATGCAGGTCAGGATTCTTTGTTGGAAAGGGGAGGGAGTCCACGATTCTTCGCAAGCGACGTCGTAAAACAGGTTGCCTGCCTCTGCCTGCAGTCGGCCCCAGGCCGGGTCGTTGAACGCAGCCAGGGAGTCGTCCGGCTCAAAGTACAATTTCATGCCTCGATTGAGATGGAGGTAGTGCTCCGTTTCGCGACCCGATCCTGTGATTGGTCGAAACGGCTTGGCCACGCGCAGCACGCTGTTGAAGCGAATGTTTGGGAGATGCTTGATGGCGATTCGCCAGAGCCCCGTGTCGTTTCTCTCGAGGGGCAACCGGGCCAAGTGTTCGGGTTTCGTGAACCGATACTCTTGATGGATGAGTTGCAAGATGCCTCCGTCCCATTGCAGACAGGCGTACATTCTGAAATGAACGGGGAGTTCGGTGAAGATCCAGAAATGATTGGGTTTCTCGATCACTCTGGCACCCTTTTTGGTGAACGTGCCGTCGCACTTTGACTGCCTCTTGCTCAGGTAACCCATGGCGTTGACGAGATGCAGGGGGGAATCAATCTTTTTACTGCGGATGCAATAAAAGTTTTTGCAGGGTTTGTCTTCGCGAGGAATTAAAATTTTTTTTCCAGACGTTGGGGACGAAATGCCCAGCAGGCGAAAACAGGAGCATGTGCCGGTGCTGACGATGACGCGCTTGCCGATAGGTGCCTCCGTCGCACCAGCAGGAGAAGGGTAGGAAGCGAGTTTGCCCTGCGTCCCCTTCTTCGAGGGCTCTTAGGAAATGGGGGAACGCGACGGCTCGCACCATGATGTGGAGGCATTCAAAGTCCTTTCCCAAATGCAAGTACTTTCGAACGCATCCGGCTGCTAAATTCAATCCCTCGTCCTGGAAGGGAAAGGGGGGGGGCACCCAACCTGGAGCCCAGCCGTAAGGCTGATGGGCGTACCACCAGGCGGAAAATCCCATCTACCATCCAAATCCACCCAGCCACAGGAGCAGACTAAGTCAACGAGCGTTAATTAAAACAATAATCAAAATTAAAAGCAAAAATGGCGACATCGCCAATGAATACAGTTGATTCATTCTACTAAACTAAAATATATAAACTAATCCTAATATAAAAAAATAGCAAGGTAACACACAACCTCCTTATGCTAAAAACTAAATAAAAATTAACTACAAACAAAACAATAAATGAAACAAAATTTTAAGACCAGTATGGTTACACAAGTCTAAATATTATGACATTCATAATTTCAAATTTCATAACAGTTCATAGTCTATAAAAGTTCATAGTCTATTTTGAAAAAGTTCATAACAGTTCATAGTCTATAAGAGTTCATAGTCTATTTTGAAAAATTTCATAGTCTATTTTGAAAAAGTTCATAAGTAGTCATACCAATTTAACTCCAATATATGTACGTCAATAAATAAATGTTTTCTTGAGCAGCAAAAGAAAATTATCAATTTAAAAGCGATATCTGATAAAAGAATAAAGATCATTTAAAATATTGTAATTATCAGCCAGTTTTTTATAATTAGCGGGATTATTCAAAGTTTTGAATAAATTCTGTCTAAGAGTCAAGCTTGAATCGAATTTGAAATGATGCATCATTAAATTACATCTGCCATAAATATAATGTACCACGTCTCCTCTACTGCCGTATTCACAAAGATCGTTTTCTCTCTTTCCAATCTTATATAGAAAGTGAGGAAAGCTGCCATGTCCAGTAAAAAAGTATTGTGCTACTTGTGAGCTGCACAAATAATCTGTTTTTACCTCCTTAATTATATTGTACGTGTCTCGACCAACTGTAGAAGATTGCCATTCCAACTGCCAGGTCTTTAACACTTCCCTCCTACAATACAACTTTATGGCCGAGATAGGTACCGGCAATTCTATGTGTATATCCGCCTAACCATTAATGATCACACTTTTGGCTAATTCATCTGCTCTCTCATTTCCCGATATACCGATGTGTGCCTTAATCCAGCCACTGTTCACCACCTTATCTGGATTTTGATATAATAGATCAAATATATCTCTATGATATTTGCAGGAAAAATCTGCTGGAGAACTAGGACCGAAGATTGACTGTCTGAAAATATTTTCACTGATTTAAAATTTAATTGTACAAACCACTTTATTGCCTGCTTAATTGCCTCCAATTCAGCTTGATAAATTGAGTTCCATTTTGATAAACTGACTTTATAATCAAATATATAATTTCCTTGGTGGTATACAGTAAAAGCTGCAGAGGTACCGTTGGCCATTTTAGAACCGTCTGTAAAAATAATTGGATTAACTGAAAAAGGTGGACTGTCGCGCAATGGGTTCATAAAAACTAAATTCTTTATCATATTATAATTTGGATATTCATACTGCTTAATGTTAGTCATAAAATCTTTGCCGCGAAGCTCTTTCCCCCACATTTGTATTGCAGACTTCCCTTTTAAAACATTGTATTGCAATGCATCATACTTCAGTTTGATACCAATTGGAGAGACTCCCGCTAAAACACACAGTGCCTCCGTTGAGACATTCCTATAAGACTTTATAATTGTCCTCAAACCCACTCTTTGACAGGAGCTGAGCTTACGCAGCGCATGGTATTTCAAATCATCATACCAAATTTCGTGACCATATGCAATTTGCTTTTCCATTACTATCAAATACCAAGTCTTCAAAATCTCATGACGAATACCTTTATCTCTATAACCTGTCTTTGCTATATTAAGTACAAAGTTTCTTAGATTTGACCTCACAGTGTCCAAATGAATAAGCCATGTGAATTTACTATCAAGAATGAAGCCCAGGTATCTGAATGAATCAACAATATCAATTGTGATGTTGTTTAATTTGAAAATCGGATGTCTATTTTCCATAAGATTTGAACCAAATAACATTGCTATTGATTTATCAATACTAAGATTTAAGTGAAAGTTTTGACATCCAATCACAAACCTGTCCAAAGATTTGTTCATAACTGTCTCCAATTCTCTTCTTGTATCAGAACCGTTTACTACAAGGAAATCATCTGCGTAGGAGACTATGAGTGCATATTCAGCCTTATAAAATTTAATTAAAGCGTCCGCAATTAACAACCACAACAGTGGGCCAATGCAAGAGCCCTTTATCATAACTCTTGTTTTAATTACTCTTTCTAAAAGTTTACCCAATATTGATAACAGAGTAATAGCACGATATCCCCTAGCAGAACTAGGGTCTTTATTCCTTTTTCGGAAGAACATTACAATTCCCGATTTCCAAATTCGTGGAAAATGTCCAAAGATCAAGCACTTGTTTAGGATCGCTTTTATAATTTCAGGAAACTTCTTGCATAAGTTTCTAACCAAAAAGGCATCTATTTTGTCTGAGCCCGGAGCCTTCGAAAGTCCTTGCTGGGCAACCACAAATTTTAATTCCCTCGTAGTCACAGATGAACAATCCCAATCGGCAGAAAAAGATTTATCTGAAGAGTACGAAAAGATGTTATTCGGAGTATCATTCATATTAAAATGTTCACTCCTTAATTCTGAGGCAACTTCATCATATGAAGAAAAAGGAGCCGAATTTTCCAAATACGTAAAAATTAAATCTGTATGTTTCAATTTCTTGTTTGATATAAATCTATATAAATTACCATAATTTTCATTTGTTCTCTTACAATAGTCAAGCCATGCTGTTTTTTTTAGCATTCTTTACCATCTTTTTATATTTATTCCTTTCTTCAATATAAACATCTCTATAGCTCTGATTATCCAAATTTTTAGTACTTCTTTTATACAAAGCACTTACTCTATTCCTGTATATTTTCATATCTTTAGTGTACCATGTAATAGTAGGTTTGTAAGATAATACACCTTTTGTAAAACATTTGTCCATTACATCAGTAATCAAAACCTGAAATTGTTCCATCCAATCATCTAGCGCTGTCACGTCATTTACATTCAGCAAAGAGCTCAACCAATTCCTCTTAATTCCTTCAATAATATTGTTAAATTTAACAAATGATTTAATTTTAGTTTTATATCTTTTCTTATCCATAATTACTGGAGCACAGTTTAAAACAAATGTTATATATCGGTGATCACTGTAGGAAAACGTGTCAGCATCAACTTTCCAACTGTCAACATAGTTACAAATTTCATAACCACTCAACGTTAAGTCCGGACGTCCATGTAAATCACCTTGATTAAAAGAATGTGGTGCCTCTGAGTCATTCAAAATACACAAATTATTCTGCATAATGTAATCTAATAGAGTTTCTGTTCTGTCATTTTCACGTGAATAACCAAGAGATCGTAATGGAACATTAAAGTCTCCACCTATTACTATATTATCAAAATCTGGAAATAAACCAGACCAATCGTCCATGTCTTCTTCCAAGTTTCCCGACGGGGCTGAATATTGTGAACCAATATATATAATTCTATCTCTCATGTTTAAAAAGATAAAGACACTATTATTCAGAGTAAGGCACTGTATACAAGTATAATCCTTGTTAGTTATATAAATAGCAGCATTATAATTAAAAGAATAAAAGGAAGGCCAGTGTGATGGAACACCCGAAGCAACTTTATTAAAGACATAAGGATCCTGGACCAAAACCACATCAATTCCTTTCTCCAATACATAGATCCCCAATGCATCATTGGCAGCTCGACAATGATTCAAATTAACTTGCAAAAACTTAAGACCCAAAAAGATGTCCAAATTACCTACGGAGCCCTTAGCTCCGTTTAGGAATAGCCTTTAATCTCACCTGCTGATAAACCTGACAATCAGGACTATCTGCCCTGTGATCACACGCACCCGATGCCGATTCAAAATAGCAATTGTAACATTTAACCTGTGTTTCTTTACAGTCTTTTATGTCATGTTCACCAGCACACTTGACACAATGTTGAGTTCCCTTACAACCATTAGCATAATGGCCAAATTCTTGACAACGGAAGCACCGAGTGATGGAAACAAATTCCACCACCCTGTATCTCTCGAAGTCTATACATATTTTCTTTCTGTCAAGTAACCATTGTTTACTATTCGCATCGACATCAAGTAACCAGTTAGATTTCTCATTTATTGTCTTTATCTTCTTAACTATGGTGAAGTCAGGACGAATTTCATCATATAAAGTTTCCAATGCCTCTTTTGCCGCACCATCTAAGTCAGGATCCCTCAATTTCCTGGAGATTTCTCTAGTCATATTATCATTACTGACAGAATCATCCAATAGCTTCTGTAATGAACCCTTTACCATTTCTTCATCCACTGCCGAATCTACACTCAATATAAGTACTCTCTCTCTTTTTCTCTGTGGAACCGAAATCTTGATTTTATCCTTTATTGACTCAGCCTGAATCACCTTTTCTCTCATTTTCTCTGTATCCCTTCTATTTCCCATCTTTAATATAACCTGTTTATTTTTTGTGACAATTACATCTCCAGGAATAGGAATACTAACGTCTGATCGGCAAAGAGTCTTAATTTCACTCTTGATCAAATCCACATCCTCGTCCTCCTTATTCATTGTAATAATAATCGCGTGATCATCTCTTTTACTTTTTGATTCAGTTACTATAGGCCTCTGCAGTTCATCAGCAGAGCTCACCGATTGTCTACTTATTCTTCCCGCTATATCCTCTAATCTCTTATTGTATTCGCCGTAAGCTTCAATCTTTGTTTCCATCTGCACAATTATTTTGAAGACATCTGTGGCTTGCATCACAATATGATCCAGAACACGTTTAGCCGTTAATGCAGTTGGACCACTTATCTTATCCTGTTTACTTCTCTTATACTCCAGAAATGAATACAACTTCGAACTCAAAGTCTGTATCATCGACAAAAATTCAGAATCTTTAACTTCGTCAAACCAGCTATCCGGATCGTCCATACTGAAATAAGCCTAACCAAGACTGTCATGTTGTGACATATTGTCTTTCCTTTCCACCCCATCGTAATATTCTCATATTTTATTTATCTTTCAAGTTCATCCAATTTAATTATTTATTTAACTATTCATTAATTTTGATCCCTTGTAACCTGTGTTTACATTTCATTTTATCGATCGTCCTGTCTGCGTTACGTTAATTTAAAATCTGCTGTTCTCGTTTCTCTTTTGGCCCAGAGCCAAAGTGCGCAGACATGCATCCTCTTTCTTCATTTGTGACCGTAAGCCAACGTACTTCATTGAAGCGGTTCGTAGTTCCTTCACCTAGGCAGCCGGTTCTCACCGCGCATGCGCGTAAGGTCTCGCTACCGTCTTCTCCTTGGCGCAACGTTTAGGCGTGCGCATCTTCCATTTGGCGTGGTCTTGGCGGTTTTTAACTCCCGCAATTTTCGGCAACCGCGTTTTAGCTCCTGCAGTCAGTCAGTACAGAAAGCAGCCTGAGAGATGTAGGGTGTCTCTCAATAAGGGCAGTGCCCGGGTTCTCCCGGTGCCGTGCGAGAATGCTTCGAGTGAATGCAGCGTGTAGCACAGAAGTTGGACAGAGCAAGATGTGAGGTTTCTCTAGACTTGTACAAAGAGACAAGCAACTACACAAAGTAGTTAAAGTGACCCAGATGCCAATCCAGGGATCCCAGTAATTCCAACTAAAGATGCAAATAAAGAGTAATTAATTCCATGCAACTTTGTGTCTTCTCTGATCTACTTACTGAAGGTATGTCGTTACTAATGTTTATTATCCTCTCTGTTCAAGACACACGAACCTGAAAAATCCCAGCCACTATTTTATTACTAAGAAAACGATCACTTAAGCCTTAGCTTCTAACGTTATGACAAATAACAATTCTACAACTAAACCAGAATTACAACTAATCCAAACTCCAAAAACACCTTAGCCAAAATATAAGACCAAAGATATTCAACAAAAATCCAATAAATCAGCAAAACGCCAAGGGGCCTTCACACACGGAACTAACTTTCAGCATATATGTGGACCAACCTATGGTTGGAACCACCTGAAGTAATCCAATTTCACAACAAAACAAAACCAGCAACGCTATGAATAATCAATCATATGCCTCAGCTATGACCGGAAGTGATAGTATAGCAGACCAAAATCACAAAATTTATCAAAATCCAAACACGACCTGCCCAAGAAATCAAAATATCACAAAGGCAATCTAATCACCTTGGCAACCAATAACAATACAAAACAGCCGTAAATACACAAAGACAAATCTTCAATTACTATGAATTACAAAAATCAAAATAAACAAACAATAACTGTTGCCTAGCAACCCAGGAACCAAACACCAATAACTTGAACTCCTCCAATACACAAGCACCCCAAAAACTGAGTGACCGCACAGATCGCTAGCTCTTTACGCAACACGAAAACTAAATCCACAAATTACCAAACAGCAGCAAAATACAACTCATCTTAACTCCAACACAAAATGGATGTCAACAACGAGCGCTGAAACGCCCACCTTGGAGCCATCGAAATACAAAAACTACAATAACTCAAGAAATACAAGTCAAAAATAAAATACAACTTAGCGGTTAGATACAGCAAGAGGTAAATACCCGATCTATACTTCAATTCATAAAAATTAATAAATTAATAAGAAAAATTAGTAAAATATTAATCTGAAAGACAGAATCAATGGCGAATCGCCATGAAAAATTTTACAAGTCCATTTAACATAAAAATAGATTAAATAAAGCAATAATATTATACAAAATAGAAACTAGAAAAGATATAGAGTAGATTATACTGTATATTAAGGATTTGAACAAAAATTTACCAAATTATGAACCTAGTTGTCGGAGCTCCAAAAATTGCACGCAACACACGACGTAGTAGATAGGGCTTTTGAAGGGAAGGGGTAGGGGATCCAGGTCGACCTGCGAAAAGAGTTTGTATGCTTGAGGCGGAAGATTGGGTAGTTTCGAATGACCGGAGAGACGCCTCGCTTGACACAGGGGTTTCGAGTCGTCGAGGACAAAGTTTTCGTGGCAAGGGGGCCACGAGAGGGTAGGCTCTAGGACGGTAGGAAGAGGCTCCTCTGCGGGAGGAAGTTTTTTAAGGAAGGTTTGCGTACGCGAGGCTTTTTTAAGGGAATCACAAATTTTGAAAAACAGTCGAGGAGATGGTTCATGTTTTTAAATTTAGTTCCCTTCTCCCAAGACGTGCGTCCGCGGCACCAGACGCATTGGGTTTCGCGATCGAGCTCATGCTGCTTGCAATGTTCTTCAAACTTGTGCGGTAATAAGGTTAGATCGCAGTGCGGACACTTGAATGGAATTTTAAAATGCCTCAAACGACTGTAGTAACGACTGAGGGGTCTTTTCAATTTGGGTGGCATGTTCGGTAACAAAAATGTAAGTATTGTGATTGATTTGAAAACAACTTATATAGCGACTTGGATTTTAGTTTGTAAAGAAGTATTTTGAGTGCTTCAAGTCTCATTGGCTAGCCGGATTTTTTTTTTTTTTTAATAAGGTTATACGTTTAGATTCTTAACCAAGATTTCAGTTTGTAAAATATTTTGAAAACTCCAAGTCTAACTCGTCAAAAATTTTTTTTTTTTTCGAATTTACATAACCTTTTCCACCTTCGTCCGAGTTCAGACTTCATTCTGAATACTTTTCAAATGATCAAGTTACATTTTTGGCTACAGTATCAACGAGCTCATTCAACAAATGTGCCACGATAATGTCTACATTTTCTTCTAATCGAGGTTTCTTCGATTGATTCTCTTTGTCGGCCTTCCTCTTCCGCCTTTCCTCCTTCAATGTATCCAATTCGGATTTCAGGACTTCGTTTTCCTTCTCCAGCTCGGCCAATTGATACATGAGTGGCTCCACCATTCTAAAGTATCTTTGTTGGGAGTAGGCAGGCGTAATCAATTCGTTTTCAATGACTTTGCAAAAAATATTTCCAGATTCTGCTTGGACGCGGCCCCAATCCTTTTCGTTTTGTTCCCTCTTTTCAAAGTATAATTTTCGATCTTTGGTAAGATGCAAAAAGTAATCGGTAGGTCCAATAGTGGGAAAGAAATGCTTGGATACGGGTAGAACGAGGTCCTTTGGAATTTTAGGAAAATGTTTCATGTATATTTTCCAGGATCCGTTGATGCACGAGGCGAAAGGAGCTACTTTATCGGCGCCGAGTTGCTTGCATTCCTGAACAATGAGCTGCATGATACCCTCTTCCCATAAACCTGATACGACCCACTTAAATTTTTCCGGTAGAGTCACGTTGATACAGAAATGGTTCGAGTCTGTTTTCACATCGGCAGGCACTCGGCATTCGGACTCTTGATTGCTTACGTAACCGATCGTGTTTATCAAATGTAGCGGCGACTCGATACGATTGCTATGAATTCACGAAAAGTTTTGGCAGGGTCTGTCTTCTGGGTGAATTTTAATTTTCATCCAAACATTTTTCTTGAAGTGACCTATGGGGGATATGGCAATCACGTGTCTGTGCTGCCGGTGACGAGCCTCTTTATGCGGTCCTCCGTCGCACCAGCACCAGAAAGGTAAAAGGACCGTGATGCCTCCGTCCGCTTCCATGGCTTGATGAAACGCGTTGAAGGCGACCGCGTGAAGTTGTAACTGAAACCATTCTGATCCTCCGCGCAGGCATTTCCGAACGCAAGTGGCCGCGAGGTTCAAGGCGTCGCTTTGAAAGGTGAGAGCTTCGGGTTCATCCCACCATTCGGCAGGGGGCTCGAAAACGGATCGATAAGCCATCGGATGCATCCCAGGAAGTTCCAGGCGATCGAAAAAATCTTTATCCGGGCACGCGGGTGTCAGGTCAAAGACGGTAAAGGTTTCAATATCATAGACAGGCATTTCAAAACCATCAGGAGGAAGCTCTTCTTGTTCGGGGGAGAGCTCTTTTTGTACGGGAGGCTTTTTTAAGGGAGGTTTGCGTACCCGAGGCTTTTTTAAGGGAGGTTTGCGTACCCGAGACTTTTTTAAGGGAATTACAAATATTGTAAAACAGTTAAGTAGATGATTCATATTTTTAAATTTGGTTCCCTTCTTCCAAGACGTGCGTCCATGGCACCAGACGCATTGCGTTTCTCGATCAAGATTATGTTGCTTGCAATGTTCTTCAAACTTGTGGGGTAATAAGGTTAGATCGCTGTGCGGACAACTAAATGGAATTTTAAAATTCCTCAAACGTCTGTAGTAACGATTGAGGGGTCTTTTCGATTTGGGTGGCATGTTCAGTAACAAAAATGTAAGACGGTAATTGATTTGAAAACAGCTTATATAGCGACTCGGATTTTAGTTTGTAAAGAAGTATTTTGAGAGCTCCAAGTTTGATTGGCTAGCCCCCCCCAAAAAAGACTTGGAGCTTTCAAAAGATTTCGAAAACTAAAATCTGAGTCAACTGTCCAAACCTATAGCCTAAAAAAAAAAAATTTTTTTTTTTTTTTTTTTTTTTTTAAAGGTTATAAGCTTGGACAGTTGACTCAGATTTTAGTTTGCAAAATCTTTTGAAAGCTCCAAGTCTAATTTTTTTTTTGTCAACTGTACCTAATGACTCAGATGTACATCTGCTTCCCGCATCTGCCTCTGCAGACCTAATTTATCGACTCCTTCATCGGGTTACCTGCATCCCTCTAACCCGTTTGCAATTCTCGCTCTCTCGCTATATCCACGTGAAACGTCGCTCTAGCTTCCCGACATCCTGGGCTCATGGCATCCAGTAATCCTTCGAGTTCCAAAGACGAGGACCGCGTTACGGGATCTTCGAGTTCCAGCAGTTTCGAAGAGATATTGAAAACGATTACCACCTTACGCGTTACATGCTACATCTAATCTCGGAATGTAAAGACACTATCGACAGCAGCAGTTTTCAGGAGGAGGGAGAGGAAGATTGCGAAAGGAACCGGCTGCTTAAAATAATAGACCAGTTTCAAAGAGAGGTGATTGATTTTTACATAGAGATGAATTCCGAAAGGCTTCGACTCGAACAAGAAATTTTGGACTTGAAAAAGCAACTCAGAGACTCTAGATATTTGTGCATACACTGCGACGACATGGTAAACCTGTTTAAAGAGTAAATTCCTATCGAGGCTAGTCAACCAACGTCAGACTGAAAAATTTTCGACTATACCAACTCTATAACCTAAAAAAAATTTTTTTTTTTTGTAGGGTTATCAGTTTAAATTCAGTCTGTAAAATATTTTCAAAGTTACAAATCTAAGATTTTTTTTGTAGGGTTATCAGTTTAAATTCAGTCTGTAAAATATTTTCAGTTAGATTTTTTTTCCCTGCTTCTGCTCTGCACCTACTTTTTCGGCCCTTCATCGGGTTATCTGCATCCCTCTAACCCGTTTGCATTTCGCTATACACTATATCCACGTGAAACGTCGCTCTAGCTTGTCGACCTCCTAGACTCATGGCATCCAGTCATTCTTCGAGTTCCGAAGACGAGGACCGCGTTACGGGATCGAGTAGTTCTTCGAGTTCCAGCGGTTCCGAATACGGTTACGATTACCAGGATTACTTTACGCGAAACGTTCGACATCTCGACTTGGAATGTAAAGACATGATCGCCGACAGCAGTTTTAAGAAGGAGAGGGAAGAAGATCACGAAGGGATCTGGATGTTTGAAAAAATATACCAGTATCAAAGAGATATGCTTGATTTATAAATATGGGTAAAGTCAAAAAGGTTTGAACTCGAAGAAGAAATCTTGGACTTGAAAAAGCAACTTGGAGACTCTAGAATTTCCGCATGCGACGACAAGGTGAATTCGTTTAAAGAAGAAATTCCTATCCAGGCTAGTCAACCAACATCCAACTGAAAAATTTTCAATGATCCCAAGTCTAACAAAAAATTTTCAAAATATTTTACAAACTAAAGTCTGACTAAACAGTAAAATATTTTGAAAGCTCCGAGTCTAACCTTGGAAATTTTTTTTTAAAGCTATAAGCTTAGACTGTTTAGTCAGATTTTAGTTTGTAAAATATTTTCAAAGCTCCAAGTCCTATGTAAAAAAAAAAAAGCTATAAGCTTAGACTGTTTAGTCAGATTTTAGTTTGTAAAATATTTTCAAAGCTCCAAGTCCTATGTAAAAAAAAAGCTATAAGCTTAGACTGTTTAGTCAGATTTTAGTTTGTAAAATATTTTCAAAGCTCCAAGTCCTATGTAAAAAAAAAAAAAAAATTTTTTTAATGATATAAACTTGGTATCGTTGAATATATTTTACAAACACTTCCAGTCTTTAAAAAAAACTTTGAACCTTTACTTCATCACATTTGTTTCCAAATCTCCCCCCCCCCTTTTCTCCAAGCTTTCTTGACCCGAGACTTGCTGGAAAGGTCTTTCATTAAGACGCGTCGTCGTTCAGAGTGCGTGAAACAAGACATACATGGCGGACCCTGAACCCCGTGACGATCCGCTCGTGAAACAGGTTCACCTGCATCTTCAGGAAATTCAGCACAAAAACGCGGAAATTGAACGCTTGCAGCTCGCGCTCGTCAAACAGGCTCACTTGCATCGAGAGGAGCTCGAACACAAAAATGCCGAAATCGAGAACCTGCAGTATCAACTCCAGCAGGCGCAGAGTCGCATGCGACCTCTTCAGGAAGAGGAGGACGCTACCTCCACCGCCTCGACCGAAGACTCGGTGGACCCGCACGTGTGCACGTATTCGAGACGCTTTGAGCACCTCAATTTGAGCCTCACGGGTATGCTGGGGGGCGCGGTGAACGAGGTGAAGCGTCTCACCGCCGACCTGGAAACCCTGAAGCTGAAGCATGGGGAAGAGCTGAAGCGGAGCGCCGAGGCTATGGAACGCCTGCAGCGCGATTACGAGCAGCTCGGTCACGAACTGCGCGAAGCCTTGCGGCAAAAAGACGCCGAACTGGAACGCGTGCGGGCTCTTCTTCTAGACTTGAAGTCTTCAGACTCTCCAGACCTCGAGCACGCGCATCGCGAAGCCTTGCAGCGCAAAGACTCGGAAAGGGAGGGTTTGCAGCGGGATGTCCTCCGCCTCCGAGACGACGCGATGAAACGCCAGCTGGAAAAGGAGTCGCTCGCGCGTCAAATTCAGGAGATGGAACGCTCCCATCGCCGGCAGGTGGACGAGGTGACGGAGCGGGCGAATCGGCATCGAGACCAATTCGTGGAAGCTTTGGAGTCTTTGACGCAGCAGATGCAAATGTGTTGGAACTTTTTGTTTCAGCAGAGCTCGGACGCACAGCGCATGCACGCGAGTCTGGAGCAGCAGGGTCGGCAGCAAAACGGCGCGTGCGAACGCATGACCGCGGAGATGAAACGCATGCGGAAGGAATGGCACGAGCACAGCCGCAACCAGAACGAACTGAGCGAACGCGTGCAAGCGGAGATGGTCGAGTACGGTCGCTTGACGAAAGAGGCGTGCGATCGCGTGGCCTCGGAAGTGCCGAAGCTCGAGAGACTCGACCCGAAAAGGGCGCCCCCTACTACGGATAAAAAAAAAACCTGTGTCATGAAAATTATTATTATTATTATTTTTTTTTTTTTTTTTTGCGAGGTTGTAAGTTTAGATTCGTAACCGAGATTTCAGATTGCAAAATATTTTCAAAGCTCCAAGTCCTACGTGTCAAATTTTTTTTTTTTTTTTTTTTTTTTTTTTTAATGTCAATATATAATGCGGTTTTCATTAAGCTTCTTAAAATATTACGATTTGGAAACAGCGTTGACCAACCTCTTTCAAATATAGTATATTTAACAGTAAGATGGCCCAAAATTTATTTCTATCTACTTTTGTGCGTGAAGAACTGGACGATTTTGAAAGAAGACATTATACTAAAGAAGATATAAGAACAGATTTTATTCTTGAAAATGTATTTTCCCACCTATTGCGTAATCATTATAATTTCGATGCGATCAGTCCAATGAATGAAAAAGAAAAACATGTTTTAGAAGGAACAAAAGAAATTATCGATGCCTTTAGAGACAGTTATGCTACTCCGGTGAAAAATATATGTGCCGAAATAAATGTCATAGAAGAAAACACAGTAGACCCTATTTTATTAGGCGTATTTAACGAATTGTTTTCTGAAGGTATAACCTGGAGCCGAATAATAGCTTTCTTTGGAGAATTAACTATCATGTGTATCATAAAAATGCTACCTAAATCAATCGTGAATGTGATTTATGAATGCTTTTCTAGATTGGTGAAAGAAAAATTAGAAACATGGATAGAAGATCATAATAGTTGGGGTGGTTTAAGAAGTTTATCTGTTGTTAGACAACAAGAAAATCCATTTGCCAAGTCAAATTCAAATCAGGCTCAAAATACCTTGTATTTGAACTTGAATTGGTATAATATATTAAATTACACACATAATTAACGTCTACATCCATCGTTTTTTTAAACATATATAATTATTAAACAGACATACATACATTCAATACAATAATCCAACATGGAGTGAAAAATTAGACAGAGCCAGAAATCGAAACTGGGTCTACAGCGTTCCGGGCTGTTGCTCTAACCGCTGAACTATTCCGGCCGACCCCTGAGTCTGCAATTTCCCACTAGTTCGAATATATCTCTTGTATACCACAGTTCGAATGATTAGCAGATTAGTATCCAAAAAATTTTTCAATAATTGATAAAAAAAAAAAATTCTTAGACTTGTAACTTTGAAAATATTTTTACACTGAATTTGAACTGATAACCCTACAAAAAAAAAATCTTAGACTTGTAACTTTGAAAATATTTTTGCTCTGAATTTAAACTGATAAACCTACAAAAAAAATTTTTTTTTTTTTTTTTTTTTTTTTTAGGTTAAGAAATGTGTTGTTTAGAGTGAGTTAGTTCACAATTTTTCAACTAGTTCGCGATAATATGATAAACTTAATAGAAGACATTGTTTTTTACAAGTTTAACATTAAAGATGAAACGGCTCAAAAGATAATCGAAAGATATCCACCCGACAAACAACAGCGACGTATTTGCGACAAACTTCTCGTACCTCATTTATTATGGTCTTTTTATAAAGGAGATATTTTGAAACACACAGAGTTTAATTTGGCGTACAAGCTTTGGCCCTTCGAAGTAGAAATAGGTACTATCAATATGCCTAATCATTTAGACTTTAGTGACATGAATTTAAACGACGATGAAAAAAAATTCATTTCCCATCATGAGGCGTTGGAGAAAATTCGACAAAATTCTGTCTGCGTTCGACATCTCCCGTCCCGTTTAACAGATCAGTGCGCGAATAAAATCATCGAAGAATCTCGATACCAGAAACTCGCAGAAGGAGACTGGGCATTTCTTTTACCCGAAACGCTTTATCAACAACTCGCATTTTACCGACGACTTTTGTTGTTCAGATTTCATTTTCGAGTACATATGCCTAGGTGGGATCCGGAAACAGACAGAGTGCAACTTTTTAACGCTGACACACTGATTAGTCTGTTCAAAGAAAACGACAGAAAGTTTTCCAAAGAGTTTGTCGTCTGGTTTCTAAATGATGACACATTGTCTTTCAAACAATTTGAAAATTCACATAGGTTAGTTTTAATAACATTTGAATATCTTTTAGAAAATGATTATTTACGTTTGGAATGTTTGAGACAAATGCTGAGAAGTCGTCGACTTGTATGTTTCTTGGGAAGATGCTATAAAATCAAATACGTTTCCTGTTTTGACTCATTAGAAAAACGTAAACAATACTGGTGCGAACACTGTAAACAGGTACCCCTATTTCAAATTTTAAATTTGCAAGAATTACGTGACCAATACGGTACTACGACAAATCCGATTAAATACGAAGTGTTTATTTAAACTGGACTTGGAGCCGTTTATCAAAATATTTTACAAACTAAAGTCTGAGTCGGTAGTCTAAACTTGTAACCTAAAAAAAAAAAAAAAATTTTTTTTTTTTTTTGACGACTTGGAACTTTCAAAAGATTTTACAAACTAAAATCTGAGTTCATAGTCTAAGATGATAACCTAAAAATTTTTTTTTTTTTTTTTTTTTTTGCGTTGTTGGCATGCAGAGCCTCGACGCGTGACGGGCCGCTTGAGTTCACACGGAGTCGACAATTTTTTTTTTCGAGGAATCGTGTTGGCATGCAGCCTGACCGGCCGCTTGAGCTCACACGGACTCAACGAAATTTCTTCGCGGGGAACGTGTTGGCATGCAGGGCGTTCCCTTAAATCGCGTGATACGTGACGTCACGATCCATGACGTCATGGGTCGTTTCAGATGGTTTTTTGCACGGTGAGATTTTTTTTTCGGGGAGCCGTGGAATCGCGCTGGCATGCAGGTCGTTGACCCGGGCCACGTGACAGGGCCAATTTGAGATGTTTTTTTTGCACCGATGATGACTCGATAAAATATTTTTCCGGGGAGCCGTTGAATCCTGTTGACATGAGGTCGTTGACCCGGGCCACGTGACGTCACGATTCCATGAGCCTTTTGAAGTGTTTTTTTGCACCGGGAGGTGATGGCTCGATGAGATTTTTTTTCCGGGGAGCCGTGGAATCCTGTTGGCACGAGGTCGTTGACCCCTATGCCATGACGTCATGGAATCGTGACGTCACGGGCCGTTTGAAGTTTTTTTTTTTGCATCGAGTGGGATGACTCGATGAGATTTTTTTTCCGGGGAGCCGTGGAATCCTGTTGACATGAGGTCGTTGACCCGCATCACGTGACAGGCCCAATTTGAGATTTTTTTTTGCTCAGAGAGGGGATGACTCGAGGAAATCTTTTTTCCGGGGAGCCGTGGAATCGCGCTGGCTTGCAGGTCGTTAACCCGGGCCACGCGACGTCACGATTCCATGACGTCATGGGCCATTTGAAGTGTTTTTTTGCACGGGGAGGGATGGCTCGATGAAATATTTTTTCTCGAGAGCCGTGGAATCGTGTTGGCTTGCAGGTCGTTGACCCCTATCCCATGGAATCGTGATGAACCTCTCAGGAATCAAGGGGAAAGAAACGGGTCGGTGTTTAAGTAGAGGTAAGGCTTTACGTAACCGTGGACTCGGAGGGGAAGCGCTGACCGGAGGGAGAGGAGGAACAAAACTTCTATAGTTAAAGCTTATAATATAGATTATAATATAAACTATAGGTTCAACTTTTATTAAATGTAACGGAAACTTTTGCCCCCATCTCCTAATGATATTTGAAGGGGGGTTTAGGGAAACATTTCATGAGTAGAACTTTTCGTTAAAATTAAAAATAAAGAAAAAAAAATTAAACTTAACTTTTCGTTAAAATTAAAAATAAAGAAAAAAAAATAAACTTAACTTTTCGTTAAAATTAAAAATAAAGAAAAAAAATTAAAATTAAATGGACTGAAGCTGTAGGAAGACGACCGCATAAACTTTTTGCCCACGAGGCGGGAGCGGAGCGACCGCCGAGTGGGCCAAAAAGTTTATGCGGGTCGTCTTCCTACAGCTTCAGTCAGCCTCCCTCTAATCGTTGTTTTTGGTCACGTGGACCGAAATGCGGGGTCTTTTGGCAGCCCTCTCCAATTCCGCGTTTCTCTTTTCCAGCTCCTCGCATTTCCGTTTCAGCCTGGCAATTTCGCCTTCGTTCAGCTGTTGGATTTTATCGTTCAGAGTAAAAATTTTATGAGTCATTTGAACGACGCGGTCGTTCAGCTCGTCATTTTTTTTCCGCAGAGACTGGACTTGTTGCTCGGTGACCTCGTACTTCGCGCGCCATCCGACCGTTTCCAGTTGCAAAGACTCGCCCTCTTTTCGCAAGACCGCGACTTCCGATTCGAGTTGCGTGTTTCTTTCGACGAGGGGCTTGAATTCGTTGAGGAGTTTCTGGTGGAAAGGCCTCGGGGTCCAGGAGTCGTCGCCCACCGTTTCGTAAAAAGTCATATCGGCTTGCTCCCTGAGCCACGTTTCGGCATTCGAGCGACCGGAGCGACGAAGGTCTTTGAAATAGAGTTTTCGGCCGTTCAGGAGATGGAGGAACCGATTCGTGGGCTGGAGGGAGGGTACCGTGTCGGGAGCGACGGGTAGGACGAGTCCGAACCGGACGCCCGAAATGTTTTGGACGAGGAGGCGCCACTTTCCTCGGACGAACGTGAGGTCGGCGTGCATCAAGTCACCCCATTTCAGGTTTCGGAATTCCAGATTCAAGTGTTCTTGGAGCCCTCCCTCCCATTGCAGGACGAGAGGGAGCCGGTAGTCTCTCGGCAGGCTTTCGAAAATGTAAAAATGATTCGGGGTTTCTTGGGTCTCGTCTCCAGAGAATTCGCAGACCGACTCGCGCTGACTGAGGTAGCCGAGCGTGTGAATGAGATGCAGGGCCGAATGAATGGGTTGCTTGTGGATGATGCGGAAACGAGCACAGGGCCGGTCTTCTCGGTCGATTTTGATCTTTTTCCAGACGTTTCTTTCGAAATGACCGTGAGGCGGGGACACTGTGATCATGTGTCTGTGCTGACGATGCCGAGCCTCTTCGTACTTGCCCCCGTCGCACCAGCAGGAGAATGGAAGAGTGACCTTCGTCTGAATCCATGGCTTCGAGGAAACTCTGGAAAGCTACGGACCGCACGATCACGTGATGCCACTCGGCCTCCTTCCCGAGATCGAGGTACATACGTAGGCAGGAAGAGGCCCAGTTGCGTGAGTCGGTATCGAACCTGATTCGGTTGGGCGGCAGAGGCATGGGCCAGATGGGTTCGTAAGCCCGGGGTTGCGGGTCGGGAGTGCGATCGAAAAAATGTTTCGAGGGGCAGAGAGGCCTCCTGTCGAAAGCGGACGAAACAAAGGTTTGTAGAGGAGGGGGAGCATGGAGAGTCAAAAAATGTCGAGCGCATTCCATCAGGTGAATGGCATTTTCGCATTTGCATTTAGAGGGCCAAGTTTTATTTCCAAAACACCAAGCGCAACACTACAATGTATCTAATTTATGGAGTTTTTTACAATGTTTCTCGTAATCTTTGGGTAAAACAAAACTAGAGCAGTGAGGGCAGGGGAAAGAGTTGGTTTTTTTTATGCAGGAATTTTTTGTAACAGATAAAATCCGTGCGGTCTTTAGCCGGTGGTTGGACTTTGCGGAGTGGTTTGACGTGACGCGGAGGCATGTTGAAGAGTAACAAAGAAATCCTTAAAACTGTGTTCAAAAACGATCGTCAAAGTTGAACCGTTCCAAAAATTTTTTACAGAGTGTAAAGATTTAGCTTCAGAGTGAAGCCTTATAAAAAAATAAAAATAAATAATTTTTTTTTTCTTAGACAGTCAACTCTGGTTCTAGTTTGTTGAAAGCTCCAAGTGTCAAACTCGTCAAAAAAAAATTCTTTTTTTTCAGCGTTATGAGTTTAGATTTTTAACTCAGATTTTAGTTTGTAAAATATTTTGAAAGCTCCAAGTCTAACATGTCAAAAAAATTTTTTTTTGAGGTTTTGCGACATTCTGAACATTTTTTGAAATTTTCCCTTTATAATTTTGTCTGGACTTATAAATATTTAGTTGAGTGATTCTGATTTGTTTACGAGTTCATGCTGTTTAATGATTCAATCTACATTCTCTTCCGGTTTACGTGATTCGCGTTTCAATTCATCGCGCAAAGCTGCGGTTTACGTGATTCGCGTTCCAATGTAACTCGTTGAAGTGCCTTTGGTAGACAGGGCGCGGGGGAGTCCACGTATTGTTTCTCATGATGTCCTGTCGGGGTATTCTCGGAGCCGTGTTTCGAGAGTCCCTGGAGTACTGACGGTAGGAGTGCTTGAAACGGATGGAGAAAATGAATGGGTTGGGTGATTGCGCGGCGCCCATTTTCGCTTGACGGGTAGAATGAGACCGATGACTTGGAAACGCCATTTCAGGCGATTGAAGGTCGTGACGGCTCGTATTACGTTCCCTTTAATTCAGGAATTTCTAAATTCCTGAACTGGGGGAACGTGGTACGAGCCCGCGTGCCCATTGCGAGACGAGGGGTAACCTGAACTCTTTAGGTAGACTCTCGAAACGATGAAAAATGATTCGGGGTTTCCGGGAAATTTGCAGACTGACGCACGTTGGCTCGTATAGCCGAGAGTGTTGACTAGATGAAATGCGGAGGGGATGGGTTGTTTGTGAACCTGATTGTTGTTCCTCATGGTTGGTTTTAAAAGATGGATGAATGTAAGCGGATTGACGAGAAGATAGTATTCGGTATCCACACCTCAAATGTCCAGAAAATACACAGAGGTTATCAGAAAAGCACTGAAATATTCTCGGATGAATTAGAAAATTCTTGAATAATGTTCTCATTTAGACTTTCATAAACAATTGGACATAAAAGATAATGCACTTTGACTTCAACGTGAAAGCGGAATTTATCACATCATGCAATACTGCAAACGTTTTCCATCCAACATTTAAAGAAAAAGATAATGTATCACTTTGCATTCAATCTAGCTTACTTGCATCGCTACCCTGTTAGTCTTTAGAGGACTTGGAAGGTCAATAGAAAAATATGCAACTAGAATAACAACTTCATAAGCAAAACCCCACTGAATGCCTTGCAATATCAATTTTGAATATCTGGCACTAAAGGGAAGCTTGACAATTTTTTCTCTGTCATCTCTAATGGCTGAAGAACTTCAGCTGCGTAACAGTGTTATACTTAATAACATCAGTTAATGGTTCCACAAACTTGAATGAAAGAGCTTTTTCTGGATAATGATGGATTAAAAGGATTAAGAGTTAATAGAACGGCAGTCCGTAAGAGCGCATATCATTGCAAAAATTTTCCTTGCTGAAAGCACCAACTAAACGTTCGCTTTAGAGTTCAAAACAGAAGTTGACACATCTAAACGTTGTCAAATATATAATCCCGCATTAAACCGCAATCGAGCTCTCGCTTTAGAGTTCAAAACAGTAGTTGACACATCTAAACGTTGTCAAATATATAATCCCGCATTAAACCACAATTAATCACATACAAAACAGATGGACCATACAGCGTATTTAAAAAAATTCTTTTTCCACGATTCAATTGCTTCTTATACTTTATCAAAAATTTTTTTTGATATTTTCTATCATCATGAAAGTTTGCTTGCATAGAAATCTGATGTCTAAGCAGTAAACTTTGTCTCCTGGAAGTTGTTTAACTCGAGTTTTTAAACTGAAGAAGAAGAAAAAAAAGCAATTATTAGGAGCCTATGTGAGCGTCAAAACAGTAGTTGACACATTTAAATGTTGTCAAATATATAATCCCGCATTAAACCACAACCAATCACATATAAAACAGATGGAATAGCTTACTTCTGAACTCAGAGTTTAATCAAACATTGTAAAAAGAGTTCGTTTCGGCTTTTACAACAACAGTCAAACCCCTAGACCTAAACATGAACCCGAAAAAAGAAGCGTCAGAAAACCTCAGATAAAACAAATAAAAAAAAATTAAATAAAAAAGGATTCAGAGCCGACTGATGAAAACGAATTTTACTTTTTTACCCGCGAGGCGGGAGCGCAGCGACCACCGAGCTGATCCAGCACCTCTTGTATGCGCTCAAAAGTGCCTTTGTAGAATGCGCCGCGTGAGTTGGGTGCGTAATCGCCCCGATACCTGTCGATGAGGAAATGATGCATGGTGAATTGCAGGGTGCTCTCGTTTCGGAGTAGACAGAGGCGATGGCCTCAATTATCTCGGTCCGCGTACCATCCGGCCCGGAGCAGGTTGAAATAGCGCAGGTAGTCGAATGAGAAGGGGGGTCGGCAGTTTAGGTACGAGGCGCGGTGCTCGAGGAAGGGCTTGAATTCGGGCATCTTGTACAAGATGCACATTTTGTCCTCGAGCGGGATGTATCGGAGAATATGCTGGAGAACGTGCGGATGCAAGTCGAGCAGGTTCATCGGCGGCGGCGGAGGCACGGCGGAACGAAAAGTGGAAGGAGCGGCCATCTCGAGAGTCGGCGTTCAAATGAATGATCAGTCCAGCGCATCGTTTCCTTCCTCCCTCTCTTCCTCCCCTCTAAAAAAATCCCTTTCCGATGCGACGTGTGTTTGACGTGTTTTCTGGTGCTCTCGCTACAAAGTTCAAATACTGGTAATTATTCATTCAGTTTACATTTTATCACTGGTAATCCTGCTTATCTTTCATTAATATGCAATTTGATATATATTTTATTGTTTTCGGTTTAGTATTTTGCTTTTAAAAAGACTGAAAATTTTCAGTTTAGTGTTGGTTTAGCCATGCGCTATCTTTTTTCTGTAATTCACTAATTACTAGATTTCTAATATTTATATTATATATTTATTAACATAGTTGGATAGTACTTACCTTAAGCTCTCTTTTGATATGTATTACAGCTTCTAGAGTGGAATATTTCTTTATTTATAGCCATTATTTGTTTCTGTAGAGGTGGGCGTTTCACGCTTTGTTTTGACGGCCATCTTTGATGAGATTGCTGAGTTGAGTTGTTTTATAGCTACTGAGTTTAGTTCTTAATTAGGATTAGTTGTTTTGCTAGTGTTTTATTTGGACATTGCTTGGTGTTAATTGGTGGGATTGGAGTAGCTGTCTTTTAGTGGAGAGGTCGCGTGTTAAGTGTAATTTCTGTGTAGATTGGGTCACATGACTAGGGTTTACGTTTTTTGGCTATGGATTGAGATTTTGTTTATTTGGTGTGTTGCTGTGGTTACTAGATTAAAGATTTGTGAGCCACTGCAGTTTGGTATTTAGTGACAGAGTTATAGTTATTTGTTTTCATGGTGTACGTCATAGTACTGGTGTCAGGTTGTAGGGTTTAGGATTTTAATTTTGATATTAAGGTTGCTAGGGCAACGTTTAATTACGTACTTTGATTTTACATAAATTAAAATTTTGATTCAATTATACGGCGACCCAATTATCAGATTGATCCAATTATCCGGCGGTCCTTATTAATTTTTGATCCATATATCCGGCTGAATCAATTACTGGTTGCTTGTCATCGGTTATATGAATCATGGGTTAACTACTTAAAGAGCAATAGTCTCCTATACTCTATATATAGTAGATGAAAGTTTGTTCTTGCGTATACTGACCGTTGACTGCTCTACGGATTCCCTTGGACAAGAGTTAGGTGTTCAGAGCCTTGATCACTTTCATTGCTCACTCATTTAGGTTTCCTTGATCAAGTTTGTTGCTCTTAAATTTTTGGTTCTTTATCGATTTCACTGTATAATTTTATTTGAGTCGGCGGTGAGGGATAGGCTTGATTTATCTTTGAATTATATTGGTCGTTTTGGTTTAGGGAGACAGTATGGAGGATCCGGAAGAGTGGATCAAGGATGCTCAGTCCATGGACGTGGCAGAGGCGGTCACATTGTTGACATCGAATCTTTATAATTTTCTGGACTATAAAAGACAGAAAAATGACAGAGTAACTAATCCGACGTGTATAAGCGCCAAGAAGGTATTGGATCATATTAACATGAGGATATTACAAGTGACAAAGAGAAATATTCAACTTGAAACAAAGCTAGAAGAATCGGCAAATTATAATGCGGCATTGCAGGAATTATCTGAGAAAATTACAAATAGATCAATTCGAATGTCGGAGGAGGTTAGTCTAGCAGCGTTGGAGAAACCGGACAGAATACAAAAATATAGATCGGATTTTCCCGTTATAATAACGGCCAATGAAGAGCAACAGGACATGGAGGAGTTAAAGAGACAGGTAAAAGAAACATGCAGGGAAGACCCTAATTTGCCAACGCCAAAGGATGTCGTAATAACAAAAGCAAGACAGGTAATATTAAAGATGAAGAGTAAAGAGGAAACGGAGAAAATTAGGAAAGTACTTACGGAGAAAGAGGATCTAAAAGATACTGCAAAGATAAACGTTCCGAAGAAGAGACGAGAAAGAATGCTTATACTGAGTGTTGATCCGGAGGTGGATGAGGGAATGATTGGTAACACGTTGAGGAAAATTCTGGATGAATCGGCTCCTGAGAGTCCATTTGTAAGGAGTTTAGCTGGAAGACTGAAAAACACTACATTATCCCCAGAGGCGAAGGAGGCATTACAGGATTTATATACGGAGTCATCCATAGACTATGAGATTATAAGACAGATAAAGACGCGGCAGGGGAAAGTAAACTGGCTTATCGATACTGACGAACTTGGGAAAGATATATTACTGGAGAGAAAACGTCTTTGTATAGACTTCGAAAGATATCGGATAGTGCAGTTTCTCCCTATTGTTCGCTGTTACAAGTGTCAACAATTTGGACATTATGCCAGTAATTGTAAAAATAGGCAGCAATGTGTAAAGTGTTCAGATGACCACTCAATAAAGGATTGTAAGTCTTCAACAGAATGTTGTGCTAACTGTTATTTTAAAAACGCTTCGGGCGATACAGCACATCGTGCAGATAGCCCGGACTGTCCTGTTTACAAAGAAGAAAGAAACAAATTGCTGCCAAATCGTAGCTAAGGGCACCGATGTTACATTACACAATTTAGACATTCGGGGTATTAACTTTCTACAGATCAATTTAAATCATTGTGGTGATGCTAATTCTGCTTTGGAAGACTATTCAGAAACTCATAATATCGATATAATCTTAGTTCAGGATCCTTACATTTATAATAACACAATGACGGGGATTCCCTCGCATTGGAAATCTTTTTATTCAATTAACAAAAATGCTGTTATATTAATTACTAACAAGGATTACTATGTGATTGAGTGTTTAAAATTAGAAAATAGTGTTTTTGTCACCCTCACGGTGACAAATGAAAAACTTTTCATTGGCTCTCAGTATACTCGACCTCATCCAAATGGGGATCTTGATAAAGATATTCAGGACTGGACCGATTATTTTAACAACTTTTCAGATGTGATAGTTGGTGGAGATTTTAATACGCCATTGCTCCAGCTTGGATATACTAGAGAAACAGAAAGATCTGAAATTCTTCTAGAACATTTAGTTCATAAAGACATGTTTATTCTTAATGATCCAGATGCTCCTGAAACTTTTGAACAGGGAAATCTAAAAGGAAGACCGGACCTAACGATTGGAGGAATAAATATAGTACAACAGTTATCTGGCTGGACTGTTAATAATACACATATTTCATTTTCGGATCATAAGTATATTCATTTCTCGCTGTCATTTACTCCAATTTTAAGATATAACAAACGGTACAAAACGAAGAACAAAAATTTTAATAGATTTAATCGTCTAATAGAGAAGAATTACATAAACTGGATGAAGGAACTGTTAAAAATTATGAATATACATGATTTAGATTGCTGGATGCAAAATTTTGAGAGTAATCTGCTGGATATTATGAAAAGGAACTTTAGATTGGGAACATTGTCGTATAAACCTTCATCAACATGGTTTACTTCTGAACTAAGAATTGAACGAAATAGATTGAACGCTATATATAGAAGATCAATAAAAAATCCAGAAGAGAATCACTACAGAGAACTTTATAAAATTGCAAGGAACAAATATAAAAAGTCAGTAAAATATGCAAAAAGGAAATCTTGGCAAAGTTTTTGTTCCAATACTGAGAACGCTTTCGGCAATCTTTTTAAATTTATTTCGGGAAAGAATATTAAGCACACAGATCTAATCTTTACAGTTCTTGAAGACTCTGCCCCAATGGCTTCATACGATGACGTGGCCATGCAATTAATGAAGGAACATTTTGATATAAATAGTGGTGTTAATTCGTCAGGAAGCCATCATTCAAATTATATTTATAATTTAGACCCAGATTTTGTAGAAATTACTTATAGAGAAATTAAACATGCACTTTCCAAGCAAGCATTAAACAAAGCTCCTGGTCCAGACGGAATTGACGCAATAGTTATTAAAAACTTAATACAGAAATTTCCAGCACTTATAAGAGCAATTTTTAATAGATGTCTTATGTTGGGCCATTTTCCCAAGCCTTGGAAGAGAGGTATGGTAATCTATTTTTGTAAAAGGAATAAAAATCCTAAGTTGTCAAAGGCCTATAGACCAATAACACTACTAAATATTCTTGCAAAAATATACGAAAGAATTTTGAAAACTAGGATTATGACAGTTTTGGAATCCACATCTTTTTTAAATGATAATCAACATGGCTTTAGAGAATCCAGATCTACGGTTACTGCTCTTAAACTTCTCAAGCATACTATTCAAACTAATCTAAAGAATTTAAAATACTGTTCCATTGTTTCCATTGACATACAAGGGGCATTCGACAATGTCGATTGGGATGTTTTATTTTCTATAATTGATTCCCTTCCTCTAAATAATTATCTTAAATCTTCCCTTAAATCGTATATTACTGACAGACTTATTGGTTTCAGTTTTTCTGATGGTGTAAAATGGTTTTCATTGAATCGTGGTTGTCCACAAGGCTCCTGTGTTGGACCTTTGCTTTGGTTGTTGGTCGCCGACGTTATTTTGAAAAGAATTTCACAAATTCATGGGAATATTTTGTCCTATGCGGATGATTTTATTTTGATTTTCTCAGCCAATACTAGAAACTCCTTGGAGACTCAGACTAATAGTATTTTACAAAATTTCACAAACATAACTGATATATTAAATCTTACAATTAGCCCATCTAAAAGTCAGGGTATGCTTTTTGGGAGGTTCACTCTTCCTAACAGACACCCAATCTTTAAAATAAATAATACATCCATTCCCATAGTTGATAATATAAAATATCTGGGTCTTACTTTAGATTCTAAATTTAACTGGATTGCACATTTTGAACTCCTTAGAGAAAACATTCGTAATTTTGCTTTTATTGTTAATAAAACATCGACTAGGGACAGGGGACTTTCAACAACTATTAGAAAAATTTGGTATTTAACAGTTATAGAGAAACGTATCAGTTATGGACACGAAATATGGTACCAAGATCTTAGGACTCATGCTAGTCGTAAATTAAATTCATGTCAAAGAATTGGGCTTTTGGCCAAAGAATTGGGCCATTATCAAACCTTATAGAACCACATCAACAGACGCCATGTGTATTCTCACAGGGGTGATTCCAATTCTTATAAAACTTGGCAATAGCAGCTTGCTCTATAGCACTGTACATGACAATAACAAACTTAACATTAATGGTACAGAGATCTCAAAAAGTAACATTATGCATAAAGTAAATACATTTGATTTTCCACATTATAATAAAATAAAAAATTTGAATTTTATTGCACCAACAAAAATAAGTGTTGACAGTTCAATCTTTCCTCAGATTTATACAGATGGTTCCAAAATGGATGAAGGTACTGCCGCTGCTTTTACAGTTTTTTATCATGGAAATTATATCTTAGATTACACAATTAGACTTTACCCCAACAATTCAATTTATCAGGCAGAGCTCGTGGCAATTTTGAAGGCGTTAGAATGGGTCATTACAACTAATTTTGATAATATTACAATATATACAGATAGTCTTTCCTCAGTATTCACATTGCAGCGGGCTTTCCCAAGTAATATAATTTCTTTGAATATCTTCAATATTTTATATAACAATAGTAGTCTTGTTGTTAACATTGGTTGGATCAAGGCCCATATGGGCCTTGAAGGTAATGAAAGAGCAGACCGTTTAGCTAAATCTGTTATTTTAGATAATCTTTTTGATACCGTTCTTGATATTCCCTTTCCAATTTCATATGTAAAATATCATTTGAATAAAATTTCACTTAAAGAATGGCAAACAAATTGGGAACTTAGTACTAAAGGTCGGGACACTTACAACATTATAAGACATGTTAACACAGATTTTATTTGTAACACACAAATCTCATTATATTACGCTACTGGTCATGGCAGTTTTCCTGCTTACCTTTATAAAATTAATAAACGTCCTGATAACAATTGTATATGTGGGAGAGAAGGTACTGTAGTACATTACATTTATGGTAATTGTCCCCTTATGAAATTTCATTTCTCTTTTAATAACAGATATACTCTCAGATACAACTTATTTAGTGTAATATTTGATAATAACAATTATCACAAACTTAAAGAAAATTATAATATTCTTATTAAAAATTATTCTTTCATTAAATATACTTTCTAGTTCTTCGGCATATCTGTTGTGTTTTGCAATTGCAGTTGTTGTTTAGTTGATTATTTCTCTGGCTTTTTGCTCTTGGATTGTTTTCTGGCAGCTTTATTGATTTAGGGCAATGAAAGCTCTTTCGTAATTGAAAGAATGTTTTTGGAACAGTGTGCTAGTGACTTTGTGCAGTGATCAGTGTTTTAATACATCTTTTAATACATATATCAATTGAACGTTTATCATCTGGCAACTTCAAATAACTATTACTATCTACTATCTTTATCGACTGTTTCCTGGACAAAGCTCTAGAGACAATATGATATGGACAGGGTTTTAAATCTATTTATCAATATATCTATCAACTGTGGCTGGTGATTAAAAATATTATTGTGACTCTCAGTTTTCTTCTTGTGGACAAGTGATTAAGTATTATAACTACTTGAAATTTAGTGTATCAATCAACTTAGTTGAACTACACTGACAAATATTTACAGACATAGTGCCTTACAAATATTGATTTATATTTTGTAGTTGTACTATATATAGGCAGAAATCCTGAGGAAAGTGTGGTAGCATGGAATACCCCTGGAGCCGGCAGAGACAATATGGAAATCAACATTTTAATTATGATGTCTATTTGCATTTGACAGAACTTTAATCCAAAACAGAGGAAGCTGATCGAATTAATAGAAGACTGAAGGAAGCGGATGATGACAAAGGAATATGACATTGTCAAATCGACTCACAGGGATAATGTTAAATTATGATCTTTTTGTACTTGTAGGGTAGAATATACCCAAATAGTTTGTGTTTTCAGGATTTTGGTTATTTTGATATTTTTTTATGGTTTATAATATAATTTCCTTAGGTTCTGGCTCACAGTTTGTGTTTTTAGGATTATTTTACATTTATGTTATATGCGGAGATGAAAGCCACATCTTGTAGTTTGTGTTTTGCAGGATTTATTTTAGGTTATTTAGTTTTAGTTATTTTATTGTTATCTTACTGAACTGACTGAGTTCAGCTTTTTTGTACAGCAGGTTGCAGCTTTTTGTTATTATTTTGTATTATTAATGTCGCTGATTCGGGCTCGTTCATCGGGCTGTGGCATGGCTGTTTGACGGTAGGGATTTTTCCCCCGAGGCATTGGGTCCATATGCCTCCTCGGCTGGCGCCTCGGTGGGGTGTCCTCCTCCTCCTCTTCCTCCCCTCTCATCCAACTGGTTTTTGAAGGACGCGGGCGTAAGGGCAGAGACTCCAAAACCAGTCGACCGTGACGCGTGTTCTTTGCGTGCGTAAATAGAATTAAAAAAAAACAATAGTAGACGATTCACTTTGCAGAATCTTTTTTTTTTCAAAATAAAAATAAAATTAGAGTTAAAGAATCGAATGTGTTGTTTAATAAGTAATTTCAATGTTGGTACGAGTGGAGCGGCAAAAAAAATGCGATATAGGTAAAGATTGCAAACAATCTTTACCTATATCGCATTTTTTTTGCTTCCCTTCAAAACATCTGATGGTATCATCAGCTTAAAAGGGGACGTCTCTCTCCATGACGACTCTTTTCAGTCGTTTAAGTCCAATTTCGTGATGCATCGAAATTTTAAAGGGGTAATTAACGTACGAGGTGATATGCCCTTCCACATCCCCGCCCTAGCTCAGCTGAAATTCTTGATGCGCGACCAGGCGGATGGGGTCGCCTCCGGGCCAGGTGAGCGTGTGACGGTCAGTGCTCGGTTGAAAGGAGAACGGGGTCAGGTGCTGGATGCGATCCGGCACGGGCACTCGGGCAGCGTGCATTCGACGATGAGGGTCCGATGAGGCGTGAGCGAAAGTGACTGGCCACTTGGAAGCGGTCCAGCATGTCTCTTGGGACGTTGGTCTCGAGGGTGCATCGGGTCCAGTCGTAGAAGCGGAGGTTTTGCACGTTGCCTCGAAACGAGTGGTCGAGCAGGATGAACCCGTACCCTCTCAGGTGATAGGCGAGCAGCGTCATGTCGTCCAGGCAGACGTAGTCGGTCATGAAAAAGGTCACGTTGCGAGCCATGCGGTCGATGGACTCGCGTAAAGTGCAGGCCCGTTTGAGTTCGGGCCTGTAGAGGCTCGGATGGCATTCCAGTAAAAAGTGGTGCAGGTCAAAGTGCAGGGTGCCGGGGTCGATGCTCAAGAGGAAACGGTGCGACCAGTTAAGCCGGGCCATGTACCATCCGGGCCGCAGGAGTCGCAAGAGTCGGAAGTAGTGAGGAGAGAAGGGAACGGGGGAGTCGACGTAAGAGCCCCGGTCGTGCAGGTAAGGATGGAATTCGGGAATCTTGGAGAGAGAGTGGAGTTTATCGTGCAGAGGCACGAGTTTGAAAATGTAAAGCAAGAGTTCGGGAAGCAAGTCGAGTAAATGCATCGGAGCAGGAACGGCGGAGGCCATGTTGAACGCTGCTGAGAATGAAAAAGAGATTTTCAAAAGTAAAAGTGAAGTGTTTCGCCTTTCCATCCTCCACGCCTCAGAGAACTTGGAACCCCCGAATCCACGCTTCAGTCCCTCCTGAACGATGAGCTCCTTCGCTTCCCCCAGAATCTGCGCTTCATGCCCTCCCTTCTACTTTAAACCACTGAATTGCGACGGCCAGTGGCAGAGAGGAAAGAAGATGCCATTGAAAGCCTCCGCTTCTGACGCAAGCGAAGCGCATCGCATGACCTTCGGGTTGACCGGTTCGGGATGCTTTGAGAGAGTTCATTTTATTTCTCGACGCGCGTTCTTGCAGGATGGCGTATTTCAGACTCATTGCAGTGTACGATAAAAAAGAGTATAGAATTGAAGCTGTGCTGGCCGAAGACGATGGAGAGGTCTATTTTTCCACCGCGGATGTGGATAAGATGCTGAGAGGGGACGAGGAAGGGCCGCTCCGGGATAGTAAATGGCCCCGGAGTCGCAACATCAGGCAGCTCGAGTTTTTTACGCGGGATAACGTCGATGTGTTTATGATTAGAAAGGATCATTTGCTGGAAGAGTTACAAGAGTGGGAGACGCCGCGGGCCACAGCGCTACGGGATCTGCTGAAGCACGGTACGGTGAGAGACTTGCCCCACTACCCCTCGTGGCCTCAGCAAGTGATCCAGGTGTACGATGCGTACGGCATCACGTTCCCGTCCTGGTTGAGAACGTTCAAGAGGAATTACGGACCCCCCCTCAGGTAAAGTCGAATAAACTGTTTATCTTCTTCTTTGCATGCTGATTAACAATCAGTTTAAAGAAGGGCAAAAAAAAATGATCCGAAGGAAAAATTTTTTTTTTTTCCTTCGGCTTATTTTTTTTGCAAAATGAGAGGCAGCAACGTTGGAAAGGAAATGGGCTGAAAAAGGTTTAACGAATAGAACCTTTTTCGGCCCATTTTTTTTTACGTCTCGGGATGAACCAACGTTGGAATCGTAAAAGACTAAATGGATCAAAATAAGAGACAAATTATTTTCAGGACAAATAGTATCGCTATCCCGGGACGTTCAAAATAGGAATCGTGCGGCGATTATTTTTTACGGGGATAGTTTACAAACATGTGTTGCCTGAAAAAAAAAACTTTGAACCGATCGTTCACGCTCCTCGGCCCGCGTTCCCACCTTTCTTCTTCCGAGACCTTGAACCGAGTCGGTCGATGCTCCG
Source organism: Maratus michaelseni (assembly GCA_963931845.1). Taxonomy (NCBI): domain Eukaryota; kingdom Metazoa; phylum Arthropoda; class Arachnida; order Araneae; family Salticidae; genus Maratus; species Maratus michaelseni. The sequence goes on along the minus strand of OZ007586.1, from coordinate 255,649,333 downwards.
TTCGTTATCCTTCTTCTTCCTGCATCGCGTTCTTCCACGTTCCGGTCTCTGACCCCTCCCCCCCCCTAGTCAAACTTTTACGTATAAATAGAGCTTTCGATTTCACTTCCACTCACACACGATGGCTACCACCACCACCGACAGGAGCTGCAAGACGGATGTTTTCCCTACCCGGATCGACGACCCGAGAAACGTGAAGAAGCTGCCCCGGTCCCCCAACTTCCAGGCGGTCGTCAGCAACTATGAAATATATGGATTCATCGTCTACATGGAGGAGCGGGAGCTCATCTACTACAAGCTGGTCGAGTGGAATGGCCGGTACCAGAAGCATTTCCTCGACACGGCGGGCAGCGTGAAGCCGTTGCGACATTACGAGGAGAAACCCTGGAGTTGGGCGGCCCGCAAGCTCAAGAAGGATGTGGCGGACAACTTGAGGAAAAACATAGATACGAGGACCTGCTTCAAGTACGAAGTCAATTTCTTCCTGGTCAAGAGTTGTTTTACTTTTGGCCAGAGAAGGGTGGAAGACGAAAGAGTGCACGTGTACCAGATAGGTGCCGTGCAGATGCTCTTCTACTACGTGGAGCGACACAACCTGCAGAAAGTGAAGCAGAAAAATAAGTTTCTGCCTGTCGACGACCAGTACAAGTACAAAAAGAAGACGCTGCGACCGTACGAGTGCTACTGCATTCGGGAAGGGACCATCTACCTCATCTACTGCACCAACAAGTCCTTCTTTTCTCTGCACATCTTGCGGGCGGATCAACTGCGCCATTTGCCGTTCGAGTGCATCAACCCGATCCAGGAAGTGCCGAGGCCCAATCCTGTCGACTATGTCTACCGACGACCCGTGAGGACCCCGCTCATCGAGGAGGCCGTGACCGGGGACGAGGAGGAAGAGGAGGAGCTTCCGCCGCCACGGACCTCGCCCTACTTCTGCGCGACTGCTACTGCGACGACTGCTACTGCTACTGCGACGACTTCTGCTGCTACGACTGCCTGGAACGACGATCCCGTGCTCTTGGATCTAGATTCTAGGGCACGGGTGACGGAGGGTATGCTGATGCAGCCGCCACCTCCCCCACCAGTTTTGCAACAAACTAAAGTGCCGACGACGACTATGCATAAGGTGATTACCCTGATGACTTTCCCTCTGGAAAAAACTGTCCATGTTGTAAGACCGGACGTTTTGAATTGGTATCGACGCATGTTCAAATACAACCCCACTAAAAATAATCTGAAGATTATCTTAAGACAGTGCCACTTTCTTCAGAAATTCTACAGAAATCTGAAGACATTTTGCAGACTTAACTTTACCTTTAAAAAATCTGCAGAATTTTTTAAGACATTTCACAGATATTTTGAAGATTTGAAAAAAAGTGGGCCAAATACCTACAGATTTTCTACAGATATTTTTAAAGATAATCTTCAGATTTTTTTAGTGGGGAAACTGTACGAAAATCCAAAAGAAGAGGTTTCGGACTGGGGACTGAGTGACCAGTCCGAACCGATGGACTTGAGTGCGACCGGGACGATGAACGAGACTGCTGCTGCTGTTGCAGCGATACAGATGGAAAACGATGCTGCTGCTGCCAGGACCCCTTCGATGCCGCCAGTGAACCCCTCTTTGAATGAATTTGTGTATGGAAATGTCGGGACTACTTCTCCAAATTCGACGCCGCCAGTGAACAACTCTTTGAATGAAGTTGTGTATGACTCTCTGAATTCGATGCCGCCAGTGAACCCCTCTCCGAATGAATATGTTTACGGGTATGCTAGTGACTCTCTGACCCCTTCTCCAAATTCGATGCCGACAGTGAACCCCTCTTCGAATGAATTTGTTTACGGGTATGCTAGTGACTCTCTGACCCCTTCTCCGAATTCGACGAGGCCAGTGAACCCCTCTCCGAATGACTTTGTAAATGTGAATAACAATGACTCTCTGACACCTGCTGCGAGTGATGTAAATATACCTGCTGCTGCACCCAATTACTTCACTTTTGAAGAACTTTTCAATTCTTATAATGAGGACGCTATGAGTCTGTTAAAAGCCTTTGATGTATAAATAAATTCTTCTTCGCAAATGAAGAAGGCAGAAAAATGGGATCGAAGATTGAACCATATGGTTTCAATCTTCGGTCCCATTTTTTTGCGCTGGTTGTATAGCCAACGTTGGATAAATAAATGAATGCTTTTTTTTCAAAGACTCCCTGTTAATGGATAGAGGGGAATTTGATTTTGAAATTTTCTGATGGGGTTCCGGTGCTCAACTCTTTTTGCTGTCGACTGTATTTGAGTATATTCAAGAGGAAACAACTGAAATATATGTCTACAAAACGGTCTTAGCAAAAGTGGTAGGGCTAGATTTTTCTGTTAGTAGGGAAAAATGTCAATGTCTGACAAAACTATCATTTAATTCTCGAATACTTTTTTCAATCACAATCGACTTATTTTTCATACGTTCTTTTAGTAAATATTTAATTAAATATTACTTTTTGTTATTATGTTTGTTAGAAATTTTGTAAGAAATTATTTTAAAGCAGGTTGCTGTCTTAAAAATCATGTGTTCCCCTTGCACAAAACTATGAAGAAATGTTTTAACAAACCCATACTTTGAATTTTGCTTTGTAATAAATTAAATATATATTTTCTGTTAATTGTAAGTTATAAATATGTGTACATTTTCTTTTCAAAAATGGATGCACTAAATACAAGTTAACATGCACATAAATTAGCCCTAAAGCTTATTATTATTATTTTATATATAATTATTATTATTACTTAGATGAATAGTGTCTAGTTAAGATAATCAATGACCTACTTTTGAACCTAAACTTGTATATTTTAAATAATAAAAAATAAAATTCTTATAAAAGTAGGAAATTCGAAAGCATTGAAAAAAGATAAACAAACATCCATTTAAAGATTACATAAATTGATTTTTTTTCATATAAAAACATTATTAAAAATAGTATAAAAAACATCTTTTAGTTTTTTATAAAACTAAGAATTTCTCAAATGCTTTTTTTAAAACACATAAATAACTATGGATTCCTACAGAAAAAAAATTATATATACATTTTCTTTCTGTGCAAATTTCATGACGAACGCCTCCATCAAATGCACTTCAACGAAAACTATAAAAATGGGTGGTCCTTTAGAACTTCCAGTTTACTTCGGTCAAGATTACAAACTTTGTCAGATATGAGGAATGTCGACAGATATCTTGAAATGTCTCAAAAATGATATTGTTTTCACAATTGTCGACAGATATTCCTGAATGTTGTAATAGTAATATAATTTTTACGACATTGCCTAAGGTAAACCAAATATTAAAAATAAGGTATTCAAAAATTGTTTTTTTTAAAAAACGACAAACTTATTGAATTTTATTGCTTATAATTCTATTTCTGTATTATAATGTTATAAGAAACGCAAAAAGCTCTTTTGAATGCTTTCTTTTAAAAGCTAATTTTAAGTTATGTCTGTGAATATCGGCAGATGTAAACTTGACGTTCGACATTCAGTGACTTTCGGAATATTGGCCGATATGTCTCTGCTACCTGGGTAACATAGGTCACTTTCTACTCGAAAATTGCCACTATGTTTGAGCCTGTGGAGGATCAATCCCAGAATTCATAGCGGGAAAGGGGCGATAGTATGGCGTGTTTATCGGTGTTTGGCGTCTTACAACTAATTATTACAATTTAAAACTTAACTTAATTGTTACAACTAAATTTTGATTTATTACCAGAAATGTGATTATGGAATTGGTTCAATATTTTCTAATAGATTCATATAATATTGTGAATTTTTTACATCCTTGCAACAAAATTTGGAATCAATTTAAATTTTATATTCAATTTTATATTCAATTTAAATATATTTCTATTCTCTATTTCAAGACGTATCTAGCTGATTATATAAAATTTAATACAGTTATTTTATATATTTTTTGTAGCATAACAAAGTACTACAAAATATGATCAACATAATATTCATTTTAGATACCCAGATATATATATATATATATATATATAAGAAATATTAATGTAATAGTCATTAAAATATGTACTGTAATTTCTGTCGGATAAAATAATCATATTTCGACCAAGAAATTTTATTTTGTAAAAAAAATGTGCCTGCTGTAAAATTTAACTTCAATTATTAAATAAATTTTCTGTGTAAAAAATTATTGTTACAAGGGTTTAAAATATGTACTTTTTTATGATTAACGTATTGCATGTAAAATGATTTACATATTATATTTCAATTAACATTTTAAAAAGTTAATAAATATAAGACAAAAATAATTGAAAATATATTAAACTCGTTATTAATCTCAGATATTCATACAATATTTTAAAAATATAAAAAAAAAACATACAGAAAATAATAAAATAAACACTTACTTGGGAAACGTAATTTCAAGTTCTTTCCTATGCCATGAACTGCGACAGGAAATAAAACTGCACGACATTATTTACTTAATATTAAGAACAAAAAATAAGATAAATAAGAAAACTTGAAGGCTTAAAAGACACCTGTAGAGTTCGTGCATAAAAAGAGGCTGCTTACAGAAACAGAACTAATCATGGTTGAAAAAAAAATCTAACAAGGAAAAAAAATGCCAACACTTCGCCAAGTACTTTAGGTTTACTAAAATACCAATTCCCGGCCGAAATGAGAACGAAACTAACTTCTTATACTATTTCCAATGGACCCTATTATCCGTTTGGGTTCGAGGCTACGATTTCCGAAATGTTTCCCCAAAGCACGTGACTCAAAATCACGAAAATCTGGTCCGTTGCTGCTCTATGGCATGCAGTCTTGTGACGTTTTAAAAGTCATGAACCGGCCGTATATAACGTATGTCGCGGTCATCCCGGATTGTAGACGCCTTAGCTTACACTCAGGCTAATATAATTAGAGCTGACGCTTATCCATCTAGAATAGATGGTTTGCTCAGAGATGTTTGCAGAGATGACGCAGAGATGTTTGGCGACTTTTTGATTGGCGTGATTTCCAAGCTCGCGCCAAACCAATAACTGAATACAATAGCCAGGTTACTATTAAAGGAGAAAATCCCTGAAATTTGGTGACTTTTTTCCTTTTATTAACCGATTAAAAACAAAAGCTGCGTGACCGGTTATCGAGGTAATGCTTTAAAAAGTGCTAAAAATTGTAGACGATAAATGTGCAACGATGCTGTACGATAATAGGGCGATAGTAGCGATATCTGCTAGCTCTTTTCAACTTAAACAAAAATTTAGTAAATTATCATTCCGTAAATATCGTTTTTTAGCCATGATCCCTATCTTTCATAATTTTAAAGCTTATGAAAATCACTAAGTTAGGATAAAATTTAAGTATTTCAAATACTTACCACTGACCGAAACATTTTCTCAGTTTGATTCTTATACAATGTGTTGGGGAACCGTCGGTAGCGTAATAAATTTTCTCTTTTTATAAATAGTTAAATCAGTCTTCAAATTTAATATACATTTTCATCTTTTGATATGTTAAAGAAGTTTGTTCAGCTTACCTGAAATTTTCCTTATGCGCTGAATATACCCACAGTAGTAATCCAAAGTGTTGTAGCGATATTTATCTGATCCATTGATTCACTTATATTGGAAGAATAATAAATAGTATTAGTAGAAAATGACAATTGTGTGAAATAAACAGAAGATTCATTTTCCTTTGAATATAATATAATTCTTGGCTAGATGTACATGTTTAAAATCGCATTTTGGAGGCTGCGTATAAGTGCTCCAATTTTACATTATATTAAATATATTTACATCATATATATACAAGAGCGTCTTAACTGTTCGGAAACATTTTGGAAACTGAAGGGAGATTGTTATTTGAGTTCTGTGCACACGCGCGGGATAAACAGCTGTACTTTGAAGGAGGGACATCTGCAGTATTTCTCCAATTAGTTAGTTTCGACAGTCTCTGGTTTTGTTCACTATGTTTTTCAGCTGCGGCACTTGAAGTACTTATTGGTAATTGGGGTCTGGTTTTTAACATGTTTTTCAATCGTTCGCTGCACGTGGAGATTAATTAACTGCATATAAAAGGTTTCTCCGTCACTCCCCCGTAATCTCCTGTGTGGGGAATGGTTGAAGATTCAGTTTCTTACGGTGTTTCTCGTACACAGGTTTGGGAGTGGGCTTCGTGAGAGTGTCGGCTATCATTTCTTCAGTGGGACAGTATTGTAAATCGATTTTTCCTTCTTCTTTCATCAGTTTGATGTTGTGGAAACGTATGTCGATATGCTTGGATCGCTTAGTATCTTTATCGTTTTCAGTCATTTTTATACAGGACATATTATCCTCAAAAATCGTGATGGGTAATTTTTGTGGAATGTTGAGATCGCTTAGCAAGTTTGTTATCCAACTTAATTCTTGTGCTGCGTTGCTAGCTGAAACGTATTCAGCTTCGGCTGACGAAAGTGCAATGCAATTTTGCCTTTTTGTAATCCAGTAAATCGGTGATTTTCCTAGCATGAATAGATTTCCTGATGTTGATTTACGTGTTTTCAAGTCACCTGCCCAGTCTGCATCGGCGTATGCTGTTAGGGTGGGCTTGCTGTTTGCGCTAAGAGTTAAATTCAAATTTTCTGTAGTTTTAAGGTATGAAATGATTCTTTTCACTGCTGTCCAGTCCTTTTGGCGTGGTGTTTCATTTCTACGACATAATATGTTGACTGCTGCAGATATGTCAGGACGCGTGATTGTTGATATGTAAAGTAATGTGCCTGTGGCTTGTCGATATTTCGTGTTATTAGGTAAAAGATTATCATCGTCTTCAAGTCTGTTGAATCCAGCAATCATTGGTGTGTAATGAGGTTTCATGTCGTTTAAATTCAGTTTTTTCACTAGTTCGTGTATTTTATTGTTTTGATTTAGGTAATATGTATCGTTGATTTTATTAATGTTTATGCCTAGGTAATTATTCACTTCTCCTAAGTTTTTCAGTTCATATTCTTTCTTAAGTTGGTTTACTGTTTCTTCGATATCACTGTCCTTTCCTGCTATCAGGATATCATCTACATAAATGATGATGTATATCGGATTTTCTTGATTTGATTTAAAGTACAGACATGGATCATTTTTGCTCTGTAAGAAATTATTGTTTTTGAGTGTTTCCGATATTTTGGTGTACCAGGCCTTTGCGGCTTGCTTAAGACCGTAGATGGCTTTTTGAAGTTTACAAACTTTTCTTTCATCGCCGGGTTTAATATACCCGTCTGGTTGACTCATATAAACAGTTTCAGTTAATTCACCGTGCAAAAATGCTGTGGTTATGTCAACATGTTTCACGTTCAAATTTTTGTGCAATGCAGAGATGAGAAATGCTCGTATTGTAGCGTGCGAAACTACAGGTGCGAAAGTTTGATCATAGTCAATCCCGAATCTTTGACTATATCCTTGTGCTACTAGACGCGCTTTATAGCTTTGAATATTTCCTAAATTGTCCTTTTTTAGTTTAAAGGTCCATTTTGAACCGATAATTTTTGTTCCGGGTGGTGGATCTGTTAAAGTCCAAGTGTTATTTTTTCTTAGGCATTGTATTTCATTTTGTGTTGCTTTTATCCAATTTTGTTTATCATTAGGATATTTCATTTTTTCGATATCTTCCCACTTTTCGGGAATGTTTTCAGATGAACTATTTGTGAGACAAACATATCTGTCAGGAGGAACGCCTCTATTTGTCCTATTAGACCTTCTTGGTTCAATTGGTTGCTGTTTGGGCACGGATGGTGTCTCTTCACTGTCAAGTTTTATTTCTAAGTGATTTTCATGTCTATCCGGTAATTGTGTATTGTCATCGGATGTTTTTGTGGTGATTTGTATCTCCTCAATGTTATCTGAGTGTACATTTTCATTCTCAAGAAATTTCACCGTTCTCGCTATTATAATTTGTTTTCCTTGTGTGTGAATTCTATAACCAGTCGATCGTGTATCATAACCTACAAACGTTCCGGTTTGAGCCCTGTTATCGAGTTTTCCTCTATTTACTTTATCGACGTAAAATAGCGCTTTACAACCGAATGTTCTTAAGTGTTTTAAATTCGGTTTAATTCCTTTCCATAATTCGTAAGGTGTTCTGTTGTTGTTTGCTTTGGTTGGGAGTCGGTTTTGTAAGTATGTTGCAGTGTTTATGGCTTCACCCCAAAAATGTTTGCTTAATTTTGCTTGTGATAGCATACTTCTAGTCATATCTAATAAACTTTTATTTTTTCTCTCCGCAACTCCATTCTGGCTTGGATTATGCGGGACAGTCAATTGGTGTAAAATTCCGTTCTGTTTTAAGTATTCATCTATCTCTTGATTTACATATTCACGACCGTTATCCGATCTAATTTCCTTAGGTTTTTTTACCGAACTGATTGTATATCATCGTTACGTACTCTTTTATCTTTTCAGCAACTTCGCTCTTTTTAGATAATAAATATATCGTAGTATATCGGGAATAGTCATCAATAAGAGTCATAAAATAAATTTTTCCGCCTAAGGTCGGTGTATCTAGAGGTCCACACACGTCACTGTTTATCAAATCCGCAATATTAGTAGCTCGATTTGTTGCTGATTTAGGATACGGCATGTTAGTTAATTTAGTTTCGATTCAAGTTACGCATGTTTTATTTTGATGTTTACATTTTCCTATCTTTATTCCGTCCGCAATTTGATTTGTTATCATTGATTTAATCGCGTCATAATCTCTGTGACCTAGTCTGCGATGCCAGAGATCTATGCATTGTTTGCTGTCACAGTTATACGTTATGTTTACATAATTTTGTGGTTCTTCCACATCGTCTATTTCCTCAATAATGTATAAGTTTTTCTCATTTTTCGCCCTAATATATATTTCTTCATCAAAGATCAAATCGCATTTATTATCGTCGAAGATTAGTTTACACCCGTTTTTAGCGGCTTTACTAACCGAAATTAGGTTCGACTCTAAGTCTGGGACATAAAGCACTTCGCATAATTTCGTTAGTTTTTCTTTTCCTTCGGGGGTTAATGTTTTTATAAAAACTTCTCCTGAACCTAACGCTGTCAGTTTATTACCATTCTCGATCGTTACTGAAGTTTTATTATAATCAATAAATTTACTAAATAGGCTTTTATCATTACAAATGTGCGAGGTAGATCCTGAATCGAGAATCCAGTTATTTTTGCCTACTTTTTGAGTGATTAATGCTTTATTTTGCGTTTGATCATTTGCGTATTTTCTTTCGTTTGGAACTTTGTTTTCCCTATGAGTTTCGTTTTTTTCATAACATAATGAAGATGAGAAATTCTTTTTATTTTTGAATTGATTGTTACGAGGATTTCCGGATTGTACCGTGTTTCTGCTCTTGTAGTGCCAGCATTCGTAAGTGGAATGATTTTTCATTTTGCAGTTGTTGCAATATTTTTGTTCTCTTCTATTTTCAGTGTGTGTATATCTCCTATTTGTTTTAAATGCTCTCTCACTGTTGTTATATCCGCTATGTGATTGTTCTGACATTTCATGTCTACGATTATATTCATCAGTTAATTTGTTTTTGATAAAATCAGGGGTGAGCTCATTTTCCGGTCTCGCCTCCAACGCAGTTATCAAAGTATTGTAACCGGGGGGAAGAGAACACAGAAATAGCGCGGAAATATGTGAATCGCTAATATTTTCTCCAATGGCATTAAGTTTATCTATAATTTGCAAGATATTAGTGATATGTGAGATCATGTTTGCACCCTCAGCTAATTTAGTACTGTATAATTTTCGTAACAGGTAAAGCTTACTAGATAAATTGCTTCTCTCATGTATATTTTTCAGAGCTTCCCATGTTAATTTTGCAGTTTCTAAGTTTTTTACATTTACGATTTGAGAATCATCAATGCTTAAGTTAATTAAAGCTCTAGTCTTGCGGTCTCTTTTGTGCCATGCGGGGTCGGGTGGAGCTGGTGGATCTTGTACTATAATATCGTCGAGTTCCTCTTTAATCAGGAACATCTGCATCTTGAACTTCCATGTACTATAATTCGTAGAATTGAGTTTTTCAATAAATTGAGTATTTTCTTTTATCGCATTCATTTTTTTCTTTTTTTTCTTTAGCGTTCTTTTATTTATTATTATATTTTAGAAATTTGTTAAATTATCGTTTTTGATACTGGGATAATATTCTTTTTTTCAGAATCAGTCTTTCATAATCTTTGTTGGGGAACCGTCTGTAGCGTAATAAATTTTCTCTTTTTATAAATAGTTAAATCAGTCTTCAAATTTAATATACATTTTCATCTTTTGATATGTTAAAGAAGTTTGTTCAGCTTACCTGAAATTTTCCTTATGCGCTGAATATACCCACAGTAGTAATCCAAAGTGTTGTAGCGATATTTATCTGATCCATTGATTCACTTATATTGGAAGAATAATAAATAGTATTAGTAGAAAATGACAATTGTGTGAAATAAACAGAAGATTCATTTTCCTTTGAATATAATATAATTCTTGGCTAGATGTACATGTTTAAAATCGCATTTTGGAGGCTGCGTATAAGTGCTCCAATTTTACATTATATTAAATATATTTACATCATATATATACAAGAGCGTCTTAACTGTTCGGAAACATTTTGGAAACTGAAGGGAGATTGTTATTTGAGTTCTGTGCACACGCGCGGGATAAACAGCTGTACTTTGAAGGAGGGACATCTGCAGTATTTCTCCAATTAGTTAGTTTCGACAGTCTCTGGTTTTGTTCACTATGTTTTTCAGCTGCGGCACTTGAAGTACTTATTGGTAATTGGGGTCTGGTTTTTAACATGTTTTTCAATCGTTCGCTGCACGTGGAGATTAATTAACTGCATATAAAAGGTTTCTCCGTCACAATGTTTACGTTGAAAAGTGCTAACAGATGTCGCTGCGATCGACCTCTTATCGTTCAGCATCGTTGTACATTTATCGGATTCAATTTTTTAGTACTATTTTGTAGCCGTTTCCCACACTATTTATTCTAGGCGCTGTAACTGTGGTAAACTAACCGGTATAGCTTGTTGGCTTTTGGTCGCGGGTTATTAAATGGTGGGGATGATTCAGCCAGTAGTAGGGTTACTGGGGCCTCCGTGGCCGAGTGTTTAAGACACCATTCCGCTAATCGCTTGAGAGCGTAGGAGTCAGGTCGGCGGGTTCGACTCCCGCCAGCTCCATTGCACACACTTTGTGGAGCTACCGGATGTAACTCTCTGGTGTTGTAAATTTCCTTGTGGCTATCTCGTCCCTGTATATTGACGATGACTTATAAGCGGGCACTTGATGTCAAGCATACAAGTCAGATGTACGTTCTCAATAAACAAACAAACAAACAAAGTAGGGTTACTATAATACAGGCTGAATCATCAAGCATTTTGATGTCCACATAGACCAATCAGCGATTGTTACCCACGCGACGTGGCCAATCTTTCTTCTCCTACGGGCAATTAAAAGGCGGCATGAGTCAGTCCGGACTATAGGAACCTTAGCCTGTAGTTAGAGTTGCAAAAAACCCGCAGTTTTTGACGGACGGGAATAAACTCGGGAATTTTTGGGAATAAACTCGGAATTTCGGGGAATATTGGAAATTTTGAAGGAGTTTTGAAAGTAAATAAATCTAGTCATTTTCAGTTTAATTTTTTTATTTTTAAGAAATTTTAGTCACTGTTCTGAAAAGTTTAAAATAGGTTTTTCATTATAAATTCACAAAACTTAAATTTTGTGCTCCAAGTTTTTATAATTTATTATAGCTCAGTCGCTTTACAAGAATGGTGGTTGGAAATTGGTAAGGCTTTGTATGATTCTTTAAAAAATAATTTTTTTTTTAATTTGTGTTAACTGGCATATTTTCTATTCAGGCATACCCTATATTAATTTCCTTGTGAGTTACTGTATTTTTGCATTGATTTCTTTTAGTTTTGTTTGTTTTCTTTTTTGTTTACATTGTCTGAATCGGAGAACAGGGGTGATGTTTATATTCATGTGAGGCAAGATGAATCTTCCTCTCGCACTTTTTACCTATCCACGAATAAAATATGCACTTACTTATGTTATTTTAATTTCTCTTACTTAATATTTCTGCAGCTTAAGCATGTATTTCGTTAGTTTTCATGTAAACTGTGCTATTTTTCTGTATTTGTGTTATTGGTTTTGTTTACATTTGTAAAAAAAAAAAAAACATTTTGTTTACAAATTTAAAAATTCCATGTGTCAAACTTTCTGAAAACTCCCGGGAATTTTAATATTTCCCTCCCAAAAAACCCGTTTTTTTCCACCCTTTGCAACTCTACCTATAGTATAGGAGCTCTCGCCTACACTGCTCACAACCCTACTGTTATTCGACTGCTTGGAATTAGTTTCGTTGCAAGTACTAATAAAAAAATCCGGTGGCAAACAGGCAGCAGGGAAAATTCTGTGTAAAACCGTGCCCAACAAAATACACGGCCGGTTCATGACTTTTAAAACGTCACACGGGTTAGATCATCTTTACACGGCGCTTGGCCCAAAACTATGGGCGCGGCGCTTTGTACCAATCGCCATGTAAAGATGATCCACTGCGTGTGACGTTTTAAACGTCATGAATCGGCCGTGTATGTCGTTGGTCCCGGTAAAACACTCTTAACATACAAGATAGGACAGTTACAGTAAAATCTGTAACGGCAGCAATAATAGCGTCACTAGTGACAAGGGGGGAAAACTACCAAGCTTCCGAAATTTACCCATGTATATGAAATCTGTTTATGCTCTATGTTTAAATATCTATTCTTTTCGCTTCGAGGCAGATGATTCTCTTTAAATTGGCCACTGGTGTGTTAAGTTTCTTTTTAAAGGACTTCATTTTATTTTTTATTTTATTATTATTGAAACAACAGTTCTTATCAGAACATTTTTAGTATGGCTAAAGATGTTAAATTATGTCATGTAGAATCATGTCTGCATACAAATCGGAATTTTAAAACTGTCGTTTTTCGCTTTTCCTACAGTTGAAAATGTAAACGTGTAGCATTTAAAAAAGAAAGATCATAATCAGAGAAACGTGCAAAAGGAGAAATATTCCGCCTATGAGACGTTTCTTCCCCCTTGTCAGTACAGGCGCCTCGTTCGTCATTGCGCTACCATTACGCCCTATGATAGTGTCCCATCTTGTATATTAATCTACACTGTAAAAAATCTTCAGCTTTTGCTGTATAGTCACTCCACCGCTTTTATAGAATATCTCTATTTTGACCAATGAAAATGCTCCATAATATAGTAAAGTAACCGTTTTCTCTAAAAGCGGTGGAGTGTGTCTGCAGCAAAAGCTGAAGATTTTTAACAGTGTATGACTTCTAGTATCCTTCTAGTTATTTTTTATTCTATACCTCTATATACGAGGCTAACGAAAAAGAAAGGCTACCGCGGTGCTTTACGCGTATCTTTTTTTACAGATCGCCGGAGTCACGTGATGCTCGAATGCACCAATGCAGGTGTACGAAAAGAGCACCACGTCGCTCTAGCAGTCTGTAAAAAAGATAAGTTGAATGCACCGCGGTAGCCTGTCTTTTTCGTTAGCCTCGCTCTATATGCGAGGCATACGAAAAAGAAAGGCTACCGCGGTTCTTTACGCATATCTTTTTTTACAGACCGTGGGAGTCACGTGATGCTCGAATGCACCAATGCAGGTGTACGGAAAGAGCAACACGTCACTCTGGCAGTCTCTAAAAAAAGATAAGTGGACTGCACTGCGGTAGCCTGTCTTTTTCGTTAGCCTCGCTCTATATGAGAGTGACGACATACAGATATAAAATTTGATTGGTTGAGGCATTTTGGACAAAAGCAAATCGCCAAGTATCTTCGCGAGCCTGCCATTATCGCTAAGCTAATGCTTGTTAACTTGTCTCACTAGTGAAATGGAACTCGTCCAGGCGAGTGTCGCCAAGTTCTGGAATGTAGGTTTGTCATAGTTTAAACAAATGTATCTGTCTAAGCACACTCTGGGGACGCTGTAGTTTGGGCATGCGCCTCGTGCATTCCTATTGTCTGCCGCTCTTCGTGGATTGTTATTGTTATATATTACAGATGGCGCTACATTTCGAAACCATTGGATTGGCAGCTAGATTAAGTAAAACTCCTACAATTCAGTCTGACTCATGACAGCGTTTAATTGCAATACGAGTAGAACGATTGGCAGCGACACTTCCAGCCGCGTGGGCAACAATCGCTAATAAGGAAAGGCGAGGCTAACGAAAAAGGCAGGCTACCGTGGTGCATTCCATATATTTTTTTTACAGACCGCTAGAGTGACGTGATGCTCTTTTCGTACACCTGCATTGGTGGATTCGATCATCCCGTGACTCCCGCGGTCTGTAAAAAAAGATACGCGTAAAGCGCCGCGGTAGCCTTTCTTTTTCGTTAGCCTCGGGAAAGGACATCTGATGTCACTGTTGGTTAAATTACTGTTGGTTAGCAAGAAAAACCTGTCCATTCGTTATGACTCCTACTATACACATGAGGTGGGGAGATTTGATTGGTCTGCGTTAAACTGCTCTATGATATGATTGGCCTACGTCGCCATAATGATTCCTGCAATGATAGCTAAGACAAAAATGTACTAGTAGATTGGTTGATGGAACTGTTTGTTTGTAAACATGCCCTTTCCTTATTGGTCTAAGTGGGAAGCAAAATACTTGACGAGTCCGCCTGTATTAGAGCGCGACCTACGTTATACACGGCCGGTGCCTGACGTTTAAAACGTCACATGGAGCGGATCCGAGGCTAACGAAAGAGACAGGCTACCGCGGTACATTCCAGTTATCTTTTTTTACAGACCGCTAGAGTGACGTGGTGCTCTTTTCGAGCACCTTCATTGGTGCATTCAAGCATCACGTGATTCCCGCGGTCTGTAAAAAACGATATGCGTAAAGCACCGCGGTAGCCTTTCTTTTTCGTTAGCCTCGGAGCGGATCATTTTTACATGGCGATTGCTGTAAAACGGGGTGTGTGCGCCGCTTAGCACCAATCGCCGTGTAAAAACGATCCACTTCATGCGCGACCTACGTTATACACGGCCGTTGCATGACGTTTAAAACGTCACATGGAGTGGATCGTTTTCACACAGTGATTGGTGCAAAACAGTGGGCGCGTCACTTTGTACCAATCACCGTGTAAAAATGATCCACTACATGTGACGTTTTAAACGTCATGCACCGGCCGTGTATAACGCAGGTCGCGCTTCATGTGACATTTAAACATCATGCACCGGCAGTGTATAACGTAGGTCGCGATTAGAGCTACTGTAATACAGGCTGAATCATCAAGCATTTTGTTGCCCACTTAGACCAATCAGCGATAATTGCCCACGCGGCGTGGACAATCGTTTTCTCCCACGGGCAATTAAATGGCGGCGTGTGTCAGCCCGGATTGTAGCAGCCTTAGCCTGTATTATAGTAGCCCTAATACTGGGTACTACTTTTAGAAACTTGTTAGTTCTGTTTCAAATTATAACAGTAATGTGATGCAATTCTAAAAATACATATTTACAACCATCTAAAGTTGTTGCGAGTTCTAACTTCAATTCAAAATTAACTAGAGTTCTTATTGACAATGGTAGTTAAGTGGCATTCATAACTAAAGAATAGTGCAGTTTCGAGGGCAACGAAAAAGAAAGGCTACCGCGGTGCTTTACGCATATCTTTTTTAACAGACCGCCGGAGTCACGTGATGCTCGAATCCACCAATGCAGGTGTACGAAAAGAGTATCACGTCACTCTAGCGGTCTGTAAAAAAAGATAAGTGGAATGCACCGCGGTAGCCTGTCTTTTTCGTTAGCCTCGGGTAGTTTCAAATGACGTCACAAATCAAGCACTCGAGGCTAACGAAAAAGACAGGCTACCACGGTGCATTCCACTTATCTTTTTTTACAGACCACTAGAGTGACGTGATGCTCTTTTCGTACACCTACATTGGTACATTCGAGCATCACGTGACTCTCACGGTCTGTAAAAAAAGATTTGCGTAAAGCACCGCGGTAGCCTTTCTTTTCCGTTAGCCTCGTCAAGCACTGGAATTCAAACAATCGTCCGAGGCAGTTGTGATTAGTAGTTGAGAGGATTCTGGGCGTGGTTGGAGGTTAACCGAACAGTTGTGATTGGCGAATGAATAGGTCATCATTTGATTGCAACTTCCCTATTAGCAGATGCTTTAAATTCAAAGTAAGTAGGTCAAGAGATTTTATGAGGGCATTCTTTCGGAATGGAAAGAGCGTTAGAAAATATATACCCAGTAGTAGAGGTCGAGGTTAAAAGATTAGATTAATCTTTCAAATCAAAAATATAAGAACTTGTAATCCCGCAGATGTCAGGCGTTCAAATATATAGCCCATTTGATCAAATTAGGGAATTTATGAGTAATTATAAGTTAGAACCGACCAATGTTTGTTTAAGGAAATGGTTGATGAGTGTTGAAAAATTAATTGGATTGGGTTTGCTTTGGGAATTTATTTTAAGCGAAAGAATATGTCCCTTAAGGATTTAGGAGGCGTAAAAACAGTTTTTTGACAGGTAATTTCTGGCAAGGAATTGAGAAAATAAAATAATTGTTCTCAAAACATTGCGGTAATGAAAAATGGGACTGAAATAAATGATTTATTAGTATTTTTGGAGATTGATTCGATTGGTATTTCAGATGAAGGTGACGAATTATCTCAAAAGGTTAAATTGTTAATAGAAGATTTCGACAGGGAATTGCAATTCAATAATTATAGATCTACTAGTCTTGTTTGGGTTAAAAATCCAAGTGAAATTGATAATAATTTTTACATTAATGAAGAGGTTCGATACTTTGAAAGAAAATGTGAATGAAAATAGAGTAGTATGTGAAGAGTATAAAATAGTTATGGACGATCAGTTTCGAGAAGGGATTGTAGAGGCTTCTAAGAATGATTTATTATTGTCTGTGTACTATATGCCCAATAAGGCAGTTTAAAGACGAGATAAAGAAATTACCCATCCAAGGATAGTTTTGATACATCTTCAAAGGCTATATTAATATAAAGGATATTTTTTCAAATAAACATTTGAAATCTTTGAATGAGTTTTTTGGTATAGGATCCAAATTTAAATCCTTATTTATTAGACAAGATACTTAAATTTAGAACTTTTGAAGTTGTTTTTTCCTCTTATTTAATGATAGAAATTGTAGAGGAAGATGGGAAAATTCTTAAAACTTCTTATGTTTAATTGTGAAGATTATGACGCTTTCAATGTAAATAATAAGGTGCGTTGACCTTTTGGAATCTAAGGTATTGTTTTTATCTTAGCGGCCACAATTAAAATATAGATAAAAAATATAAGTAATGTTGTTATGAGGTTTTTGATATGTTAAACAGCTCCTTGTATGTATATGATCTTTATTTTGGGGCGGATACGGTTGAAAATGCTCATAGATTTTCATCTATTGCTTGTACTACACTTAGGATGTTAGCATGAATCTGCGTCAAGTGAATTCAAATTCAAAGTAATTAAAAGAATTGTGGCGACAAGAAGGTATGCCAGATAACCCCTCTGAACGGGCTACGTATTTGGCAAAATACATCGAAAACCTAATTTTGATACAAAATACATTGGATTTAGAAACAAAAAAATACAAAATACCTTTCAAATTAAAAATAATCCAAATACAAAATACTTATTGTCAAAATACATTTAAACTACAACATACATTTCGAAAATTAAAAAAAAATATTGTGTATTAGATTGCACAACGCCACAGGTAATGAACCCTACCGTGGGGCAGTTGTCAGCACTATTTCAGAATAGTAATATCCGCTTTATTTCATCGCAGAATTTTTTTCATTAAATAATGCAAAGTTTACTATTCGGAATTAGTGGTGACAATAGGCCTGTTGGATAGGTTACAATACATATTTGTTTCGAATATTAATTTCGTAATATATAAATTGTGAAATTAATATAAGAAAAAATATGCATAGTAACATATTTTTTTTTACATAAATCGATTTCTAGAAATTTAAAATTTGCGAACCCAAAATTTTGCTTCGTTTCCCCAAGTAGTTTTGTGCTGTGCATAAAAAAATGACCTGCATTGCAGTTTTTTTCCAAATATCAATAATCTTAAAATCAATTAAAAAACTAATATACTTTGGCCCTCACAAAACTTTATTCTATATCATTCAAATATATTAACTGATAATAGCATCAACAATTGCATATATAAAGCAGAAGGCATTCATTTTTTATTTAACACGGAGTTAAAGTGATCAGTAACTTAAAAAAAGCACAGAACAACAGAAATTCCTAATAAAACAGGAAAGATTTTTTTTTTATATTATTGCAAATGTTACTTTACCTTATAGCAACAAACAGATATTTATTGTTGTTTCACGTGGTAATAGATAAAAAAAAATAGATGCCTGGAAATTATTTAAACTATCTAGGATATCTAAATTGTTTTCCCAATGTACAGAGTGGTCATAATGTATTTCCCCGATTACAAAAAAATATATCGAAATAACCATTGAATGTAATACTGAAAAATTTTTATTATTAGACCGGGAGGCGGCAGCACAAACAATCACCTCATCGAGTTCATGGCTAAAATTCCAGAATTAGTTAAAACTCGATTCGCATATTAAAACGCAATCGGTCTGCCAAGTCATATCTTGGTTGAAAACACCTTAAAACCCGATTTTAGTGGTTGACTCGTAGATTTACCATTGTGTTTTTCTGCAGCCAGATCTCCATGTTTTCATACTTTTGGGTGCAGGAAAACACAATGGTAAACCTACGAGTCAACCACTAAAATCGGGTTTTCACGTGTTTTCCACCAAGATATGACTTGGCAGACCGATTGCGTTTTAATATGCGAATCGAGGTTTAACTAATTCTGGAATTTCTGCCGTGAACTCGATGAGGTGATTGTCTGTGCTGCCGCCTCCCGGTCTATAAGTTTTTTTAGTTCAGTCTCAACAGTCGTTCGTGAGTTCCTTGATGAAAAATTTCCTGGAAGATGATCGGGCGGGATGGACCAACTCCTGTAGAATTTTCTTTTGGGGGTACATAAAGATCAGAGTGTTTGCAACACCAGTAAAAGATATTGAAACACTCAAGATCAGAATCACAGATGCTGTATCTAGTGTGACAGCCCAAATGTTGGACAATACGTGGCGAGAAATGGAATACTGCGTACGCACTGACAATCTTCGAGCTACCAAGGGTGCTCACATCAAAATTTACTGACCTAAGTACTTGTATTAAAACTTCATAAATGTCTTTACAATATATTGAAACAAGCATATATCTAATTATATCAGTTTTTCTGCAATAAATTATTGTATAAAAGGAAAGACTTTATGACCACCCTATATAATAAATCTTAATTAATTTTATCCTATTAATTAATAATTAAGTTATGAAAATACGAAAATATTGTTTTGTAATCGGGAGCATGCAACTATAGATCAGTTTCAACCACGTGATCACCTGCCCACCAAGCGTTATCCAACCAATCATAATCGTCGATTTGTAGCCTGTATTACGAACCAACCAATCACAATCCACCATCTTTGGCGGGCAAACAAAAAACAAATGTAGTTGCTAAGCTGGTTGCTAGGGTGTGACGTCAGTTGAAACTGATGTATTGTTTTTACGAATGTCACATAATCGCAGCAAAACGCGAAAAAAAAAGCTATGAATCGCATTGAAAATCGCATTAAATGTATCATAAGGAGTTCAAAATTTTATAAATCTGCATAATTCTTAAACTTCTTCACCGAATGACTTCCTGTTTGGTATCTAAAGCTATTATCACACGGACGACCATACGATATGAAGTATATGCTATTGCACCTCGGGCTACACTTTCACGCTGCAACTAGGGTTGTTTTCCCTACTGAAAGTTATCTGCTAATGTAAGGAGAGGGCGTAACATTTGGCGAGTAATTGCGGCAGGTGTTTTAATATTTAGTGTAGAGTTCGATTGATACACAGGAAGCATTATCGCGTACTCACATTTTGTATATTGCAGTTTCTTTTCGTGTCTGTTCTATATATATAATATTGTGATCATTTTACTTAAAATTCCAAGATTATAGAAACAATACTCTCACTAATATAACATTAAAATTCTAAATTATAGAGTTCATATCTTCACTTTACGTCTTTCATTACCTGTAAATGTTAAGAATTCTGAATTATTAGTATTAAGTGATTTAGAAAAAAATAGTATATTAAAACTATTTTTTTTGTCACGTGTATTGGAACCGCATTTTATCGCTAAGCCGAAATCTGTAACGCAAAGAAAGATGTTAAATTAAGTTTTACTTATTTTGCCAAAATCGCTATTATGACATTTTTAATTAATATATTTTACATATTTTAAATTTAATTCATGTTACATATTGAATGTAATATAAAAAGGAAATATGTAATAGAATTTAGATATAGTTCCCACTCTTTTGCAGTTTTTTCTTCCTTGGTTTTGATGATTTTAATCATTTTTCGAAAGTTTAAATGAATTTGATATTTTTCATTTCAAAAACACAATCCCTTTTTTCATATATATTGTCTACAGTCCTGGGGGGGGGGGGAGTTATACCCTCTACTAACTCTGCCGCAAATCATTATAAAAATGTCACAAGTAACAATAGATTAGTAATAACATTTAATAATAATGCTGTACATAAATTTTGCTGTGGGGGGGGGGGGGGAGGATGAAGTTACGTATAGCAATTGTAACATATTCTAAAACTTTTAGTACTAAACCCTAATTTCGACATCATATTTCTCGGTAAATTTTACCTTCGTGTATCAAACTGAAAGTCACTCGTTAAAGTAGTTTAGAAATTACGCAGATTTTATGTTTGTACCTTCTAATGTTAAATAAATGTTAATAATGTTAAATAAGACAAGTGCTTTTTAAGCAAAACTTAAAAATTATTTGGCGGAATGAGTTTTAATTTTGGGTTTGCATATTTCAAAATTCTAGAAATCTATTTCTGTTAGGAAAGTTTTACGTTACAATTCATTTTTGTTTTCGAAATATATAAATTTTAATTCTTTTTTTGTTTTTAAGGGATGCAAAATATTTTAACTGGAGGGTTTTTTAGGGGGGGGGGGGTTATATGCGTTATTTATTGTTAATACAAAATAAAAAAAGGGCACATTTTACTTAACATATTGAAACACATATAAAGGTTTAAAATTTATACACCACTAGGAGGGGGAAACAAAACTTTAGGGTGGTTGAAATTCAATAATTAAAATGGAAAAATAGACTGAAAAGGACATTATCACCCACATACATTAAATACAATAATCCAACATGAAGTGAAAAATTAGCCAGAGCCAGGAATCGAACCTGGGTCCACAGCGTTCCAGGTTATCGCTCTGACCACTGAGCTACTCCGGCTGATACTGAATTTGCAATTTTTCACTAATAAACCATGTTGGAGAGAAAGTCTCAAATGATCTAGCAGACAGCCTTGGATGATCAAACAACTGTGAATATATTTTTACTATTCCACCGATTTACAAATAAATATGTGTGTCTGTATAATAGTTGTATATCTTTAGAAAAAGATTATCAAGATTGTTTTAAAAGAAAATTATTAAAAGGTAAAATATAATTAACTATAAATAGCTGCTAGATTAAATTTTCATTTATTAAATTTTATTTTTCTAAAAGTATAAGAAAATTTTCTGTCCCCCCCCTCCACTACAAAATTTGGATTATTTTGGATTCTGATTCATGCTAAAAGGAGGCAATAATTTGTATTGCAATAAAATACCTTGATGCATGTTTGCTTGCATTTTTATCTTTGGCGACATAATTTGGCAACAAGTACGAAATAACGCCAAATATAGCTGCTGAAAATAGTTAAACTAGTACAGTTTGAGAAGTAAATAAGTGACTACGACAGTACAATTATAACATATAGCAAATAATATAAGGAATTGAAATAAAATAATCGCAATAAATAACTTTAAATTAGTAAATAAAGTTCTTATCGGGAGTGTAAATAACGACGAACTCCGAAGAGGCAATCGACGCATATGTAATTCCTTAATTACAAAATAACTGGACATTTTTAAAGTTCTTTTCGTGTATAATTGGTCCCTGTGTTACTAAAGCTTTGCTTTTTCTTAATTCTTCTGTATTTTTGGTTTCAATATTCGCGACGACCTAAACGTAAGATGTTGGCTTACTGACGGTGGCCATCTTGGAATTTTAGAGAGCTCTGATTGGTAGATTTCGAGCTGATACCTATCGTAGAGGATACAAACTACTGTAAGTTAGATCTTTAAGAAATTACGAGAGGAAATCTATCAAACGGGACGAATTCGAGCTTTTACCTCTCGAAAAACGTGTTTCGGATGAAATATCTGATATTGACTATGATATGAGAGTACGTGTGATAGCGCCATTAAGGTAAAATAAACCTAAGAATGCAAATAGGATGTTAAAACTAGGTGTTCGTGTGAGAAAATTTCGAAACTTGTTACAATTTTAATATGGAGACACCCGCCCACCCCCAAACTTATGTATTAGTATAAGTAAAAGAAGTCACAATTACCAAGCAAATAACTATTTTCGTTATATTTGCGCTTGTTTGGTGATAAAATTGAATGGAGGCTCTTTTTTGTTTTACCATCTGTACTTTAAAAATGCAACGTGCAGTACAACTTTGAATGATCCTTCGGTCTATCACACGGCAATATTTTGTAGTTTTCATAACAAAGTTAAGAATCATAAAAACTAATATTATCAACATTCAGCAAAAATGCTTCTGAATAATCTAAACGTCCTATTCATTGCCATTTATATTACCGTACCAGTGCTGGCGGGCCCATCCGGGTGGTCTTGACTCGGTCCCTTCAGTGGGGAAGATGACCAGGAGTCCGGCATTGCGAGATGTTCTTCGACATGACGTGGGCAGGTTAAGTGGACAAATCACCACCTCACCATGGTGCGCCAGTGGGAATGGGGTGTCTGAGTAGCCGGAGGTTCCGGGCTGGTGTGTGGACAGAATCTCAGCGGCAAGAGTACCAGGCCTATGATGCGGAAGCAGACTCCGCTAGGTGGTGGAAAGCACCCCGTAGGCCAAACCCAGCTGCCCGACCCGGACTCCCTCGGGTCGGGTTGGTGACTCCGGGCAACGGTTAGCTAACGGTGATAGGACTACTTCCAAAAGTTATCCGGGGCGATGACGGAGGCGAGATCGTACTTTGAAGAGCAATGAGCGTGGTGACTCTGTTGTGACGCCTAGTCAGCGCGTCATGCGGCGTGTAGCAGATTGCAGATACCGGCGGCAGAGTGCAGATACCGGCATGCGGGCGTACACGCATGGTCCGTATTCATCGCGTTTCCCTCTGCAGCTGGAGTAGTTGTGCGTCGACTTCAATGGTCGGGTAGAAAGAGAATTGCCCCGTTTTGACCAAGCGTGATTCGAGTCCGCGGCGGACCCCAGGTCCGTTTCCGCGGCTCGTAATCACCTCCTTGGGAGGGGGTTGGCTCTTTTTCTGGACTTCGATTACGAGGAATCGGACCGGAAGCTCGCTGACTAACGCGGCGGCGATCAGACCAAAACTCAGACCACGTGTCGGAAACAATCCAGCGTGTCTATGCGTAGTCGGATTTTTCTGTTTCCGGGCATCTGTTTCTAACAAAGAGGGTTTCTGCTGTTTTGATTCATCTTGGTGTAACATCTATATAATAAAAGAAATATAATTATATACTTAAAAAAGATTTAATAGATAAATAATCATTTATTGATGATTAAAAAGTTGTAGCTAAAAGTTGTAGATTTGATTAAAATGTTGTAGCCATTTTTGACAAATTTGTGTTTTGAAAAATTCGACTTTATTCAAATTACTGGAGTATTTCTTGTTTTAGGTTTTAAAACATAAAAGTCGGGTAAAGTTGTTAGACATAATTCAATAACTTTAGATCTTAAAAAAAATGAAATCTGATCAATAGCTTCCAATTAATTCTTAATTTGTCCCTTCTTTCACAAATTTGCTGGGTTTTTTTAAATGCATATTTCTTGAAGGTTAATAGCCATATATTTAATGCCAATCACCATGAGCATGCATAAAAGAGAAGAAATGAAGAAAAAATGCTTGCTCCCCCTAAGAATTTGAATTAACTTTTTGTTGCCATTAAAAAAGAGATTCAACAAAGAAAATTTGCTTTTGCTGAACAAAGACCTACCATCAATATTTCGGGACCTGGCCACAAAAAATATTTTGGCGCCTTAATCGTAGATTATCACATTTTTACAAATACTGTGAATGAGAAATGTATGAATATAACTACATATTACTAAATACACACATGTAAATGAAAATCAAAATGAAAGGAGATGAAATGAATCATTGTGACCTAAAGTTAGATTATTATTATTATCGAAATT
Source organism: Maratus michaelseni (assembly GCA_963931845.1). NCBI lineage: Eukaryota > Metazoa > Arthropoda > Arachnida > Araneae > Salticidae > Maratus > Maratus michaelseni. Next base: position 255,624,901 of record OZ007586.1, on the reverse strand, counting down.
TCTTGTTCTTCTTCTTCTTAAAAAAAAAAAAAGAAAAGAAAAACCTGGACGACTCAAATAAGATGTTAAATAAGCATGAACTAATGCTGCACGAACTTAAAAACATACGTACCCCAAAGAAAATGCAATTTTATAGATACGATTAGTCATAATACTAAAACATTCATCTGAAAGTTTGAAACATATATATAAAGAAGCAGAAACATTTTGGGCGCACTATGATAAACTTGAAAGTTTAAGTGTGCAGAAAAATTATAAATATTCTTATGATGTCACTAACAATCTTAACTTACATAAGTTGTATAACGAATCTAGGAATTTTAATTTTTTTATTCCATTGATTGTTTAAAAAACAATAAAATTAATTTGAAACACGAGAAATTTTTGGGTCACTTAAATCTGTGGATTCTGGGAAAGTGCCTCACATGCCTTGCCGTAGGGAATTGATCTTGAAATAGATAAAATGGATAGAAAAAATTATTTCTGTTTGAGATTGTCCCAAGCAATATTAATTTATTGTCAAACAAGAAACGTAGAAGGAATTTACTTTGTATTTACTAGAGAGGGTTGGGGGTAATTTTATAGATTTTAAACTACAACGAATTTCTTTTAAATGAAAGTATATGGGAGAACATATTAACACTTTTCAAATTATTTTGACGTGAGGGGGTGGTGTGTTCAGGATCGGACCCGTGCCCCTCCTCCTTTTTTATGTCTACGGTCTTATTGTCAAGCATGATTTCTGTTTACAACATAATTCAAAGTGTTAGAACATTATCGAAATTTAAGTCAGCCTCCCTTTTCCCCGAAATTGAATCCTGGGTACACCACTGTTTGTTCAGAATCAGTTCTTCTCCTTGAGTTCTCAATAGCGGAGTAATCTTTATCGTTGGAATTCCTGGCCGACATTGCAGCTGCTGGCTCACCCTCTTAGATTAGATCTCGTGCACGGATTTAACTGCTTACGGTCATATTATTATGAATACAAGTAAATATGAATACAAGCAAGCATCGTATTTAAAAATTATTAAAAAATATGTAGAAGTAAATGTGTGTCCAAAATTATATATTAGACATGTTTGTATATACTATTTTTTTCTTTGCAACTTACGATTAAATTATATTTTTACTTCTTTTCACACAATATTTATTAAACTGCGTCAATATATTTCTTTCTCAATACTTTTTGATATCGATTTAATTTTTCGGGCTTCAAAAAATTAGAAAACGGCATAGAAATCAATAAATCTAAAAACAAAATATATATAATGCAAATAATTTGTTTGTTAGTATATCTGTACACCATCAAAAGAATTTTTTTTAAATGCATTGATTTTCCTCATAGCAATTTGAATAATAATAATAATGATAATTAAAATATATTAAAAACTTTGAAGAGTATAAAAATATTACCGTTAAAACTATTAAAATTTTTAGCAACGAAACCAAAGAGAATCTAATAATAAAAAAATCAACACTGCCTCAAAACTTGAAAACTTAAATATAAATAAAAATAATGGTTGGTTGGTTGGTGTTTTTTAGTGCTCATCCAAAACAGGTTATAATATCAAGGTAGATTTTAAATTTAAAGGAACAAGTTTATCAGAGGAACGCACTACAATCATTCTGCTAGTAATTCCCCCCCCCCCCCCTATTTTCAGTAGACATCGGTGTAAAAACTTTTAGAATTCACTAAAGTATTATAAATGATAATAACAATTCCCAAAATAGTTGATTAACAATATTACACATAGTTTATAACAGGGATATCCAACCTTTTAGTAAACGTGGGCGCATCTCAGTGGAAAACAATGAAGAGCGTCATTGTTAACATTACTGGAAACATGAAACACTATATCACTATGGTACAGGTAGCAGTAATGTTGGAAATTTGGTTATAATTTTATCTGACCCCCCCCCCAAACTAGTAATGTGGTTCGTTCGGATTCGGCATCGTTACAAACCCTGTTTTTCTGTTTTAGAGTCGGTCGTGAATCCATTCTCCTCTTTTACCTGTAAGTGTATGCATATTTTCTGTAGTTTTTCTGTACTGAGTAAGAAACATGGAACGGAGATCGTAGAAGTTGTGGCTAAGTTGTAGGTTTAAATATTTTTACATTATGTTCAGTGGCGTAGCTACATGTTCAGCGCCCTGGAGCAAGTAAAATTTGTGCGCCCCCTTGTCATTCGAGAACGCCTTGATAAACTTGGAATTTAAAATCCATCATATATTAATTCTTATTTCGATTTAAAAGCTTATGTTTGAAAGCCAAACCATTTTAACAAGAAATTAAACGTAAGAAATACTAATAACATGAAGTATAATTCTACGAAGTACCTATTAATATTTACTACCAACACGCTGGAATTTTTATTTTAAGGCTGTTCTCAAATCCATACGGGCTACTTTGTGACATAATTTTTAATTCATTTTTGTTCGGAAACGCATGAAATTGGCTGGTGTTGTTATTCAGAAACTATGTAATCAAAACACATTTTACATTTTTTGGTAAAGACAGAAGATCTTTCAGAAAACATTGTCAAAGTCGGCGTTTTGTACTGAATTCCCGGCGCTTCATCGCAAGAAGCGGAAAAAACGTGTCGTCACGTGACCAGAATCGATTATAACTCGATAGGTAATTTATTTATCAAAAAATGAAAAACTTATTTCAATTCCAAATCGCTTCCATAGTCAGGCCTGCCAATTTTATGCTTTTACGTTTAAAAATGAGTCAGATAAAGTGTCAGAAAGTTTCGCGTTGTTGAGCATCAGGTCATTTGAGAACCACCTTAAGAGATTCAAATTAACAGTTCTAATTAAGCTACGATTTTAAAATTAACACCGTTCTAATCCCCACGGGCCCAGTACAATTTGCCGTCTCCAGTAACTGATTTTCGTTTCAATGCTTTAGAAACATTATATAGAATAGGAACTGTTTGCACAGGCCAAAATTTCCAGTCCCGACTCGTTCAAAAATTTTATTGGCCCAGTCCGGTATAAAACCAAACAGTTAGGCCCAAGCCCGGCCTGTAAAATTTTGTTTTGTTTTGTTTTGGCGCGACATAAAAGCTAAAATCTCGGCCCAAGCCGAATAGATATAAAAACTAAAAGTTGAATTTCGACGACTGAATTTCTATAAAATGTGCCGAAATTTCTGAAGCAAGTATTATCCTACAATTAAAATGATTGAAAACACATTTTACTTACGGATAGATTTTATTTTCAGATTAAGCTCGAAATGCATGGAATACGAAATATCAACAATATTAATCACCACTTAGACAATTACATACATAAACACTGATTAAAAAAATGACTTAGACAGTTACATTCAAATGAAGACTCCGTAAAGAGAAGAAAATGAAGAGAAGAAAAATCAGGATAGAAGAAAGATCCGTTATTGACAAGTTCCATCCTTAGCAGGTACATCGTGTGTTGTAATATATGTTATATACTTTTTGCGCGGATTATTGTATTCATTTTGCACTGATCAAGAATTCCGTTTCAGACAGGTTTACTTCATAGACAGGTTCTATTTCACAGATTTTACTGTACCTTAATTTTTACTTTATTTTTTTTCCTAGAAAAGTATGTACTATTCTTTCAAAAGAATTTTAATTGTAGAATAATGATCATTTAAAAATTCATACTTATTTTGCAGGATCTCATTTTACGGATTCTTCCACGAGTCAGGCTGGGCCAATGATTTTCATACGAACTGAGTTGGTACCGGGCTGAAAATTTCAGCCGTTAAACCAACTAGGAAGAATAAAATACAGGCCCGGTACCGTCCAAGGAGTCTGCAGAAAAAGTTAGACCCGGCCCGGTAAGATTGATGACTAAGCGCGGCCAGAGCCTGCAGAAAAAAGTAAAGCCCGGAACGCGGACCCGTGCAAACATCTAATGTAAAATGATAATTAAAAAATAACACAGTATTGTTAATAAATTTTTGATTTTGAATTGTCGCATTTGGATTAAACGCGTTTTTTCGTTTCTTTGTGCCAGAAAACGTTGAATCTTCCAAAATTCAAAATATCATTACTCGATAAGTTTTGGCCGTTCAAAAGAGGAAGTTAATTTTACTTGTTAGAGTACAGAGAAAGTTTTTCTAGATATAACTTAAAGGATAAAGGGACCGTATAAAAATTTAAAGCTCGTAATTTTTAAAAAATATCTATATTGGGGCGTAAATATTTTGTGAGCTCGGGGTTCGAAAGGACTGATGCCAATATATAAGAACAATCAAAAGGCTTTATTCACTATAAACAGTGCAATACGAACACCAATATCTTCTGAAAATTACAAGATATTCAGTAATCTTCAAATCCAATAAAAGCACAGCAAAATTTCACACAGAAACAATGCGTTCAATACGACGTATCAACGACAAAATCGATCCGAGAAACACAGTTCTCAATGCAAAGCCTCTCGTATGAATTCAATCGCAGTTGACAGACAACTAACTGAACTGAGCTGATGGAGGTCCTTATATAGGTTTCAGAGATCTTTCCAGATTATTCCAGAGCTTTCAGATGCTAGAAATTACCAGAAAGTGCTTTAACTTTCGATAGAGAACCTAAGCGAGAAAGGATCCCAATGTACAGGTATAAGGGGGGGTGGTTGCACAAGAACAACCAGCCAGGACACTAACCGCGAGGTTTATAGTGAAAATGTCCTGGCGGAAACCACCCCCACCATCCAGCGATTCCGCAAGGAATCAAGCATGATCAGCGGCGTTTTTCAAGAAAATATTCACAAATCATCCCACACTGGGACAAATCAAAAGCAAAGTTGGCAACATGCCTGCTTTTAAATAGTGAGCTAAAACTAAATTATCAATAAATTAACTAAATATTACAGCAACTATCATCACAGTAGCTTACTGTGACTACTAAACTAACTATGAATAACAGAAAAATTACACTGAATTTCACCAAAAAGTTCACTATGAAAAGATATATTGTCTTTAAAAACAAATGTTCATGAAGAAATGATGTCCTTTAATAAAACAAATGTTCATCAAGATTTCATGAGTATTCCACAATCCACCAGCTCTCTTCATCCAATGATCAAAATTACCAAATGTTGTGATAATTGTGCCTGAACAACTTCATTTAACTATGATGCTTAAGAAGATCAGTAAAGTTCACCAAAATGTTCAGTATATAAAAATAAAATGTCTTTAAAAGCAAATGTTCATGAAAATAATGTCCTTAAAACAGATAGTCATCACTATATACTGTATTACTTATACCACCTTGTTGCTAACAAACAACAAAAAACTTTAATTCAGAACAGAATATTCTCCCTTCAGGCAAAGAATACTGATTGTTGATAATTACTACAATAGTAATAATCACTGTACAATGTTCATGTAGATCATCAGTAAATATAACAGTTCCAAATACAATTAAATGACCAATATACGTTATTGCAGAAATCTTCAACTATGTCACAGTCAGTCTATAAATCATGCTTTATCCAACTCAAAACCTTTAGAATGCTTGAAGTTAATATAAGATAAATACGTTCAAAATGTATACTTAATAAATGAATATAGACTATTAAGTTTGTTATAAATTATTTTTAATCTTTCATAATTCTTTGAGTTCAAAAATACGTCCTGCAGATTTTTTCTCAATGTCTTATTTGAATTAAAATCAAAGTAGCACGGCATTAGTGGGCATTTTCCAAAGATATAGTGAACTACATCACCCTTTATGCCACATTGGCATTTATCTGATTGTGATTTATTTATTCGAAAGAGAAAAGCTGGAAATGAACCATGTCCCGTCATGAAATATTGCACTACCTGGCTTGTACATACATAATCTGTATTTATATATTTTAACACCAAATATGTGTCTCTGCCCAAAGTGGACTCTGACCATTCAACTTGCCATTCTTTATTCATTCTATCCTTAAGGTATTTCGAGATTGCAGAAACCGGAAAATCTAATTCAATTCTTTCATCGTAATCGTCTTTTAAAATAGCATTTTTTGCCAAGTCATCTGCAATCTCATTTCCTTGCAGACCCGCATGCGCCTTTATCCAGCCAAGTTCAAGTTTTATCCATGGATTATCCAATAAAAGTAAATAGATATCTCTTATTATTGTATTTTTGGGGAATAATTGTTGTAATGACATTACTGATGACAATGAATCTGTGTATATCCTTGCTTTACTACATCTATTAAAAACTGTCCATTTCATTGCTTGTTTTATGGCTTGCAGCTCCGCCTGAAAAATCGTATTAAGATCATGCAATCTAAGTTTTTCTTCATAGATATAGTTATTCTTGTGAAACACTGTAAATGCAGCAGCTACTCCACCATCCATTTTAGATCCATCAGTATAGATTACAGGAAAATCTACAGTGACTATTTGTTCCATTTTTGATACCGAATTTATAATGTGTATGTTTGGCTGTATGGTATAATTTACATAGTCATAAGAACTCAGATTATCCATTAGTTTATGCCTATTTATTATAGTATTCTGAATGGAAATTTCAGTATCTTCATTTCTAACTTGATATTTCTCCAAAATCGCCTTAATCTTATGATGTATTGGTGGAACTCCCGCCAATACACAGAGAGCTTCCGTAGATGTGTTTCTATATGCTCTTATTACACTGAATAACCCCGTTCTCTGACATGAACTGATTCGTTTAATTGCCGGTTTCTTAATATCTCTAGCCCACGCCTCGCATCCATATAATATTTGTTTCTCAATAACGGTTAAGTACCATATCTTCCTGTAGTCTGCTTTAAGTCCTTTGTCTCTCCTTGACGTCCTTGCAATAGAGCCCACAAAACTTTTAATATTTTCTCTAATAACCTCAAAATGTTGCATCCATGTGAAATTACCATCAATTATAAATCCCAAATAGGTGATTGCATCTTTGACTGTAATAGAAGTGTTATCAATTTTAAAAATTGGTCTTCTGTTTTCTAATTGACACTTTCCAAAAAGCATTGACTCACACTTGTCAGTACTCAGTCTCAGTTTGTATTTTTCAGTGATATTCCTAAATAATTGAATCAAAGCATTCATTCTCTCTTCCAACTCTCTTCTGTTGTTTGCTCCTGTCAAAATGACGTAGTCATCCGCATATGAAATTATATATTTATTTATTAAACAATAATCTTTAAGAATAAAATCGGCAATCAGCAACCATAGTAGCGGCCCGAGGCAAGAACCCTGCGGACTTCCTTGGAATAATAAGAACCACTTTATTCCATTCACATAATTAAACCCTATGTACCTTTCTGAAATATAGTTTCTCAACATTGATTTCAAATATGTTGCCACAGGAATATTTTCTATAATATGACTCATTATAAACCAGTCAGCGGAGTCAAATGCTCCCTGAATATCCAATGAGGTTAAGGCACAGTACTTATAATCCATCAAAATGTCCTTAGTACATTCCCTAAGAGCTAATAATGCCTTTACTGTAGAACGTTTCTCTCTAAAACCATATTGACTATTATTGAAGTAATTAATACTTTCCAAAGTAACCATGACCCTCTGTTTCACTATCCTCTCCAATAATTTACCCATTATCGGTAATAATGTTATTGGTCTGTATGATCTTGGATTTTTTGGATCTTTGTTTTTCTTATGGAAAAATATTACAACGCCTTTTTTCCAGCTCCCAGGAAAGTGTCCTAGTTTCAAACACTTGTTATATATATTAAGCATTATCTCAGGAAAGGTATTACATATGTGTTTTACTATTACTGCGTCAATCTTCTCCCATCCAGGTGCTTTATTCAAAGCTTGCTTCGAGAGAGCATACTTCATTTCTCTAATTGTTATCATATCCGTTGTTGGACTAAGCTCAAATTCTTCCTTTGAAGAATAATCATGAATATTTTGTGGAACTTGATCAATGCTGAAATGTTCCCTCATTAATTGATCCGCAACTTCATCATATGAGTCAAATATCTCTGAGTCCGTAAGAGAGGTAAAAATTAAGTCCGTATTATTGAGTTTCTTGCCTGCAATATATTTATACAATCCTCCATATGCATCTTGGGTATCGCTACAGTAATTGATCCATGATCTTTTCTTGGTTTCTCTAACTAACTTTTTATATTTATTTCTATGTAAAAGATAAACTTCTCTTAATTGCTCATTTTCTAAATTCTTTCTATATCTCTTATACATTGCTGTAACTTTATTTCTTTCAATTTTAATTTCCTGATTGAACCAATGGATTTTTGGTTTGTAAGTAAGTTTACGCTTCCTAAAGCTATGTTCAAGAATATCCAAAATATCATCAATGAAATTCTTCATAAATATATCCAATCCCTGTGTATTCTGAATATTATCAAAGTTTTTCTTCCAATCATTTAGTCTATTTTTAAATAACAAATCAAATTTTTTAAAATTACCGTTCTTTGTTTTAAATCTGTACTGATTTCTGTAAACTGGACTTATATTTAATTTAAATGATATATATCTATGATCGCTAAATGAAAATTCTTTTGTATCGACTGACCAATCTTCCATAATATCCTGTATAAGAGTTCCTCCGATTGTTAAGTCAGGTCTTCCCGAAAGATCTCCCTGGATGAAGGAACATGGTGCGTCTAAGTCATTCAAAATTGTCATGTTATTCATCATTAAATGATCTAATAATATTTGTCCTCTCACATCTTGCCGTGTATAACCAAGAGTCATCAAATGAGCATTAAAATCTCCAGCAACCAAGACCCTGGAGAAATCAGGGAAAATATTTTTCCACTCCTCCAAATCAGTATCTAAATTGCCTGACGGAGCCGAATATTGGGAACCCAATAAAAGTTTCTCATTAATTACATTTACAACTATAAATACTGCATTGCTCAAAACCAGCGACTGCAATGCAACATAATCCATGTTAGTAATAAAAATAAAAGCATTATTGTTAGATGAAGAAAAAGAAGGCCAGACTGTTGGAATCCCCATAGGAACCCCCGACTGGACATAAACATCCTGACAAAAGACAATGTCAATACCATTTTTTAAAACATATGTGACCAAAGCATCACTGGCATCCATACAATGATGCATATTAATTTGCAGACACTTAATAAATGAGTTCCCAGAAACAGCCCCTGAGTCGCCCTTAGCTACGTTGAGGGGGTACCATTGGCATAATACTCTCCCTATATCTTACAAAAGATGGGCACTGTGCACTATCTGCTCTATGATCACTCTCTACTGTAGGATCTTCAAAATAACAATTTGCACATCTAATTGTATCTGATTTACAATCTTTCGTGCTATGTTCCTCTGCACATTTTGCACACTTCAATGTTCCCTTACATGAGTTCGCATAGTGCCCATAAGCCTGACAATTGAAACATCTAATTATATTTATGTAATTGACTACTCGGTATCTGTCAAAGTCCACACAAATTCTCTTAAGATTAATCAACCAATCTCTTCCCTTCTCATCCACATCGATAAGCCAATTTACTTTTCCCATCTTAGTTTTTATCTTTCTGACAATCTCAAAATCCAAATGTGTTTCTCTATATAACTCTATCAATGCATTTCTTGTAGACCTATCGAGTGACGGATTCTTCAATCTCTCCGATAGTCCTCTTACTACACCCTTCTCCACAACTGATTCCTCCAAGGCCCTTCGTATTGAATCCGTGACCACATCCTCACCCAACTCCGGGTCTACACTAAGCAGGAGAACCCTCTCTCTTCTTCTAACCGGAATGTTAATCTTTACCCTGGATTGTAGAGGCTCATCCTTATCAAGTACCTCTCTCAACAATTCTGCTTCCTCCCTTGATTTCATTTTAATTATGATCTGACCCTTCTGAGTCGTCAACACATCTCTCGGAGTAGGAATATCTACATCTGCATTACATATCTCCTTTATATTCTTTCTTATATCATTCAAATCAGTTTCTGTATCCAATTTTGACACAAGTACCACATGGTCATCTCGTCTCCTAGTCACTTGTTTTTCATCCTTTCTCTGTTCTTTCTCTTCTGCCTGGGTCACCGGAGCTGAGATCTTTTCCGCAATGTCTCTCAAAACCTTATCATGTTCCACTCTGTCTTCCAGTTTTGTAGACAATATTACATTTTCTTTAAAAATCATCAAGGACCTTTCTTGTATATATCCTGCAATATTTTTATACATCGAGATCAGTCCTGCCGAAACCTTATTTTGTTTTTGTCGATTATTCTCTAACCACGTATGCATCCTTTCTGTAAGTCTCTGAACCATAACTGGAAGATCCAAATCCTTCACTACATCAATCCACTCATCTGTATTCTCAGCGGCCGTGGACATCGTTTCCCCAAGCAAAAACAATCACCTTTTAAAGAACTATAATCAAACTGTTACCAACTAACCAATACTGTAAACCAATTGACAGCCTACCGACCAAAACAATCCGTATAGAGAGGCAATGCAGAGACCAGACCCCACACCAGCGTTTGCTCACAGACGGAACAACAATAGTACCCCTATGACAAATTGGCTTCAAATGAGCAGAGATTGCTGAAGGGGCATTCACACTATGAACAAACTTTCAGCATATATGTATGGGAGGACTGAGTCCAAAATCCCAAAATGCCGATGATTATAATAAACGGCTGAGCCAAAAAGGCAGACAATCACCAGTAATTAATAACAATAAAACTATTCTCTAAACTCAAATCTAGACCCAACCAGGGAGCACAACCCAGAATAATCAAGCTCCAAATAAAAATTTAAAAGTAATTACTATAATCATCCGATTACCAAATAAACAACCGACTTATCCAGAGTTACCTAGCAACAACAAAATCAACAATACTACAGTAACTATAGCAACCAATAAGAAGAACGCAAAGCAAACAAACAATCCGACTCTCCAAGCAAGCAATGAGCCACCCCACTGTTCCCTAGCAACCAACAACAGAAATACACAACAACCTCACCACGTGATAGTCGAAAAAATCAGGGAAACCAAACAAGTACTCTAATCAAGTAACTAACAGCAAATAACTATATCTCAACCAACACACCTCAACCAGTAAACTAACTCCTCTCAAATAAAGTTATCCCAATTTCATACGTCATAAAAACACACTAGCGCTAACCAATCCAAAAAATACACGGCTTACACGGCGAACGAAATTAAACCTGCAGCCAAAAACGACTCAACTTAACAATTAACAATCAAGATGGAGTCATCAACAACGTGAACCGCCCACTACAAATCACAAAGTCTCAAAATAATCAATAATAAACAGAAATTAACAACGATTACCACAGGAAAAGTACATCAGAAGGTAAGTAAATCAACTAGAATACTAAATTATATAATTAAGGTGTTATAATCATGAATATTAATGCATAATAAGTAGAAATAAAGTAAAGATGAAAGTTCCGCAAAAAGTAAACAATAAATGGCGAACTTTCAAAAAGTAAGCTAACAAGCTTATTAATATTCTCTACAGTGTTAAATAAGTAAGCTATGTTAATATACTACAAAATAAATCAATAAATAGACCAGATAAATAAATATTATATGTTAATTTGACAGTATTACAAGATTGATAAACAAGATAGGCCTGACGCCAACGTGACAAAATTTCAAAGTCCAGAAATTAACAATTATACATAAAATAAATCAAAATAATTTAAACATAGTTAATGTATAACATATTAGTGTGGATTATGTGCAAAAAACAAAATCGCCGGATGAATAATTACCAAAAAACTTTGAAAAGTTCAGGAGCTCCAAGAAAGTACGTACTACAGCAATGGCAGACGAGGGGAAGGGGGGGGTGGTTGCACAAAAAGTCGCCAAATCCGTCGCCAACTTGGCGACATTTGGCGATATATCGCCAAATTTGGCGACAAAAATAAGTCGCCAAAACCATCGCCAACTTGGCGATAAACCCATTCCTTGGCGATTTCTCCATAGACTTCCATTATAAAGATGAGGGTGTAAGGTTGTTTTCCTTGCAAACCATCTGAGGCCTTTAGCATTGAGTTACATGATGCTCAATAGGAAATACATTAATAATACTGCAATTTTCACAATAATGAAATAAAATAAATTTAAACAAATGGAATATTTACAGATATATACAAAATTCATAACATTGCCCCCCTCTCAAGGACTGCACGTCCCGGGCAGTTCAACCTTTGATCGGAAAGCAAACCCGTTGCCAACAAATGCTATACTATTCAAAACACTTAAAGCAAACATGCAAAATAACCATTAAACACATTCATAATGCTGAATTATACAAAATATACACTTATTTAACAAAAATTAAATTAAATTAAAGCATAGACATCATTACATACAAGTATTTAAATAATAATAATATTAATAATGATAATGCTAAGCAAAAGAAATTTTTACATTAACTTATATACAAGACCATGGTCATACTAATTTACATTATTTACATTACACTATTTACAATCAATGAACGAAGTACTATGGCCATAGTATGGAGCCAGCCTGTCGTAATGAACGACTCTAGGCTTCGAAGTTGGTGACTTTCGGATCCGAATTACGACATCGTTCAGTCTGTTTAGGACTGTATAAGGACCGTCCCAGTGCGATTGCAGTTTGGGAGAAAGTCCTTTACGTCGAGTAGGATTATAAAACCAAACCTTGTCACCTTCTTTGAATTGATGTCCCGTGGCTTTCGTGTCGTACCTGGTCTTCATCTTCTCCGTCTGTATATTGATCCGCTCTCGAGCCAAGTTGTGAACGTCTTCAAATCGTGCCTGGAGATTCTGCACGTATCCCTCTGGCGATGAAGGCGCATCTGGAGGGCGACCAAAAATCAGATCACAAGGTAGACGAAGATCACGACCGAAAAGCATCTGAGACGGGGAATAGCCGGTTGTTTCATGGACGGCGCTGCGATAGGCGAGAAGAAACAAGGGAAGTTTTTGGTCCCAGTTTTGTTGGTTTCTTGAGACTAGCAGTGAGAGATTGTTGAGGATGGTACGATTAAATCTCTCAACCATGCCATCCGATTGTGGATGTAAAGGCGTCGTCCTAGTTTTGTCCATTGAGAAGTTGACAGAGACCCTCAATCACAGCAGAGATGAAATTTCTCCCCTGGTCAGAATGCATTTGAAGGGGGACTCCATACCTTGATATCCACTGGTGTACCAAGGCATCCGCAACCGTAGAAGCTTCTTGATCAGGGATGGCATAAACTTCAGGCCATTTCGTGAAATAGTCCATGACAACAAGGAGGTATTTGTTGCCATCAGCACTTCTTGGCAGAGGACCTAGGATGTCAAGGGCGATGCGTTCAAAAGGTGCTCCTACATTGTAGAGATGTAGTCTTCCTCGGCTACGTTTCTTTGGTCCTTTCCGAGCTGCACATGCATCGCAAGATCTGCACCATTGTTCGACGTCAGCTCTCGTTTTTCCCCAGAAGAAGCCCTCTCGGACTCTGTGTAATGTTTTCATGACTCCAAAATGGCCTCCGGTGGGACTGCCATGTAATTCTTCGAGGACCTCTGGGATTCGAGATCGAGGAAGTACCAACTGCCACCGAGATGTCTTCCCATCTTCCGATTCGAATTTTCGGTACAGGACACCATTCCTGACGTGGAGGGAGTTCCAAAGAGCCCAATATTGCTTCGTCGTAGGACTGTAAGTCGAGATGTCTTTCCAACTGGGCTTCGTGCTAGAAGATTCTAATAACTCCAAGATTGGTTTGATCTCAGAGTCTGCCATTTGATCTTCTCGAATCTTCTCATCACTCCAGGGATCTAGTGGCGTCAATAGTGAAGTCTTCGTCTGGCGTATGACATATTCGGGGTTATACTTGCTCTCCGCTCTGGAACAATAGCGACAGCTCTCGGGACACGGTCTTCTTGATAGGGCATCGGCGTTTCCATGCGATGAGCCTTTGCGATGCCTGATGTCAAAGTCGTATTCCTGGAGTCGTTGTATCCATCTGGCTACTTGGCCCTCTGGGTTCTTAAAATTCATCAGCCATGTTAGGGATGCGTGGTCAGTACGAAGGAGAAATTTCCTGCCATAGAGATAGTGATGGAAGTGTTCTATGGCTTTCACTATAGCTAATAACTCCTTACGAGTGACGCAATAATTCCGCTCTGGTTTCGATAAACATTTGCTCCAGTATGCTACGACTCGTTCTTGGCCATCTATTTCTTGGGAAAGTACAGCACCGACACTTTTATGACTAGCATCCGTGTCCACAATGAATCGTTTGTCGGGGTGTGGATAGGTTAGGACTGGAGAGGATGTGAGAGCTTCTTTCAGCTGCTGGAAGGAATTCTCGCATTCTTGTGTCCATAGAAACTTCTGCTTGCTTTCAGTGAGCCTATGCAAGGGTCTTGCGATGTTGGAGAACCCCTGTACAAACTTTCTGTAATAAGTGCATAGTCCCAGAAAGCTTCGCAACTGATGGACGTTTTCCGGACGCTTCCAGTTCTTTACTGCAGACACTTTTTCAGGATCTGTTCGAACACCTTCAGCTGAGATGATGTGTCCTAAATAATTTACTTCGCGTTGGAAGAACTTGCATTTCACAGGGTTCAGCTTTAAATTCGCCGCTCTTAGCTTCGTTAACACTTTTCGAATATTTCCAAGATGTTCTTCAAACGTGCGGCCACCAATGATGACGTCATCTAGGTAGATGAGACAAGCTTCAAAAGTCAGGCCTTTTAACACTGTCTCCATGAGGCGTTCGAACGTTGCTGGAGCATTGCAGAGCCCGAACGGCATAACTTTAAATTGCCAAAGTCCTTGTCCAGTAGTAAATGCAGTCTTCTCTTTGTCATCAGGATGGATCTCTACCTGCCAATATCCACTCTTCAAATCCAGTGTGGAAAACCATTTATGTCCTGAAAGAGTATCTAGTGTGTCGTCTATTCTTGGTAGCGGATAGCTGTCCTTCTTCGTGATATCGTTAAGTTTTCGATAATCCACACAAAACCTTGTGGAGCCATCTTTCTTTCGGACCAACACGATGGGAGAGGCCCACGGACTTGATGACGGTTCGATGATGTCACTATCCTGCATCTCTCGTAAGAGCTTAGAAACCTCTTCTTGTTTTGCAAACGGCAAGCGTCTTGGATGCTGTTTAATCGGTGGATGGTCGGCAGTATCAATTCTATGACGTGTCAGAGAAGTGCGACCTATATCATTCTCGTTTTGTGAAAACACATCCGTAAATTCCTGGAACAGTCTTTCTGCGGCATGTCTCTGCTCAGGAGATAAATTCTCATTTCGTCCAATTTCAGGTGTTAAACTTGTAGGCGGCTCCAACAACGTCAAGCTCGGGTCTTTGCAAACACAGGTGACTGGAGCACAGGTAGCAAGCACTTCACCCTTCTGGATAGTTCTAGACTTTTCACTTACATTCGCCATCCTCACAGGGATCACATCTCTCGACAGATCTACCAGCGCTGATGCTATTAGAACTCCCTTTGGGCTCTTCTCAGGATATCCAGTCAAGCCATACTGGAAAATTCTTTCGTTTCCAGTTAATCCAGGTATCATCATTTCGGTTCCGAGGAGGGATGATAACATCTGCCTTGGCTGTGATCCGTTGAATAGACCCGGACTCATTTCCAAGTTTGAAAATAGTGACATCTTCTTGAGCAGAGCGTAACTCATTATTCTTAAAGTCCAGTGTAAATCCATGCTCTTTTAAAAAGTCCAGTCCGAGTATGAAAGGGTCTGAAATATCAGCCACGTAGACTGTTTGGCGATAAGCGGCGTTCCCAAACTTTATTTCCAGTGTCATTCTTCCAAATATATCGATCTTATCTCCTGTCACCGTTTGAAGGATTACACGTGGCGGGGTCCAGGAGAGTTTTTCTTTCAGCCGCTGAGCTAGATCTTTCCGAATGATGGTCCCATTGGCTCCTGTATCGATGATCATATTACAGGGCAAATCATTCACACTTCCGACTAGAAAAACTCCGTTCTCGCCGCAACTTCTTGCAGAAATTTCACATACTTGAAAATGAGGCTTCTTAAGATCTGGAAACCTCCGCCCCGCAAGATGGTCAATAATCAGTTTTCTTGCTCCTCCGTTAGCGGGTGAGCTATTACCTTCGGTGCTGGGTCGTCTTGGGCAGTCGATTTGGATATGGCCTTCTCCACCGCATTTCCAGCACTTGATCTTCCTGTAAGGTTTGTTGGCCATTAAAGAGTTCATCTTTCTCATTATGTCATTCATCTGCTGCTGTAAGCACTCCACAGCTCTATCCGACGTCTCAGGCAGGTTGGCTGCTCGCACAAAGTGTCGATCTTTCCTAGCAGCTTGCTGGGCTGCCTCGAATTTCAGAGCGTAAACCAAAGCCCCTTTTAAATCACTGAGATCTGCAATCCGGAGTGCTTTCTGGATCTCAGAGTCACGCACACCATCAATAAAATGTTGCAGAGCTAAACTTTCGATAATTTCAGTCGGACAGTCAGGATAAGCAAGATGGGAAAGTCTCTCGACATCCGTAGCAAGCTCTTGCAGGGATTCAGTGGATTTCTGCTGTCGAGATTTAAGCTGGAGTCTGCTATATTCCTTCATGCATTTCTCGCCAAAGCGCAATTCTAAGGCACTGCCGAGCGTTTCAAAATCCAGCGGTTCATTTGCAGGCAAAGTCTGTAGGACGTCGGCAGCATCAGCTCGTAGAGAAGCAGCTAACTGGCAAGCCTTTGTCTGGGAATCCCATCCATTGGCGTCCGCTACGATCCCAAATTGTGTCTTAAAAACTGGCCATGAGGATTTTCCGTCATAGGTCGAGAGTTTAATAGAGGCCCGAGGAAGCATAGCTTGATACTTGACATCTTCGGGATAGTTTTCGGCAGTTATCTTTTGTTTCTTCACATTTTCCAACTCCTTTTCTACACTCTCAATCCTTTCTTCGACGGTCTTGGCGATCTTTTGAACTTTTTCTTCTACTCTTTCTTCAACGGTCTCGGCGATCTTTTGAACTTTTTCTTCTACGGTATTGGCTGTCCTTTGAATTTCTTCTACTTTTCCTTCTATTTGTTGAAATCTTCCTTCAACTTTGTTTTCCACGCCGTCAATTCTCTCATTTAAAGATGTTATTTTATCCTCTATTAAGTCTTTCAACTCTCCAAGGTTGGTTGACATATCCTTCTTCATTTCATTTTTTAAGTCGCCAAGGTTGGCAGTCATTTTCTCGTCTAACGCTGACATTTCCTTCTTCATTTCTTCCGACATTTCCTTCATTTCAGCCTGATTCTCAGTCATTTCCTTCTTCATTTCTTCTTTCAACTCGCCAAGGTTGGCAGTCATTTTCTCATCCATCGCTGACATATCCTTCTTCATTTCAGCCTGATTCGCAGTCATTTTCTCGTCCATCGCTGACATATCCTTCTTCATTTCAGCCTGATTCGCAGTCATTTTCTCATCCATCTCTCCTAATTTCTCCAATAATTTAGTCAGTTGCGCCTCCATTGCTCTGGTAATCGCCATTCAACCCCACTTCTGACACCAAATGTTGTGAGCTCGGGGTTCGAAAGGACTGATGCCAATATATAAGAACAATCAAAAGGCTTTATTCACTATAAACAGTGCAATACGAACACCAATATCTTCTGAAAATTACAAGATATTCAGTAATCTTCAAATCCAATAAAAGCACAGCAAAATTTCACACAGAAACAATGCGTTCAATACGACGTATCAACGACAAAATCGATCCGAGAAACACAGTTCTCAATGCAAAGCCTCCCGTATGAATTCAATCGCAGTTGACAGACAACTAACTGAACTGAGCTGATGGAGGTCCTTATATAGGTTTCAGAGATCTTTCCAGATTATTCCAGAGCTTTCAGATGCTAGAAATTACCAGAAAGTGCTTTAACTTTCGATAGAGAACCTAAGCGAGAAAGGATCCCAATGTACAGGTATAAGGGGGGGTGGTTGCACAAAAAGTCGCCAAATCCGTCGCCAACTTGGCGACATTTGGCGATATATCGCCAAATTTGGCGACAAAAATAAGTCGCCAAAACCATCGCCAACTTGGCGATAAACCCATTCCTTGGCGATTTCTCCATAGACTTCCATTATAAAGATGAGGGTGTGAGGTTGTTTTCCTTGCAAACCATATGAGGCCTTTAGCATTGAGTTACATGATGCTCAATAGGAAATACATTAATAATACTGCAATTTTCACAATAATGAAATAAAATAAATTTAAACAAATGGAATATTTACAGATATATACAAAATTCATAACAATATCTTTTAACACTATGAAGAACAAACTTGAATTTTTTTTTGCTTATTGCAACTATACTTTCAAAGCCAATCGTTTAAGAAATTAGACAATGGACAAAGGTAAGAGTTAACACCCTTATATGTCAGTTTTTCTTCCATCTTATAATTCGAAAGTTCTTTGATTTATGATGTGTGACATCGAGTAGAAGGGGTATAGAGAAAAGTTCGGGCTCTCTTTTAGGATCCCGAACCCAACGATTTTAAATCCGAGCCCGCCGTAGCCCGAAAAATTTTGTGTCATCAAAGCCAGAGGCCGATACCGAAAGTATGCAATAAAAAAATCGCATAATATTTAAAAATTGTTTCAAATTTATTATCTTATTTTTGAAGTTTAAGCAACTTCTTATACCGAAAGTATGCAATAAAAAAATCGCATAATATTTAAAAATTGTTTCAAATTTATTATCTTATTTTTGAAGTTTAAGCAACTTCTTACATAAAAATAACTGGTAATCCCTAGTAAACAATTAATTTTATGAAATTTTTCATTCAATCTTTTCAAAAAAGAAGTTTGGTATCAAATAAAAATATAGGATTCTAATATTTTTTCTCCCTCAACAACCAAATCTAATGGACACATTAATGAAGCGCGTTTTATGAATAAATGCATAAATTTACAGAAATTAATATTTATATACCTAAGAATCAAACAACATTTTCCAATTTCCTATAAATGGTATAAAATTTAAATTACAATCGATTCATAGTTGATTCATTTGTGATTATCGTGTCCCTGAAAATCATGTTAAATTAAAAATTTGGCATCGTTATCTGAAAGATTCAGTGATTTTATAGGAAAAGAGGAAAAACTGCTTGATTGCTTACTATAAAAAAACAATACATGCCAATTATATCTACTTACGTATGAAAGTGACTTCGTAAATGTGCAGAGAGTTCGTGGTGAAAAAAATATATAAGAATCACTAATATAATTTTCATATGAAGAGCAATTATGACTCGTTCCCAATAGAAAACAAAAAAAATCGCTAAACTTAAGCTAATGCTGGTTGATTAAAAGCAACACCAAAATATAATATTCATTTTGCGTCTAAAAAAATCGTTCCAATTAAAAAATATCCTACTGTCACAAAGGAAAACGGAATAATAAATTATCCCCGCTTTCCGACTAGCGCCATATCAACAAGTCACCGACGTCAATGCCAAACATACAAATATCACAAATTTTCTTTTAAAATAGCATTATTTCGGTTCGCCCTTCATTTTGATTAAAAAAATAAAAGCATTAAAATGTCTTGAAATGGAAAAAGTAATTTTTAAGGAAAAAGCCCAAAAAGTTTTATCTATTTTTTCTGCTAGCTGACTCGGCCGGCGTTGCCCGGTCCCATTAAAAAAATAGCACAAAAAGCGAAAAAACTCTAAAAATTGCATAAAATATTCGCGAAAAATCTGATTTTACTTTAGGCATTTTCTACATGACAGTTTTTTATTTGAGAAAATAACTGCGTTAGATGAAATTTTACACTATTAAATGGTCAAATTGAGATTATGAATGAGCATCTTTTAAAAATGAAATAGATTTCCTTCTTCTTACTTCCTACGTTTTTCCAAATCAAAAGCATTGAAACATACGAGAGGATGGCGCAATGTAACAATTATTTCTTGACCATCAGTTTCACAATCACGTATTAAACGACTTTCTGTCTAGGAATTGATAAGGATTAGGGGAAGTATAATTTTTTTTCACCGAATGAATAATATAAAATATGTACTTGGGATGAGTTTTAGAAATGTTTATGCTTTTACATGCATTTATAGAAAAAGCCAAAATATGCAAATACATATGCAGAAATGTAATTGTATGTAATACGGATTCTAAATGATTAATAATGAAAAAATTATGCAAATATTTTTTTCTAATCTTTATTTTATCCTTTCTAATTTTGCGCCCTTCGGATCCGTGCGCCTGGAGCAGTTTGCTCCAATTGCTCCTCGGTAGCTACGCCCCTGATTTATTAAGTTATTGAAGTTCCCAGGAAAAGGATGGATGTACATGTAAATGTTTTTTAGTTATATTTAACAATAAAAGGAAATCAATAAACTCCCATGGATAAAATTGAACTTATGTCATGTGCATTTTATTTGAAGCCACACCAGCCTAAGACACTGCGCTTAATACCCTGCTCAATTTTTATCATGGTTATGGACCATCTTATGCTATTTAAAGGTCAGATAGATGCAATTTCGTGTGGTTTTGATGCTATATAAACTGTAAAAAAAGTATAAAGAACACCCCCCCCCCCTCTTTGAACTCTGTAATATAATCTGCTATGGCAGAAATTCTAGAACCAACTTAGACCTTCCCGAAACTGTCGGTCTATAATTATCCTGCTTGGAAGCTCGACATGAAATGTGTATTGATTGATAGAAACTGCTAGGAGTCCAGGATCTCGAATGTAAAGGTGATGTCTTGGTTCGGAATAAAAGATACTTTGAGTGGCGTAAATGCAGAGCTAATACTACTATACATCAATCTGTCGAAAGAAAGTTTCAAATACTTATTGGTTAAGCGGAAAAGAAACCTGGGATATCTTAAAATTAAACTTCGAACCAACATCTCGGGCACACTTAGCTGGATTATTTGATGGATTTTTTAAACGAAATTAAACACGAAAGAAGAAAATTTGTAATCTGTTTATTTTTAAGAAAATTGAAGGGAAAAAGCTTCAGATTAAGGATGTAGGAGTTGATATGCCAGAACTGATGGTATGTTCCCGTTAATACGTCATCTTTCTGATGAATATGATAATCTAGTTCAAATGTTATATAGATTACAGGATAAATAATTTAAATTAGAAAATTTATCTTAATTTACACTGATTAGTGAATACGGAAGAATTTACTTAAAACTCAAAGAGGAAAGTAAATAAGTTATCGCTGTAGGTGATGCTTGTACAACGAAATTTAAAACGATAAACCAACCATTACACAGAAGAATTTAGTACGCAGTAAAAACCCATGGTTTTCAAACATTGGAAGCGACCTGGAACTCACTAGATGCTTGAACACTTCACCAGTTAATCGTATGGGGCCGAATCTATAATTTGCAGTTGCTGCAGGAAACCATTCAGATACAAGGTGTTTAAAAAAAGAGCTAAAGAGGAAAGAAGCAAGTTTTCTGCATAGAGTCTATGGTCGTCTACAGTTAAACTACAAGGTAGCATGAATTCGCTCTAACGTTTTCTTCAAATGAGGAAAAACTCAAGGAGTTTCTTCTGAACTAAGCAGCTACGTCTCACTTTACGAATAATAAGAGACTGTTCAAAATGTGCAAAGAACTCCCTTCTCAACAATAGAAAACAAGGACTGTTTGTTGGAAGTATTGGGTGCAGGTGATATTGACTTTACCATAACAGATAATGTAAAAATCACTTTAAAATGTATTGTATGCATCTAAAATGAGAAGAAATGTAATTGGTGGAGCAAATATAGACATTGCAGGAAGCAAAATTTAATGGAGAAATAATAAAATGATTGTGTATGATAAATTTAATCGATACTGTTTTACTGTACCCTGCGTAGATAAATTGTATATAGTTAAAAGTTATGTTTCAAAATATGAAAATGTTGTTTTTTTCTGCTAGTTTTTGTTCCGAAATTGTACATCGTAGATTTTGTCATACAAATTTGCCTATACTTGAAAAAATGAGTAAAAATAATTGTGTTAAAGGTATGGAAACTATAGCTGTAAGAACAAAAATAATATATGCCAAACTTGTGTAGTGGAAAAATCTAATAGAACATCATTAAAAGAGGATACTTGTACAAATACGTTTCAAGTAAGGTTCTCGATATCGTGTATAGGAATTTGTGGGGTTAATTGATTAGGAGGGGTGAAATACTTTTTATCAATAAATAAAGATTATTTTAGACAGACTGAAGTCTATATAATTAAGGATAAAACGGAAGTTTTTGAATGCTTTAGAAGGTTCTCAGTGAAATCTAAGAGACAGACTGGTAAAGATTAAAGTGCGTGGGATCAAATAATGAGCTTGGATTCGAGAAATTTTTCCCAGAAATTTTCCCAGAAATTTTTCCGAGAAAACCCATTCGAGAAATTTTTAACTGATTTGGGAATAGAAATTGAAAGATCTTTCAATTATACTCCAGAAAAAGTGGGTGTTGTTCACAATTTTAATGAAGTAGCTATGAATGCAGTTCGAGCAATGCTACAGGATAGCCGATTAAAATCATTTTTGGGGAAGTTCTCTTAACATTTGTTCATACAAAAAATAGAACTGAACACAGTTTAACAGAAGATCTTACATCGCAAGAATTATGGTCGGGATTCATACCTTCAGTAAGACATTTAAGAATTCTTCGTTCTTTAGCATTTGTTCATGTTTCTAAAGTTAAACGAAAAAAACTTCAAAAGCTTTACTAGGCATTTCAGTTAGGTATGTAATGAAAACCAAAGAATATAGGATTTCATTCCAAAAGAAAGACGAATTGCAGAAACTATACATGTGCGTATAGATGAAACTAAAAAGGGCGCTGAAACATTGTTTGGGAGAAACAATAGTTATAAGCATTCGATAACGAATTTTAATTAATCTCCTACTGAAAAAATGGATTAAGTAAAGCGACTCTAGATCTTAATCATGAACTACCAGGGAAAATCTTAAACAAAGATGAAGAGGGAAAAGTAAAGGGAAGTAAGGTAATTTTAAGCTCTATAAATATTTCAAAATGTAGAAGGATTGAAAAACCTAGAAAAAAGTGTAAGAGGATTGACATTCATTACTATACCCCAATCCCAAACAAGAGACTGAGATCTTTAAATGACGTTAAAAATATTGTGAAGAAAATAAAATCTCCTATGAACCAGATAAATTTGATTTCAAACCTAAAACTACACATCCTAATGTTGAAACTTTGAATGAACCCTCTACTAGAGATTCGCATGATTCGCATTTCAGTAAAATCTTTCTACATGAACTTTATAATACTGAAATTTTTTATCGTTTGAGGATGCACAGGTAAACCAAGAAATAAGGAAATGCAATGCCGCAGTGTGGGAAGAACTTGATATGATGAAAAAAAGAAAGGTTTGGCGGTTTGTTTATCCTCATAAAAACGCTACAATAGTAGGTAGTAAATGGGTTTATAATATAAAAAACACCAAAAATAATGGTAAAAGGTACAAAGCTCTTGTAGCTAAAGGTTTTAAAGAGAAACCTGGTATTGATTCTAACGATATCTTTTCAACTGTTATAAAGTTTACAATTATAAAACTAATGTTTATTTTATTGGTTTCTATGTTGAATTGATATCATATTCAACTAGATGTAAAATCAGCTTACTAATATGGTTCTTTAAAATAAACAATTTTTATGAAATAACCACGTGGATTTGTAAGGATGGGTGCCGAAAATAGTTTTATTGAACAAATCCATTTATGGTTTATGGCATAGTGGCCGTGAATGGAATTCTAAATTGGATAATATATTACACAATCTTCGGATTTTAAATTAAACTGGTGTAACGACTGTTTATACGCACTGAAATCTATATTACCGGCGTATCATCATGACGTACACGCAAAGTGTCTTTTCTTACAAGAAGGTCGGATTCTGAGCACTTTAATTCGACTTCGATATTGTTGTGCCGGAGACAACAAGAGAAAAGCATTGTTGCCATGGAAACAACGGCTTCTTCGATTTCGAAATCTATGACGACAGCGTTCTTTCGCTTGCATTTGGTGAGGAAACGTGTTGCTCGCCAAATCGTATGGGTCGTTCGTCTTTTCGCGCCAAATGCTTGAAAGTATTTTATTTTTTACAGTTTTTCTACTGGGATTCCGCAACCAAATTTGACTGATTCTTTATTACGCATATAAGTAGTTTCATTAGTATTTTTTCCAAAATATTTTGAGTATGCCATTTAAGGATACCTTCCTTGTCAGAAAAACTGTCGCTGCTCTGGCATCTCCTCGTATTTTGGGAAACTATTTGGTAGACTACTTTATCAATAGGTCATAATGGCGCAACCCGGTACTTAACGTGGTTTAAGTGCGAGCAAAATTGTTAAAATTTTCGCTGAATCAATTGATGAAAATGTTAGAATTTATGATAGGGAGAAAAATAGGTAGTGATGATGATGAGGTTACCGATAATATTGTGAATGAAGAAAGTAGTGAAAATAAAGATGCTGTGCAAAGTGATTCAGAAGAATAAAGTGGTCCACGTGAGAAACGCACAAGACTTGATAGTAAATGGAAGTGGAAAAAGGTAAATAAAAATCATGTAGGAGAAAAAAATAGGGTTTTCGGGAAATAAGGGGCCCTACGTAATGTAAATTCCGCAATTGAGACGTTCAAGTTATTTTTTGATCCAACAATAATGAACACAGTAGTACAAAAAACAAATCGCTATGCGCACGAATTTATAAACTCAAACCAAGAACACATAAAACCTCATTCTAGGGTTCACAAATGGGAAAATGTTGATGTGGACGAACTTTGTGTAATTTTTGCACAGCATATGTTGATTGGAATTGTTCCGAAACCACCCCTCAAATCATACTTTAGAAAAAATCAACTTTTCGAGACACTCATGTTTTATAAAACTATGACTGAAAATTTGAACATTTGAATAGATTCATACATTTTGTAAATAATGACGATTTGAAAACTTATTATGGGAGCAAAAAAATATTCAAAATTGCCCCATAGTCAATCATCTGAACACTACCTACCAATCAGTTTACAATATGGGTGAAAATGTTTGTTTAGACGAATCAATAATCTTGTAGAAAGCGATATTGGGAATAAAAACCTATCTCCTTCTCAAGTCAGCCAAATTTGTAATCAAGTAATATGAGGAATATGAGTCATCTACTGGAATTTTGCATCAGTTCATTATATATACTGGCAGTTCCAAGGAAACACAAACGGATGTTGTCCCTGCAGAAACTATAAAGACTACTCAGATAGTAGTCAAACGTGTCCGTCTACTTTTCAATTTTGGCCACACATTGTACACTGCTGTGCAAAAATTAACAGGCAGTGACCGCTTTCGCTTTTTACACGGTTTGTCGAATATCTACTGAAATTCTTGACAAATTGTTCTTGAAATTCGAGGTTGTAAAGCACATGTTTGACTTCAAGAACAATAGAAACAGTATACTGCAATTACAAAATTAGTATATTGAATATTTGATGAGATATGGGCATGTGGATTTGTATGAGATAATTTATAACTGCGCATGCGCGAACTATACCAAAGATTTTTTTTTTTCATTATTTGGTAGTCAATTCTATAGAGTAACGCATATGAAAAGACCAGTCAAATATCATGAAAATTCAGAAAGATACAACCAATATAGTGAGCTAATTGACAAATTTGGGGGGATCGGATTTCCCACCGAATTTGTCAATTAGCTCACTGTATTGATTGTATCTTTCTGAGTTTTCACGATATTTGACTGGTCTTTTCATATGCGTTACTCTATAGAATTGACTACTAAATCATTAAAAAAAATCTTTTCGACAAACCGTGTAAAAAGCGAAAGTGTCCGGTCACTCCCCCTTAATTTTTGGACAGCAGCGTAGATGGATAACTACAATTTCCACAGAAATGTATCTTCTCGTGAAATAAAATAAAATGAATGTAGTTGGTAAACTTAGATTAAATAGAAGAGACATACTAGTTACTTTCAAATAAAAGAAACTAAAGAAAGGTGAGGTCACTGCATATCATAGTCAAGGTAGCGTGAAATAGCATGATAAAAAGACAATGCCATTCATTTAAATTTTACATGATGCATCCATAGTTTATGCATAAAAGATGAGAAAGATTATCACCAAACCAAAGTGTATAAGAGAATACAGTCATCACATGGGAGGGGTAGGTAGAAAAATTAAAAAAAATTGAACCGTATTTGGTAGAAAGAAAAAAGTTGCATGAAGGGGTACCTGAAGATGTTCCGACGAAACACTTCCATAATATGCTCTTATTATTCATTCAATGAATAAAGAGATAAAAACCATTAGCCACCTTAGATTTAGGTTAGAATTAATAAAAGAACATTAGGAAACTCATGGCAAAACAGTGCAATCTGCTCGTGTAGGAAGACTTTCAAAAACGTCTTCAACTGCAAGACTGACCGAAAGCCATTTTATTGAAAAAAAATCCCACCAACCGATAAAAGGCAAAACCAGCTGAAAGGTGTGTGCAGTATGTTGCAAGAAGACTAAAAAGATGAAGGAAACAAGCTTCTGGTGCAGGGACTGTGGTGTAGGGTTATGCTTCAATGAGTGCTTCAAAATTCACCACACTGAAGCCAACGTTTAGGTGCGTTACATGATTTGTATTTACTCCCTGCATTATTTATTCTTTTTTTTTTTAGAAAAGAAATAAGTGTTCCTGGTATCTCCTGAAAATTTCATCAATTTATATTCAGTAGTTTTGAAATATCCTCATTTTAGTAAAACCCTGCAGAAAGTAGGTTCAGCGTCCATTTAATTCACACCAATAGGGAGAATAGGAGGAATTTAATAATGCCGGTTTGAGTAGCTAATACGTTAAAAAATAGCTACCAGATAAAGTTAACGAAAATGAAATTGTAAAAGATGAATTAATGAAAAAAATTCCCTATCGATCTTTAGTCGGGTGTTTGTTTTTTTGTCAAATAGATCAAGACCTCATATTAGCTTTGCTGTAAATATGTCACAGTTTTGTAATGTGTATACATATAAACACTGGTTAATAGTGGTAGATATTATGAATTATGTTTTTGCTACTAAAAACTTTAAAATAAATCTTTCTAATGTAGAATCATTAAATTTATGTGCATACTCAGAAGCTAACTGGGGATGCCATCTTACTAAGCGACATTCAAGCAGTGGTTTTATAATTTACTTCGGCAACGTTCCATTTGTTTGGATATCAGCAAAGTAGAAATGCATTGCATTCAGTTCTATGGAGTCTGGGTTTATCTGGTTAGCTGAGAGTGCAAAAGAACTGTCCTGGTATTCAAGAGTATTAAACGAACTTAATTTATGTGATTATATAAAACCAGTAATTAATCTGCCATTTATTTTTCCAAAAATAGTCAAGAGAACTTTATTTCGAAATGCTATTTGTAAAATTTTTTAGTTATATTTTAATTTAAAAAAGACGGAGGATGTATTTACGACCGATGAGGTCGCATGTTTGAAATCTGGTTACATTTTTATCTGTTCCCCAAACTTTTAATGTGGTGCGTTCGGAATCAGCATCGTTCCGAACCGGTTTTTTAGTTTCCGATTAGGTCGTAAATCAATTCTACACTTTTACCTGTAACTGTATGCATATTTTCTGTACTGAGTAAGTATATACGGTAAGTCCGGGATAGTTGCCCTACTTAAGCCCCCCCCCCTTCATTTTTCTTTTTTTGTAGCAATGATTTTTGTAGTGCACATGTAAATCTATATACTTCACATTTTATGTAGAACATCATACAAAATATTACTTTAATATAAACACCATATAAAATAGTTCTTTTTCTCAAAAAACTTAATGATTTTGGCCATTTATCCCGGACTTCAGGGTATACCCCACTTGATCGGGATAGATGACCCATTCGTAAAAGTATAGGAAGTATATTTAATTAACATTTATAATACAAAATCTCGATTTGCATTTGACATAATCTCCTATTTACATCCAATTTAGGATAAAAACAAGAACGAAAAATCATGCGTCAATCATAGATTATGAAACACTTTCCAACACAGCCAGAAAACTGTAACGAAACTTCACCGCTAAATAAGGTGAAAGAAGATATGTAAGTAAACAGTTTAGAAAACACATAACACATTGAAAAATACAGTTTTCGAAATTACCTTCCAGTGTCAAAAAAGTAGTCGAATTATTTCGTGCAGCTCTGTATATGATCAATAGATGTGGATATATAGTATGATAAAATTTAGTTCAGTTAAAATATTCACATTTAGAGATTTTTACCAATCAATGGAAATGCACTCGAAATCTTTTGTACAGCCCTGTATATTATCTGAAGACTTTTGTACACACCACCTATTAAGCAAAAAGGTAACTTAAAAATCACTTGCAGCAATTACCAAACGTAAACGACAATGTATATATATTTTTCGTAGCCCTGTATATGAATTTATTTATATTCCACAAACTTCTATTAGTCTACTAAATATAATTCACTAGGAAAATTCGTAAACACATTTAAAACTACCCTTCAGCAATTCACTCCTATAGTATATAGTATTTACGAATTTCCTTGTGTAGCCCTGTATATGGTCAACCGAGTTTATAAACACACACATGCTATGAAAAAAAAAAGTTAAAAATGCAAACCAAAGTTGAAAACGCTTTTATCACACATAGACTGTAAATATCGCACATGTACTGTAACCAATATCTTTTGTGTGTCCCTGTAAATAAACGCAATGCACACAAAAGAGCAATTTATAGTGCACCTCAGTTATGCATATAATTTTCATTATGTTTGAAATAGTGAAATATCACTAAATTACACTGCAGACGATTTTTCGCCATATAACGATGTGTAAAAGAATTCTTTTGTTTGACCCTGTAAATAAATAATAAATGCTTTGCACTCCATATTCTCCAAAAAGTATGTTTTGATGCGTTTCATAATTGCCGAAACGTTAGTGAAGGCTAGAAAGTTTCTAATATTTTTCAATATTAAGACTCTTTTATCCCATTTGTGACGCACATAGTTTTTAAGCAAAATATTAACAAAATATACTAAGTATTTATTACGATATTTTGCTTGCAATTGTCTGAATTTTGCTAATAAAAAACTTTTATTTAATTATTAAATAAATTACGTATATTCTAAAAATTGCTTGTATATTTAAAGGCAGGTGGAAGATGATTTTAAAGTTGTAGTATTCTTTTTAAAGGTAGATTAATATGAACCATGGATTGCAGGAATTAAAGGTGCATATATTTATCAAATAAAAATTGTGTATGTTTATAAAGACACATGTTTGAATATAAAAAGTTTTGGTACCCATCTAGAGTAGATAAATATGAATTGTAACATATATTAATGAATTATTTTTAGTTGTGAAAAGATTATATGAATGTCATGATCACTTGAGAATCACATTTTAGTTACAATTTTATAATGTTATGTTAGTAATGTACAGATTTTTAATGTTTTTTGCAACCTCAATTTAATTTTGAGATAACAAGCAGTTTACTTGAAATATTTATTTCGACCATTAGAGGATATCTTTTAAACGTTTAATATATATTTTTTTTTAAATAATTAGAAGTACCTAGGATATTCTCATAGCATTGGTATCAATTGAGCAAAATCCTTGGAAGTGGGGGAGGGGCAATAAATTGATGATGATTACTATTATAATATATAAAAAGCACTTTTACATTCAAATATAACTACTCTCTCTAAGTGTTTAACTATTTTAAGCCACATGTGTTAAGTAAATTTAAACATCATTTGTCAAAGTTAAAACAAAAACAAATATTTAAAGCTTCAAAATTCAAGGGGGTTGGAATTGATTCTCTTCTTGTCTTTACACAAAGAGCTACTAATTAAATTGTTATGTGCTGCATATTTTTTAAACATAATACTTGTTTCAAGAAATACATGCTATTAAAATGAGATTTTATTTAGTTATTTTACATATAACCGTAGGTTTTGATGAGTGCTTAGCTGAAAATTTTCTCCTATGCTGCATCTTTTTTTATTTCAGTAATTATTAATTATAATATAATTTTTTAAACTACATGTGTATTATCTACTAGAAAAAAAAATATATATAGCCACTTTCTTGTATTTTGGAAAAATGTTGAAGAATAAAATATTTTTATTTAATTTCATTTTATTTGTGTATTATTATATATTCAAATTGTTTATTCATTAATTAGCTTATACACACTTTTTATATATTTTATACTTTTTATATATACACACACTTTTTAACTTGAATAGCCAAAAACTCAGTCTAAAAGAAGATTTGAAATTTAAGTACTGATTAATATAATGCATTAATTTGAATTTAATACATAAGGTACATAAACAGGGCTGCCACTGGTGGTTTTTATTATTTTCCCTACCACTATTTCTAAATCAATCTACCCCAAACATTTGTGATGAAGGTCATTGTTTTGAAATAGTGGTGGATAAAATAATAATAACAATTGCCAGTGGCAGTGGCAGCAATTTATAAATGATAAGTTAGAGATGTTTTCTTTCTTTTTAAATCATTATCCATCTTTTGCTGTTCTTATCTTACATAACTTGTGCTTTTTAAAAAAAATTATCTTTTCAATAATTATACATTAAATAAAATTAGAAACAATAATCAATTTCTTTTACTTTTTATTGTACTTTCTTTTTTTTTTTAAATATGTAGCAGTTACGTAAAAAAAAAAAAAGTCTCAGTTCCAGGACAGTTAAAATTTACATTTTTCTTTTATAATCTGCTTCGAATCTTATTAAGAGAATAATTAATCAATGTGTCAGAATTATATTTGAATACATTTGAAAAGGAATAAAGTTCTTGAAATCATCTTTTCAAATATAGTAGCAATTTTCGGTTAGCCGGGCGCCAGTGATATATATACATGTGTATATATATCACTGGCACACATACACATATATATACATACATATATGTATGAATAAATATATGTATATACATACGTATTTATATATGTACATATATCACTGGTGCCCGGCTAACCGAAAAGTACCCAATTTTCTATTGTTACTAAATCTGAAAGTCTTTGTTATTAAATATTTTATTGCATTTACAATATTTTTAAAATAACATGCAAAAGAATAAAAAATACATGGTAAAATTTAATTATTGAAGATTTTTTTCTTTTTTTTTAAATATTGTATGTTATGTGGTATGATAATCTAAACATTAAAATACCAATGAAAAGATAATCAAAAACATAATTTTAGTTACAATCGTTTTACTACAATTACAAAATCAATTTCATTCCAACATGAATAAAATTTTCAGATTAATATATATATATATATATATATATATATATATATATATATATATATATATATATATATATATATATATATGTGTGTGTGTGTGTGTGTTATTTATTAATCATTGAAACAAGTTATTTCATTTTTAGGGTTTATATTCTCTAAGAATTGGTTTTTTTTATAAAAATTTGTTTTCTTCCCTCTTTAGGGAGAAAAAAAATGTTCATGTAATAGGAATGTGAAACTTTTATTCATGTGTTTTATAACATTAATCAATAATGAATCTTGTAATATTAACGATAAAAAATTGGAAAATAAAATAAAAATATGCTTTTATTGGTGTTTTTATAAGGTTAAAAAGAAAGAAAAAAATCGTCAAAGCATGAGGGGCTGAAGACAAAATCAGCAAATACAGAGTTAAGCTATAATAAAAAAATTCCTAAACATTAATTAAAAAAATATTAGTAATATGATTAAAATCTAAAATAAATACAGTATTTCTATCTGCTCATCATGTTTTTATAAGTTTAATTTAAAAAAAAAAAAAAAAAAAAAAAAAAAAAAAGAAAGAAAGAAAGAAAGAAATTATACCTTTTAAATATACTAATAAAAGCAAAAAACTGGTTACTTCTCTGTTATATTTCTTCGGGATGTTATTTCATTTTTAGGGTTTATATTCTCTAAGAATTGGTTTTTTTTATAAAAATTTGTTTTCTTCCCTCTTTAGGGAGAAAAAAATGTTCATGTAATAGGAATGTGAAACTTTTATTCATGTCTTTTATAACATTAATCAATAATGAATCTTGTAATATTAACGATAAAAAATTGGAAAATAAAATAAAAATATGCTTTTATTGGTGTTTTTATAAGGTTAAAAAGAAAGAAAAAAATCGTCAAAGCATGAGGGGCTGAAGACAAAATAAGCAAATACAGAGTTAAGCTATAATAAAAAAAATTCCTAAACATTAATTAAAAAAATATTAGTAATACGATTAAAATCCAAAATAAATACAGTATTTCTATCTGCTCATCATGTTTTTATAAGTTTAATTAAAAAAAAAAAAAAAAAAAAAGAAAGAAAGAAATTATACCTTTTAAATATACTAATAAAAGCAAAAACTGGTTACTTCTCTGTTATATTTCTTCGGGATTCTTCTTAAAAAGCTTGGTGTAATTTGGGCCCCAGAACGTGTAATTTATCATCAAATGATATTAAACAAAACCAATGAACTAGTATGCCTGTTTATGATATATTAAAAAATTGCTTCTGATTCATATTAGATAAATCCCTTCTGTTTGTATATAACAGATAAGACTTCTGTATAAGTAAATAAATTGTATAAATATTGAAAAAATTGGTTGTATGTGCCTTTTTAACAAAGAAATATAAAAAATTCGGTATTTCAGATTTGTAATTTCCTACTCTACTAAATCAGACTGGCTTTGTTATGAAATACTTGTGTATTTCTAATAATCATAATCATTAATATAACAAAAAAAAAAAGAGAGAGAGAGAGAGAGAGAGAGCAATAATAACAAATGTTAAAATAAGATCTAATTGTTGAATTTTTTTTTTAAATATTGCATTTTGCATATGAAAGATATTAAACTTTAATATACCAATGAAAATAAATAATATTTTGAAAGCTTTTGCTGATTATCTCTGCATAAACAGCTCTGGCACTTGATATAAAGTTAAATTTTTAGCTGGTTTTATCAAAGCCATTCTTTCTATTCTGTTTATAGTTGAAAATATGCATTTCTATTGCAGTTATGAATATATAAATTAAAAATAAATTGCATTAATGAGTCTTTTGACTTTTAGAACTTTCAATCCCTATTTTAATAAGATGAAAATAAATAAGCATTGTTTACATATAAATATAATATTAGGGTTGGAAGGGGATATTGAAATGGTGATTAAAAGCTTTCTACAAGTTTAACTTTCAAGCATTTTATTTCTTACAGAATTTTTCACAGAAATCTCAAATTAACGTAATAATTTAAATTAATTTAAATTTATATCACAATCTTAGACAAAAACAACAACAACAACAACAAAAAACAAGAGTTCTATTCATTTTGTTTGACGTATGAAAATAAGTAATTAGAAATAAAATAAATTTCTTAATCATTTGTTTTTAAAATGCAAATTTAAGAAATGAAATTAAAAAAAAGCCAGTTCATGTGATGATTCATTTTTGCAAAGAATTTTTTTTAAGTGTGTGTGTGTGTGGGGGGGGGGGGGGGGGATTTTATTTACCAATTTAATCACATTAGAGGAGATACCTTTGATAACAGTTAAAATAATGGGGCAAATGCTTCAAATTTTAGTTTCTTTAAATAAAATAATTAAGATTCAGAATTGTATTCTGTTGAAACACATTCTACTCATAATGTAAATGTTTTATTCTTCAAATATATTAGACAGCCTGACACATTCATAATTTTTAAAAAGAGATGATTCATTTTACCCACTAAGTAAAATATACCTAAACATTCAATAAAATATTAACATTTGGGAGTAACATGACATATAATCAATGAATAATAATAAAAAATTATATCGACATTTTTTCTTATCTCATCAGAAAATTATTTCATCAGTAGTGAGTAAATTGATGTAATTACCTGACCCCCTCACCGTAAACTTCTTAGTTCGTTGTTTTCCCTTGCAGAAGCGTACAAACTTTAAATAGTGTCAAAAAGAGAAAATCTTTAATTGGTTTCTGAAAACATAACTTTCTACTACATTGTAAAATATTGAATAAACAATAAACAAATTTCTTTCTGGTTTTCTCTTAATCAAAACTGCATTTTTCTGTATACTATCTCAGAAAAAAAAAGTTCCATACTTTATTATTAAAAAATGAACATGTCACTGAAATTAAATATACTTCTGTTATTCACAGAAATGATTTGAAAATCTGAGTTTCATTAATTTGGTTTTTATAACTTTCAAAGGGGAAAAAAAATATGTTAAGATTTAGAAAATCTCAATGTATATTATTTTCATATATGAATCTGCAGTATATCAAATATATATTAATTATATAAAGCATGAAATAAATAATAAAGTAATCTATAAATTCAAGAAAGCTGATAGCTTAAAATAAAGCTGCTTTGAACATAATCATAAGATCATTTGTATATGTTAAGTTTGAACATTCACACATTCAATTTCTTTTTTCTAAATAATAAAAAATACTTTTATATACTAAAACTCAAAACTTTCCGGGAAGCAGTCTGTTCTTAAATAAATACTAATTAAAATATAAGTTGTTGGCTTCCTACCTATTAAGGCCTGTAAGGTCCTGGAAATTTGCCAAGTGTTTCTTGTATAATGACATAGAACATTCTATTCTAATAAACTTGCCTCTGATGCTGGAGGATCCTTTCTATAAATCAGTCGTAGTAAGAACTGAATCATTATTGCCAAAGTATGTGTCTTATAATAAACACACATACATATTGCAATACTTATTCAGTAAAAGTTTTATTTCTCGAAAAATATACACAGCTCACTTAATTATTTAATAGACAGACATTCTGAAACAGCTACCTTTTCATTATAACAGTAATTCCATTACAATTGTAACATTAAATTATCAATAAGACGAAAATTATCCTCACCAAGCTAATTACAAACAACGGAGCCATTGAAATTGAAAGTTTTATGACAACTATTGAAGCTACGATACGATAATGAGTATTTTGATTAAAATATGACGGATTCTCATTGGTTATAACTTAAAATCTGACGTGGATTTGGGAGGAGCTATTCCGCGATGGTCGCGGCTATCACCGCCTTTTCGGACGTTGTATAGCATCCGTAATTGTTTTCGAATGTACGAAAATCTGATCCCAGAATAGCACTTTTCGCCAGATGCGAATTAGCATACGATACTAAAGAGTGTTTTCACGTGACGTCATAACGAACGTTCGAATTTCTTTCGTACCTTGCCGGAATTGGACTGTAAAATGCCTTATCAACTGTAAACAATTACAAAAGTTGTGTACGAAAAGGGCTTTTCACCTACTTTGAGAGGGTGAAATCAACGTCCGAAATTTTGTAAACATTCGAAATAATATTTCGCACGTAACTTTTCGCCAAGTACGAAAAGAAGTGCCCCAGAATACCGTTTTTCGTAGAGGAGGCAACGATGACATCAAAGTGATGTCACGGAGGGGGGCGTTCCGCCGAATTTTCGTATTCCGCCGATGCCGGAATTCGAGTGAGACCCGAAAAGTTTTTGGTTTCTGTCTGTTTGTCTGTCTGTCTGTCTGTTCCGCGATAACTGCCGTAAAAATGATCCGATTAGTTTGATTTTTGGTAGGTATGTTGGTGAGATACCCGGAATTAGCTGCATAGTTTTTAGTTACATTTGGTTCATTCGCTCGGAAAATATAGAACATTTCTTTTTTGATCCTAATGCTTTCCTATGGGAATTCAGACGATTTTGAATTTTTTCAGTCGTTGAAAATAAAATGTCGCATTTGATTAATGTATTTAAACGGTAAGTTATGAAGGCTAAAATTTATCAAGTCAGGTCTTAAATTATTCAAATTAATTTGAAATTTTGTTAATACATTCGTCATATTTTTTAAATTAGGTGTATAATTTTTGGTGCAATTTTATACATCTGTTCTAATAATATAATACATTTTATTCTATCATTTTCTGCAAATTTTAAAATGCATTTATTTTTATTTACCTCTTTAATTTAACCGTAACCTAGCAACTAAATTTTAAAGAATATCAAAATAATAAAATTCAAATAATTCAGACTATTTTGCTACAATATTTTATTGGGTGATTTTAATATTTTATTGAGAGATTTTAGTATGCTATTGCCATCGAGTTAGATCAATATGTACGTATGTAAAATAAATATTATAGAATGACCATCAAAACTGTTTTTCCGAAACAAAAATTGTAATAACACTAGATTTCTGCAATAGATATAAGTGAAATACAGTAGATTCAGTTTACATTTCCATAAGTTGCTTTTGTACACGAGATATTATTCAACTTATCTATCAGATGCGAGTGTTTCGTGGTTGGCAGGTAAGTAAATATTGCTATTTAGGTACTAGGATAACATGAAATTATTTTCTGAATTTTTGCTTATCCTAATAAAACCACTGTGTAGAACGAAATCCAAGATATACTAGAATCATTCACACAAACAATAGGAAATCACGAATATAAATTTAATAAGATTACGGAAAACATTTCTTTTTAGGTCATAATGCTTTCCTATGGGAATTCAGACGATTTTGAAAATTTTCATCCATTGAAATAAAATGGCGCATTTGATTAATGTATTTAATGTGTAAGTTATGAAGGCTAAAATTTATCAAGTCAGGTCTTAAATTATTCAAATTAATTTGAAAATTTGTTAATACATTCGTCAGATTTTTTAAATTAGGTGTACAATGTTTGGTGCAATTTTATACATCTGCTCTAATAATATAATACATTTTATTCTATCATTTTTTACAAAAATTTCCAGTGCATTTTTTTTCTCTCTTTCAATAAATGGTTGCTAAGCAACTATATTTCAAAGAATATCAACAAAGGAAAATTCAAGTGAATCGCATTATTTTTACGCGAAGTTTTATTAAAAATTGCCAATTTTCGGGTTTTAAGTTTTTACCCCACTAAAAATAATCTGAAGATTATCTTAAGAAAGTGCCACTTTCTTCAGAAATTCTACAGAAATCTGAAGACATTTTGCAGACTTAACTTTACCTTTAAAAAATCTGCAGAATTTTTTAAGACATTTCACAGATATTTTGAAGATTTGAAAAAAAGTGGGCCAAATACCTACAGATTTTCTACAGATATTTTTTAAGATAATCTTCAGATTTTTTTTAGTGGGGTAATATGCTTTTTTTAATGAAATAGATGAGAATTTATTTTAAGTACTAAAAAATGATTACCAAATCGGTTTTCCAAATGAAAATAATAAAAACGTTGAATGCGTAAATTGAATATAGGTCAAATAAGAGGAATTTAAATTTGTATAAGTATAATTTATACACGAAATTTTATTCAACTTCAGAAACATATGATGTTTAGTAGTTGAAATATAATTATTCTTTTAAGGATAGGATAAAATCTCTTGTACAAAGAGATGGTTATTCTAATGAAATGAAAATTGCAAATACAGTCAGACATATACTCAAGAAATAAAATAGCACAATTACTGGAAATTGAGAATAGAATATTAAAGCGACAACGGGGGGTTCAGGGGGGCGGAGCCCCCCCTGAAATAATGTATTGTTATTCTGAAAAAATACAGTAACAAGTAGTTTATCCTATCATTGCATAACATTGTGTTTAAGGGGATACTTCTAAAATTTCCGAAACTTTCGATACATTTATATTCTTATCAATGTATAAATAACTTAAAAAGATTGAATTTTAGTGTGTCAAATATTTTTCAGATAATGTTAAAAATTAGTAAGAACAATGATTTTTTGAGCTGACGTTGAGGCCTCTGATCTGTAGATTTACTAGTTGCCGAAACGTCATTTGAGGTTTACAGTGGAGACGCGAAAAGTTTTTGGTTTCCGTCTGTTTGTCTGTCTGTTCCGCAATAATTGCCCTACAAATCGTCCTATTAGGTTGATTTTTGGTGGGTATGTTCGTGAGGTACCCGAAATTAGCTGTATAGTTTTTAGTTACATTGGGTTCATTCGTTCGAAAAATATAGAACATTTCTTTTTGGTCATAATGCTTTCCTATGGGAATGCAGACGATTTTTCAATTTCATTTTTAATTTAAATGAAAATAGCATATTTGAATAATGTATTTAAACGTAAACTTACTAATGCTAAATTTTCGATATGGAGGTTTTAAATATATCCAATAGCTTTGAAAATTTGCTGATACATACCTTAGAATTTAGAAATTAATTGTTTAAATTATTGGAAAAAATTTTGCAACTGTCGAGAAATATAAAACATTTTATTTTCATATTTTTTTTTACAAATTTTAAAATGCATTTATTTTTACTTTGCTCTTTAATTTATTAGTTGCTTAGCAACTATATTTCAAAGAATATCAAAATAATAAAATTCAAGTAACTCAAACTATTTTGCTGCAATATTTTATTATCAAAATAAATTATTGTTGTATTCTATTGACATAAATAAAGAATTTATTTTATTACAAGTTTATTTTTTTTATCTAAAAAGTTACATGAATAAGTTCATAAGAATTTCAGAATATCATTGCATAAAGCGTGTTTAATTTAACGCTTCTAATTTCGGAACTTCCGCAGTATTTTATATGCCTATAAATATGTATGCAATATAAAACAAGAACGAAAAATCATGCGTCAAGCATAGATTATGTAGCACTTTCCAACGCTTCCAAAATAATTTTACAAATCATACCGTTTAATAAGCTAAAAGATAACATCTAAGTAAACAATTTGGAAAACGCATAACATATTTAAAATTATAATTTCAGAAATTTCCAACATATACAATATTCGGAAAAATATCCGAATACTTTTATTCAGCCCTGTATAGGATCTATAGGTTTGTATATATACTACATAGAATGCTAAATTTTAGTTCAGTTAGGAAACGCGTAGCACAGTTTAAAATTCTCCATCTGGAGTTTGTCAATAAACGGAAATGTGTTCGCGAACTTTTGTGCTTCCCTGTATATGATCTACAGAATTTATACACACCACGTAATAAACAAAAAGTGAGTTAAATTTAAAATCGCGTTCAGTAACTTAAAATGCACGTCCAGGAATTATTGTTAACAGGCAGTAGAGAATTCTTTTGTGTGTCCCTGTAAATGAACGATGACTTCTATGTACACAATATTCTGTAATAAGCCTCTTGTAATGCACATTAGTGGTATATATAAATTTCAGTGCGTTTAAAATAGTGAAACATTACTTAAATAAACCGCAGACGATTTTTCTCCATAGATGTAATGTAACGGAATTCTTTTGACTGTCCCTGTAAAGTAACTATAAGTGCAATGCGCACCCTATTCCATATTAAGCTTCTTCTAATGCACCTTAGTGATATATATAAATTTCAATGCGTTTAAATTAGTGAAATATTATTTAAATAAACCGCAAATGATTTTTCCCCATAGAACGCAATATAACGGAATTCTTTTGAGTGTCCCTGTAAAATAACTATAAGTGCTACACACTTCCGTTGAAATAGGGAACATGCTATAGATGGCGACAATAACATATAAAAATTGCAGAGCAATCCGAGCATATTTACGGGAGTTAGAGCACGGACAGACGGCAGATGGCAGACGGCAGACGGCAGACGGCCATACGGCCAGACAAACCGAAGTCATAAGCACTTTCAACTAGGTTGGAAAGTGCTAAAAATTAGATTTCGGATTGTAAAATGGTAAATAATATGAAAAGTGAGATTAAAAAACAACGACATTTAGAGCTGACGTTGAGGCTCCTGATCTGCAGATTTACTAGTTATATATCAATTTCATTACGTTTTAAATGACGTAGTGTCACCAAAATGCGCTTGAACCGATTATTCCCCATTGACTGTAATGTAACGGAATACTTTTGACTGTCCCTGTAAAAAAACTATAAGTGCTACACACTTCTGTTGAAATAAGGAATATGCTATAGTAAACGACAATAACATACAAAAAATTCAGGACAATCGAAGCATATTTACGGGAGTTAGAGCACGGACAGACGGCAGACAAACCGAAGTCATAAACACTTTTCAACTAGGTTGGAAAGTGTTTAAAAAAAGGTTTACATGCTCTGTATACTAATCCTGCATCTCACTCCCACATCAAAGGATATTTGCTATTCCCAATTCTTCGAATAAATGGGTATAAAATATTTGAAGGCATTCGAATAATTCTAACGAAAGCTAAACCTGTTAAGTTTAAATTAAGAGGGATTACCCCCCCCCCCCCCACCCTCTTCTTATATTCGATGTACAAACTCTAAAAACTAATTCGGGAAGCAAATTTAATATTCTCAAATTAAATGGGTTAGATTTTTATGTTTCTTAATGAATGAGTTAAAACTATTTTATATATTCTAGGGAAGGTTCAACTTATGTGATTTAAATTAGGCGGGGGGGGGGGGGGGGGGGGAGAAAACTTGCCAACAATAAAAGAAATATCCTTGTTTGATGGATAAAATATTTATTTGAAGAAATAAATCACTGCAACTTTGTCTACTACGCTTTTTTATAACAATTGATACAGCCATGGAAAAAATTATAAGGACAAGCCAAAAATCGCCAAATGTAGGAGCCGGTTGGCTAGAAAATTGTGCAAATATTTGTATTATAAAAATGCTTGAAACGGAACATTTCCAAAGAAACTTTAAGTTGAATATTTAGAAAATCATTAAAAGGTAAGAATTTAAAAAGTTTTAATAGCTTGCTACTCGGCAGAAATTATAAGGACACGCATTTCTTTTGAAATCGCAAACAATTTTTTGCATATTTGGTAATACACTATATTGCCAAAGTTGACCGGTCACTTGTGATTTTAGACGCTTCGTTAACTCTAGAAAAATACATGAGGAATTAACCTGAAACTGCAGATGTGTAAACAGTATAGTATAGGTTAAAGTCCTCGAAGATTTTTTCTCGAAACCTCATAGGGGACTGTCAACAAATTGAAAAAGAACGAATATCTTTTGGATTACCCTGTAAAAACTAATGTAGCAAAAGCGTTCAAACTCGAGATTATTAATAAGTGGCTTATTGTAATATACTGTGTTCATTTTTATGAGGATAGCATGTTTACTTGAAGAGAAATTAAGGTTTTTATAAAAACAGTCCCAAATTCCACCAAGTTTTTTTGCTTATAATTTGCAGAGTTCTTAATAGTATTGTGACATTTTCCCATATCCCAGCTGAGTTACTTTACTATGGACCGCAGGAGTTGTCGGGCCGAACCTAAGGAAGCGATCCATCTCCTACGCTGAATGGTTTGGACATTAGGGAAACAATACTGGAGACTGGCTGGCACCTACCCGACGGTAACGAATTATTGATTCTACTTGTGAGGTCTCAGATGGAGAGGGTTCCCAGAGACCATCGGACGCCAAGGGAAGTCCTTTAAAATCTGCGAATGGAAACCAGATATCGACAACGATAGGCTGCCGTAAGTTTGAGAGGCCGGGATGAACCTCCCCCCGCCCCCCCTTTTTCGGAGGCTAGAGAAAGAAGAGAAGAGGAGAGAGATGGTTCTTCGGAGGCAAAAGGGTAGGACGTGACCCTGAAAAAGCAGAGTCTGGCAGTGAAACGAGCAGCGCAGGGGAAGCCGGAGGAAACAGACGCCCTGTCTGAAAGAGAGGCATCCCGGAGAGAATTCGAGTTGACATCCATTGGACACCCGGTCCAACGCGACAGCTTCACTGAAAGAATAGACTGAACCCACTATCTGAAGCAAAGATTTAGGACTTAATCACAATAGTTTAAAATTTCACCGAACTCACTCGTATCAGTATTTAATATATGAAACTAAAACTCTTAGAAGAATAAACTGTATTTGTTCTGTTGAATAAAATATTTTCTTCTAATGAAATAAGTAATGCTTCGGGCGCCACGGCTACCAGATCAACATTTCATTAATCCCCGAAGTCTTTACAGAAGATTGGTGGCAGCGTTAAAGGATTATTAAAGTAGTGAAAAGAAACAAGAGTGATTAAGGCTTATCAATTCGGGGCAGAGTAGGACAACTCGCCGAATTTCTTCAGAATCTACACCAGCCGTTGGGAACCTGAATCTAGATACCGAATCGGGGCAGAGCAGGACAACTCGCCGAGTTCGTACAGAATCCTGTGATAGAGAGACAGATCCCGCTGAATCGAGGAAGATCCACCGACCCCAAAGTGACCCGCCAAAACCAAGGCAGAGACCCGAGCTGATCTGAAACTGCATCCGCTGAACCAGCAACCAGAAGCATCCGAACTTTGCTGACAGTGTGGAGAGAAAAGAAAGCAGAATCACCGCCGAGAATCACAGAGCTATACCCAGGTGAGCACTTGTTTTATTCTCAGTGGAGGCTTAGTGTGTATATTTTTAATTTTGGACAGGAAGCAATTTTTCTTTAATTATTTGTGTTCGGTAATATAAGTAAAAATTTTAAATATTAATTACCAACAGATGTTTTTGTGTGTTGAAGGTAAATTAAAAGTGTAACAAACTTTAAATTCATCTTGTTTCTAGTAATTGAAAAATTCTTTTAATCTTTTTAATTAAAAATTTTTTTGTTTGGTGAAAAGCAAATTATGTTAATTGTATTTTTCGGCCGAAATTTTTAATGTGCTCTCTTATTTTGAAGATTGCTAAGGAATTAAATTTTGAATTTAAAGAAGTTGTAAGACTAAGTTGAAGTCTGTTAGTAATTCAGTTAAGTTAAGTAAGATATATGTTTTTTTTGGCAAATTGTAGCCTATATGTGGAATTGGTTTGCTTGTAATTCAAAATTTCATGAATATTGATTGTATTTTGTGTCGAGCAGAAACTACTGTATTTATTTTTATGTTGTTTTGGGGGTGAAAAAAATTGTGTATTTTTTTTTATATTGCATTTATGTGCGGGAAATTGGAATTAAATTGTGTTAGAATTTAAAATTAGTGATTATGGCAGGCATATCGGGATTTCGAAAATGCGATCTACAAACCCTTGCGATAGAATTTGAAGTAGAGGTTTTGTCAAATGATACAATTCCTAAGTTGGTTAAAAAGATAACGGAAGCCCCCGATTATGATGAGACTATG
This sequence comes from Maratus michaelseni, assembly GCA_963931845.1. Taxonomy (NCBI): domain Eukaryota; kingdom Metazoa; phylum Arthropoda; class Arachnida; order Araneae; family Salticidae; genus Maratus; species Maratus michaelseni. The sequence continues at coordinate 255,581,874 of OZ007586.1, read as the reverse complement.
GCGTTAAACCAATTAAAGTTGATTGAAGAAGACCGTGTAGAGAGATCGAAATTGGAAAAAGATAAAATTGAGAAAGAACATGAGCTCGCGAGAATTAGGGCCGAACGGGAAAATGATACTTTAACGTTATCATCTAGTCAAATAGAAAGGGAACCTAAAATTCTGTTAAAAAATGTGTTACCTAAATTTGAAATGGGAAAATCGGAGATTTCCTTATATCTCAACTTATTTGAGAGACAGGCATTAAAAGCGCAATTAGATAAGTCGCAATGGGTAACAAATCTGCTAGGTTTGCTTCCTATAGAATTGACAGAAGTTATTCTTAGAGAACCACCAGACGAAACGGACAATTTTGATTTTGTGAAGGGTGAATTACTCGAAAGGTTTAAAATTAGTGCAGAAGACTTCAGAATCAAATTCGTAACAACACCACGGTCCGAAGAAAAAAATTGGAAAGATTTTTCGTATGAAATTACGAATTATTTCGACCAATGGTTAAGCGGTATTCAGGTGTCTGAATTTAGTCAACTTAGGGACCTGATAATTACTGACCAGATCAAACGGAAGGTGCCCTCCGAAATTAGACAGCATTTTATTGACTCATGGAGTACAATAATTACGCCATTGGATCTGACCCAAAAACTGGATCATTATGAGGCGGTTAGAAGAACAGAGATAAAACAGTCCCCGCCTAGATATCCAAATAACGGCAAACAGGTTGAGGGAAACAGATTGGTTGATAGACCAGAGACAGAACCCCAAAACGCGGAAATGAAAAGAAATTGGAGGGAGAGGGAAGATAAAAAAGATAGAGAGGTAATTGTTGATAAGCGAAAAGACAGGTCTTGTTTCCATTGTGGTAGTTTTTCTCATATCCGCAAATTTTGCCCCAAACTAAAATGGAGTAGTGAAATACCTGAAGTGGTTAATCAGTTGGCTGACCTCGATGAGTTAAATGAAATGTTCCAGCCCTATTTAACAAAAGGGATTATAAATGGGAAAGAAATGAAAATTTTTAGAGACACTGCTACGTCGCTAGATTTAATTAGTGCCAACCAGGTGACCCGAGAACAATACACAGGGAGAGTCGTGTGGGTAAAGCAACCGTTACAAAATGATTTAAAATGTCTACCCCTCGCAGAAATAGAGCTTAATCTGTGTGATTTAGGAAAAAGAGTTAGGACTTACGCAGGTATTGTCGATGCAGACATAGAAATGGAGTATTATTTATTGGGAAGCAAAACACAAAATTTGCTAGACAGAATGAAACCGAAACCGCCTGTTAGCTTTGGGAGTGCAGCACCGAAAAAAAGGCACAGGAGTGACCGCCCAATTCCCCCCAACCCCACGAACCGCTTAGTTTCGGCTTATCAAAAGAATGAAGTGAGAAAACCGGACAGGAAGGAAAAGAAAGGCTTTGTTCCCTTTCCCCTTAGCCAACGTGCAGGAGTAACGCATTGTGAATCTTCCATTAAAACGAAATTCGCGACGACCCCGATCCGCGCGACACCCAAAGCAAGGATGAAGGAAGAGGGTTATAAAGAAAGAGCGAGGGTGTTTTATTTAAGGAATGAAATCCGGGAAAGTAAGCATGGGAAAAAAAATAAAGACACAGTCTTAAAACGAAAGGAAGATTTTAGGTTTAAATCTTCGGGACAGAAAACAACAAAAGGGGTAAACAGTTATTGTGCGTTAGGAAGGAAGCGAAAAACGGTTTTCAGTTCTGATTGTTTAGAAACCCCAGGATACATATCGCCGCATAACGAAATAAAAGGCAGCGAGGTTAAACAGCCGAAAAACGACGCCGGAAATGATTACCGACTAATTAGAGATTGTGGAAAAAGGCAGGATATTCGCAGATCCTTAGGTTACCGCCCAGGCAGCCAAATTCCACATGTAGACTGTTTAAGTAGAATGGAATAAATAACATTCCACTCAGTAATTTTGTATATAGTTTTTAATTTTGTAATTGAAATAATTGTGTATTTGAATCATGCAATGAATATTGAAATTTAATTTAAACTATGTGAGTCTGTAGAGTGTATTGTAAACTTGTGAGTAATAATGTTTAAGGTAAGCCTCTATTGAGAATTAACATGTGTTGGGTATGGATGGAAGGCTAGCGCACCAGTAATGATGTAAGATTTTCCAAATGCTTGAAAAATCTCAACTGCTGGAGGGGGTAATGCTGTGACATTTTCCCATATCCCAGCTGAGTTACTTTACTATGGACCGCAGGAGTTGTCGGGCCGAACCTAAGGAAGCGATCCATCTCCTACGCTGAATGGTTTGGACATTAGGGAAACAATACTGGAGACTGGCTGGCACCTACCCGACGGTAACGAATTATTGATTCTACTTGTGAGGTCTCAGATGGAGAGGGTTCCCAGAGACCATCGGACGCCAAGGGAAGTCCTTTAAAATCTGCGAATGGAAACCAGATATCGACAACGATAGGCTGCCGTAAGTTTGAGAGGCCGGGATGAACCTCCCCCCGCCCCCCCTTTTTCGGAGGCTAGAGAAAGAAGAGAAGAGGAGAGAGATGGTTCTTCGGAGGCAAAAGGGTAGGACGTGACCCTGAAAAAGCAGAGTCTGGCAGTGAAACGAGCAGCGCAGGGGAAGCCGGAGGAAACAGACGCCCTGTCTGAAAGAGAGGCATCCCGGAGAGAATTCGAGTTGACATCCATTGGACACCCGGTCCAACGCGACAGCTTCACTGAAAGAATAGACTGAACCCACTATCTGAAGCAAAGATTTAGGACTTAATCACAATAGTTTAAAATTTCACCGAACTCACTCGTATCAGTATTTAATATATGAAACTAAAACTCTTAGAAGAATAAACTGTATTTGTTCTGTTGAATAAAATATTTTCTTCTAATGAAATAAGTAATGCTTCGGGCGCCACGGCTACCAGATCAACATTTCATTAATCCCCGAAGTCTTTACAGTATATAAAAAAGTTATTTTGAGAAAATATGTCAAACAACATTGTACATAACACTCTGCAATCGGAATTAAACAATAAAAAAAAATGGACGAAAAATGAGCAGGTTTACTAAAAAATGTTTCACCGCGCATGCGCGAATGCAATCAAAATAAATTATGCATAATGTATTAGCTAAGTATATACAGCAACTTTTGTGAAAGTCTCAAAATCATAGCTTGAAAATTATCGTCGATAGAATAAGCTCGAAACCCATTGTTCCCAAAAGGAAGCAAAAAGATGAGGGGTTGTATCCAAATATAGTAGCACGTGCAATATTGTGTACGCTATCTTGGCACTAATCAACAGATATTTGATACAACCCCTCATCTTTTTGTTTCTTTTTGGGAACAACGGATTTCGAGCTTATTCTATCGACGATAATTTTCAGAATTTTCAAGCTATGATTTTGAGACTTTCACAAAAGTTGCTCTATATACTTAGCTAATACATTATGCATATTATATTTTGATTGCATTCGCGCATGCGCCGTGAAACATTTTTTAGTAAACCTGCTTATTTTTCATCCAATTTTTATTATTTTTTAATTCCAGTTGCAGAGTATTATGTACAATGTTGTTTGACATATTTTCTCAAAATAACTTTTTTTTTATATTAAGAACTCTGCAAATTATAAGCAAAAAGCTTGGTGAAATTTGGGACTGTTTTTATAAAAACCTTAATTTCTCTTCGAGTAAACATGCTATCCACATGAAAATGAACACAGTATATTACAATAAGCCACTTATTAATAATCTCGAGTTTGAACGCTTTTGCTACATTAGTTTTTACAGGGTAATCCAAAAGATATACGTTCTTTTTCAATTTGTTGACAGTCCCTTATGGGGTTTCGAAAAAAAATCTTCGCGGACATATATAACCTATACTATACTGTTTACACACCTGCAGTTTCAGGTTAATTCCTCATGTATTTTTCTAGATAGTTAACAAAACGTCTAAAATCACAAGTGACCGGTCACCTTTGGCAATATTGTGTATCATAGGATTGTTTAAAGTAGCCTAAAATTGTTGCGCTGTAAGATTGTTCAGTTTCCTTCGTTCTTCATCATGCCAAAGAGCACTCATATAGGCGTAACTAGAGGGGGGGCCGGGTGGGCCGTGCCCACCCCAGGTAGTTCCAGTGCCCACCCCAAAATTTCAAGTTCACGTGAAAATTTTATGACTGCGATATGGTCAAAATTTTAATTTTCAAATATTTGAATGATTATACCAATAAATTATGCTATATATTTCTGATTTGAGAACTAATGTAACGAAAACGCCGCGCACGCATATGTAAGTGTGTGTGTATGAGGTATAAAAGAAGTAACAGACTAAGAAAATCCTCTTAGTCTTCTACATTCTTTGCAACAGTTATGTGACCCGGAGTCTATAGGGTTCCAAAAGGAACAAAGTGAAATATTATCTGAAAGCTCTAAATCTGAACGAGAGTTTTCTTTTTTGTCACCAGGCGATGGGGAAAAAATGAGTTCCAGATGTCCAGTTCCTTTCAACTAAGTCAAAAAATATCATCTGCTGTGGTGAGAGCCGATGAAAGAGAGAAGGGGATAGTGGGGTCACAGGTGCCCGAACGGTTTTTTCCTTACAAAATAATGACCAATTTAAAAAAACAGGATGTAATTGACAAATTACTGATCAATTAACTGTCTGAGTGATGAGACACGGCAGAAGTCGTAAATGAGAATATCATTGCAGGGGGCTTTACTTTGAGGGTTAGTTAAGGTGATTCCTTCCGATCTGACCCAATAACGATCACTCAAACTAGTGTGAGAAAATAGAAGATAAATGAGATTTCCGTTAAAAAACTTGGATAAACCAAGCCATAAAACGCGTCATTTTTGGACAAACATCTGTGATTTGCGAACTTACGGAGAAAGGTTTTCCAATTCATCCCTTGCCGCGAAAACTCATTAAGACTTCAGATAATCGAGACTTCCGGTGCAACGGAAAATAACTTGATATACGCCCTCTTACCACGGACATACTTCTTCCTGTTTTTAAAGATTGATCAGTAGCAGGTTTTAGTTATTAGAACAACTTAAAAGGGACAGGTGAATCTTTTTTTCAGTTTGTTATCGTTTAAAATTCGGTGCCTTCGGTGCATACATGTGTCAAGGAACTTCAATGTATTATTATGAACTTCTCTGGATGTGTGGCATAATAGTAAAGAATGTAATACGGTTATTTTGTTGTAAAAATGCAGGATTCAGAATTTAGTGTATTTCAGCTAGTTTCATTAAGGTGGTTCTCAAATGACTTGCTAAACAACGCCAAACTTTCTGACACATTTTCTAACTCATTTTTAAACCCAGGGGCATAAAATTGGTAGGCCTGACTATTGAAGCGATTTGGAATAGAAATGAGTTTTCAATTTTTTTATATAAATAAATTACTTATCGATTTATAAGTGATTCCTGTCACATGACACGTTTTTTCTCCCTTTTCCGTGCTGCGGTGTCAGAAATTCGGCTCAAAACGCCGACTTTGACAGTATTTTCTGAAAAATCTTCTGTCTTTATCAAAAAATGGAAAACGTATTTCGATTATAAAGTTTCTGAATAAGAGTACCTATCAATTTAATGCATTTGCGAATAAAAATGAATTTAAAAATGTGTCAGAAAGTAGCCAGTCTGGATTTGAGAACAGCCTAACACTAATTATATGTAATCATATACATTTCCATTGGTTTTATAATGTTGAGTTCAATATTTTGAACAACTAATTATTATATCTAAAGAAACACAGAAATATAAAATAAAAAGGTGATAAATAAATTATACCTTATTATTTAATCTCTTGCTTTATAAGTGCAAGAAAACATTCTTAAATTTAGTATGTAGAATTTATTGTAGTAATCTTTTTTTTTTTCTTTTCGTTACATGAATCTTTTTGTGTTTCAAACAATTGAGAATTATCTAATGCATCGGTAGTTAAAATTATTATATCATCTTTTATTTATTTCTTATTTATACTTTGTAAATTTAATTCAGATTTCGAGAACTCTTCAAATTATTTTTACTCGTAAACCCGTAAAATTTGCTGGTATTGCTCAGATACCAATTAATCATATTAGACCTTTTTTAACACTTTCCATTCTAGTTGAAAAGTGTTTATGACTTCGGTTTGTTTGGCCGTCTGTCCGTGCTCTAACTCCCGTAAATATGCTCGGATTGCCCTGAAATTTTTATGTTTTTGTCGTTATCTATAGCATGTTCCCTATTTCAACTGAAGTGTGTAGCACTTCTAGTTTTCTTACTGGGACAGTCAAAAGTAATCCGTTACATGACACACAATGGGGAATAATCGTTTCAAGTACATTTTGATGACGCTACTTCATTTAAAACATAATGAAATTAATATATAATTATGAAGCGCATTAAAACATGCTTTTTATAGAATATGGGGTGCAAAGCATTTATTATTCATTTACAGGGTCAAACAAAAGAATTTTGTTACGCATCGTTCTATGGGGAAAAATCGTTTGCAGTGTAATTTAGTGATATTTCACTATTTCAAACATAATGAAAATTATATGCATTACTGAAGTGCACTATAAATTGCTCTCTTGTGCGCATTGCGTTTATTTACAGGGACACGCACAAGATATTGGTTACAGTACATGTGCAATATTTACAGTCTATGTGTGATAAGTGCGTTTTCAACTTTGGTTTGCGTTTTTAAGTTTAACTATTTTTTTCATAGTCCGTGTGTGTTTATAAACTCAGTTGATCATATACATCCTACACAAGGGAATTCGTAAGTATTACAGACTATGGCGTGAATTGCTTAAGGATAGTTTTTAATTGTGGTTACGCATTTTCCTTTTGAACTATATTAAGTAGACTAATAGATGTTTGTGGAATATAAATAAATTCATATACAGGGCTACGCAAAAAAAAAAAAAAAGATACATTGTCGTTTACGTTTGGTAATTTCTGCAAGTGAGTTTTAAGTTGCCTTTTAGATTAATAGGTGGTGTGTACAAAAATCTTCAGATAATAGACAGGGCTGTACAAAAGATTTCGAGTGCATTTCCATCGATTAGCGAAAATTGCTAAATGTGAATATTCTAACTGAACTAAATTTTATCATACTGTATATCCGTGTCCGGTATCAGTCTAACACCGGTGGTGGCAGCAAATACCATAAGACTAAGGTCTCAAGGCTAGGAGAAGTACTACGGTGACCGCATAAGGCGACAAGACTATAACAGATGTCAAACAAAAATATACTATGATTCCAATGTTAATCAATTATTTAAAAGAAAGTAATAAAAAATAAAATATTTTTTAAACAATTTTAATGATATCTATTAATTTTATTTCCCTTTTCGCAGATTTTAAAAATGCATAGATCTGATGAAATCTTATTGTGTATCACTTCTTTCATATTCTATAAGAGTAAATAACGTCAAGAATTGGTCTTTTTCAATAAAAGGAAATTTTCATAAATAGGAAAGCTATAACATCTTCACCAAATAAGACTTCAATCGGAAACACAGTTTAGTCACTATCGTGTTTATTCACACACGCACACCCATAATTGTAATCGCAAACCAACATAAATGATATCTGGGGACATGAAAATGTTACAAAGTACCTACGTACATGCATTCTCACATATACACATATGGAAACATTGTAAAATAAACATTTCCAATTCAGAAACACATGTAATGATAAACCAAAATTTCCATAATCGGGGTTTTATTTTTATTACAATACTTTCTTTACACTATATGTGTCCGGAAACTAAAAAAGGCTCAATTTTATTTTAAATGGAAAACAATATTTAATTATAAGTAATGGGAATAATATATGTATTTGTAATTAATATTAGAAATATGATTACAGAATATTTTTTCATTAATTCTTTAAAAATTGGATTGTATTTCAAGAAGAAAATCAAATTTGATTGCCTGTCAGAAAGTTGAAAACATCTTGATTTAAAAATATGTATTATTTTAAATATTTTATCGTTCCTTTTTCGAAAGTATGGTAAGATATTTTTTAATATTTATTAAATAGTATATTAGCCATCTTAAGATAGACTCAAGATACTTTCTAAATAGTATTATTTCTCATATTTTTGAATAGCTGAAATAATAAAAAAATATATTTAAAAAGTAAATAAATTACAACAATAATAAAACATTAAATGTTTCCCCTTTTGTAAGTAAAATTTTTCATGTTTTCATATTGTCAAGTAACGATGAATTTCATATAGTATATGAATTTCATTCAGCATAGAATTTTTTTTTTTAAACTATTTTTATATCTATTATATGAAAATCTGCCTGTCTGTTTGCATTTCATAACTCCTACATAATATGGAATGCAGTGCGATGAAATTAGCAGCAGTTTTTTGCATTAATCCGGGGATGTCATAATAACTCACAGAACTTTAAAATTTTAACTAGTTTCCGAGATATTAGTTTTCTTGTAACTTTTAAAATTTAAATAACATGTAGAACAATATGTATCATGACCATGTAATTCACCTGGAATTTTAAGAATGGATTGAACATGCATATATATTAAACGACAGAGCATTTTACAGAGCATATATATTAAACGTTTATGTCGAAACCAAAGCAATTGGTGGGCCACCTTCAGAACTTAACTAGCATGGTCGAATTCATACTTAAGGCGGTTCTCAAAAAAATATTTTTTCCCGCTCAACTATGCGCAGTTTTATAACACATTTGCTGACTCATTTGCATGATACTTGCAGGCACGATCATTGAACTTATTTGTAATCGAACAGTTTTTTCTTTTTCCGATAAATGTATAAAATCTTGAGATATAAGTTACTATTGTCGAAGGACGGTGGTTTTCTCTTTCCTTCGCAGTCGCGTCCGAAAGAAGGGTTCAAAACGCCAAATTTGACTACATATCTCGAAAAATCCGCTTCTTTTTTCCGATAAATGGAAAAAAAAGTTCGCTTTCATAGTTTCTGAATAAGTGCACCTGCCAATTTAATACGTTTACGAACAAAAAAGGAATTAAAAAAATCCCTGACGGCTCGGCCTACAGGCACAGGTAGATTTCGAAGACGCAGACCGTTGGGCGCCTGTTTGTTGGGAATTGCGGAAGAAATGACCTTTCTGCCATGATGCGGCAGATGGAACCGCCTATTTCGAAACCTAACTTGTTTGCAGGTGGAGCCGGCAGGTTTTTTTTTTTTTTTTTTTTTTTTTTTTTTTTGCTATAAGGGTTAGTCCTATAAAATACTTGTCAATATAAAAGTTTTAGATAATATTAAGAGGATTTATAATAAATTTAAACGGATTTGATATATTCTGAATTGACGAAGTTATGAATTTTTTTCTTCTAAAACCCCCCTTCCCCACCCCCTCTTGGGGCCATTTTTAATGATATCAAAAATCTGTCATACATCAATTTCCGTCCTTTTCCTAGAAGCAATAATAACTTCAAACGGATTCGATACGTATCATAATTAAGAAAGTATGGGTTTTTTCTGTTTTCACAAAAAGCCCCCCCCCATCCCCCCTTAGTTCGATTTTGCCCATTAACGAACTTGACCGAGATTTTATGCCCCTTGATTTTATGTATCAGTTTCGAAAAGATGCGGGAGTTGGAACCGCCTACTTCGAAAAATAACTTGTTTGCAGGCGGAGCCGGCAGGGATTTTTTTTGTTTTTAATTTTTTTTTTTTTTTTGCTATAACGGTTGGTCCTATAAAAAACTTGTCAATATAAAAGTTTTAGATAATATTAAGAGGATTAATAATAAACCAGAGGGCCCGTGCGAAGATTTCGCACTGAAATCTAATATTTTTAGGTACTTCTCTATTAACCTGTCGACCGCTTTTCATAACTAAAAACTACCGACAAACTGTAAGATTAAACGCCAAAAATGCAGTCCCATTTACTTGATGTCAGAATCATTATGCGTGTTTGTTACTTCATCTAGTGGTATTACATTCGACATTTGCGTGTATTTTTCATTATGTTTTACTGATTTAGTAGTTCTTTTATTAATTAAAATAACAATTGTGTCCTTAAATTCTTATATTTTATTTATTTTTTGATATTCCAATGGCAACGTTCTCCCGTTTATTTGGCCATAGTTTTTTGTTATGAAAAGTGGTCGACGGGATAATAGAGAAGTATAATTTTTTATCAATATGTAATATTTATTAGATGCAGGTTTAAACTTCTAAAGAAAAAGCAAGGATAAAAATATCTGCAAACAACATTTAGTTGTTAGTCAAGCCAGAATATCATCTAATTTATTCCATCAAAGTTAGACTAAAAACTGATCAAAGATTGCTAAAGGCACGCGCGAGAAAAAAAATTAACAATCGTATTTTGACTGTATTAGAGGATGACGTCATCCGCTTCGGGAAAACCATGGGACTTAGAAATATCAATCTAAACATTTCAATTTCAATTTCGCTTTTTAATCATAAGTATAAAATAAACCCGTGCGGTGTTTTTTATAATAATTGCTATGAGCATCCTATAATGTGGTATTTTATTTTTTTGGCAACAATAATTTCAGGAAAACCTTTCATTTCTTTCATGAAAACAATGCCGATTTAATTTTTCAATTTCAGCAAATTTTAATCAAAAACATGTTTTAACGATTTGTTAAGTGGGCTATGTCAGAAGCCTGTTCTAAAACCTTTCATATGGTATCTCATTCGTTGTTCTGCGTTTCATATTTTCTGAGTAAAAGGGATGTTGACAGGAGAAATAATATATAAGGATTTACGCGGATTTGATATCTTGTGAATTGACGAAGCTGTGATTTTTTTTCTTCTAAAACCCCCCTTTTCCCCCCTTGGAGCCATTTTTAATTATATCAAAAATCTGTCATACATAAATTTTCGGCCCTTTTCCTAGAAGTAATAATAACTTTAAACGGATTCGATACGTACAATAATTAAGAAATTATGGTTTTTTTTCTGTTTTCACAAAAAGCCCCCCATTCCCCCCTCCCTTGGTTCGATTTTGCCCATTAACAAACTTGACCGAGATTTTATGCCCCTTGATTTTATGTATGAGTTTGGAAGAGATTTATGCAGAATTTTTCCAGTTATCGTGTCCATAAAAAAGTGACATAGACAGATAGATAGATAGATATAAAGTTTTGAACTGGGGGAGGTTTTGGGTTCTGGGAGTCATGATCGGCGTAGATCTGCAAAAGTTTTTCAAAATTTCCAACTTGAGAATGTAATAGGTAGTATTTCTTACGAAATCTACCTAAAATGTGCCAGAAATTAGTCAGTTTGCATCTGAGAAAAGCCTGAAAACGAGTTAGGCAAATGAAGAAACATTAGATGGCAATCAAGCTCTCCAAATTTTTATCCCAAATCATCTAGTTCAATGGAATTTTATTGCCCGTATGTCGCCATTTTCCTACAAATGCATCCTACTCTAATTTCAACACAATCACGTAACTTGCAAGATGTAATTTTCTTTCATTCATATTGAAGATTGTAAGCATGATTACTTTTATAATATGAAATTTAATAAAATTAATATTTTGAATGTTTTCTAAATGTTGAATTTAATTAGATCCCCCTTCCCCCACCCCCTTAGAAAAAGATATCATGCCACGCAAATGCAACATATTGGGGGGCCACGCCCGATAGTATAATTTTAAAACATAAACAAATATTTATTTTTTTTACGTAGTACAAGCATGTGTTATAGTTTTAGTGTAATAGGTATTTATTTACATAGCTTAAAATTTAGAATGTTTCCAGCTCACATAAATAAACAATACCCTATACTAAAAACCACATAAATAATAATAAGTTATTATTATTATTGAAGAGCCGAGCTAACTCAATAACATTTCAGAAAAAAAGCAAAAATTTATATTGCTTGCGATTTTGATTTGCCAACAAGAGACATCTGTATCTCATTAATAATACATTTGCAATTCATGGTTATTTTCACATGTTTCGAAAATCCCTTAAAAGTTCAAATTTTATAAAAGGCGCTATATTTTTAGATAAAAATGAAAAATTACTACAATTTTAGAATCTTAATACAAATAGCTGAAAGCCAGTAGGTTTTTCCTCACTTCAAAGTTTGATATTTTTTGTCGATGCGTTTTTTGCATTCATTTTTTATTAACTTAAATTTTTGATTAAACAACATGTTTTAAAGAAATGTGAATGTACTCATTAAAGCCTGTTCAATAACCTTTCAAATAATATCTTAACCATCGTGTATGTTTTGTATATGCGTAGAAAAAGGGATATTGACATCTGAAATAATATACATAATTGTATTCATGTACAGTTTACAAATCACGAATGCGTCAGAAAGTAGCAAGATGAGATGAGCCTGTTTTCAAATCTAAAGTAGCTAATTTCTGAGATATTCCTAAATCCATTTTTTCCTATAAACGCCTGAGACTAGTAGGTGTTCTTATTCAGAAGCTATGAAATCGAATAGTTTTTCCATTTTTCCATAAAGGCTGGAGGTCTTTAATAAACGCTGTCAAAGCTAACGTTTGGTGCGACAGTCTGATTAAGATCTTTATAAGACAAAATTTGCTTATCACTCAAAATATAAGTTATTTATCGAAAAATGAAAAATCTATTTGATTCGAAATCACTCCAATGTTCTTGCCTGCCAGAGCCAAATAGTTTCGCGGCGCGATTTTTTTTTTTATAACGTTTAGAAAGCATTTATCCTTTACTCAACATTTTGAAACATTATTAAACGCAAGTTGGAACACGTCGAAACGCGAAGAAATAAAACATTTAAAAAATGTCCTATTCAATAAACTTTCGTTTCAAACTCATATCGTCTGTAACGGAGCCATTCTTTTCAGCTAATGAATGTTTATGTAAAACTGTATTTTTTTTAAACAATAATAATAATAATAAACCAGTCCGTGCGAAGATTTCGCACTGCAGTCTGATATATTTTAGCAATATCTAATATTTTTTAGATGCAGGTTCAAATTTCTAAAGAAAAATTAAAGATAAAAATATCTGCAAACAACATTTGTGAAGCCAGAATATCATACCATTTATTCCACCAAAGTTACAGTTAAAACTGATCGAAGATAGCAAAAGACATGCGCGAGAAAAAAAAAATAACAATCGTATTTTAATTGCATTAGAGGAAGACATCATCCGCGTTGGGAAAAACATGGGGAAAAAAATAAATTGAATACATATTATATACAATGTAATCTAATATAAAAAAGCATACCTTTTAGACTACACGTGAAATACCACTGCCTCGATCAATCAATAGTGTATTTTTCTTCTAAACATTTCCATTTCCATTTTGCTTTTCAATCATAGATAATAAATAAACGTGTGCGGATATATCACACTTTACCTTTTTTGTGCTTTTTGTTAAATCTTTGATGGGCATGATATAATGCGGTATTTTATTATCACAACTGATTTGAGAAACCTATCATTTCCTTTATGAAAACAATGCCAATTTCATTTTTAATGAACTACAATTTTTAACCAACAAACATATTTTAACGAAATGTGAGTGTAAGTATGTCAGAAGCCGATTCAAAAACCTTTCGAATGTTACCTCATTCATTGTTGTGCGTTTTGTAAATGCATAGAAAAAGGGATGTTGACAACAGAAATAATATATATGATCTGCAGATGAGGATGATTTTTAATGTTTTTATTCTTTGTATGGGTTCTTCATTCCATTTCTATAATCGGGATAGTTGTCCGTTTTTCCGATCTGGAATCATTTTCCTCTTATAACTTGACATACACAATGGAACTTTCTTCCTTTCTTTTCTTTTTATTTTTTATTTTAAATAAACGTGCAATTCCGAGCATATTCTGATGCAACATATATTTCAATCAATTCAATTTAATTTAGTAATCATTTTATGTTCAACATAAAATGAAAATTTGCATTTTCGTGACAAATTTCAGTTTAGCGCCAAAGTGCTGTATCAAAAAAGTAATCTGATCTTATGATTTATTTTTTCGTCTGAGCAATCAATTGTCAACTGTGGTAACTTTGACAGTAGCTACTTGACATTATTAAAGCATACCGATGCTCAGTGTTGAGTTAAAATTAAAAAATATTCCATGCTTGGAAACTATTAAAATCACTAAATTGACCTGCAATTTTCAAATGAATTTAATTCAAAAGCACATTATATTTTCCTTTTTCGATGATGATGTTGAAATTGAAATTGTGCTATTTAGAAGTTGTGTCTAACTTTGCTGCTATATTTAGAAGTTGTGCGATAAAATGTGTCTAACAATAACAACTGAGTATTTTCGGGTGAGAAAAAGTGGGCTACGATTTTCGTCGACAGAAAAGTCCATAGTGAAAAATTCCTGATAAATTATCCTAATCTCAATATAGGATGAATGAAGAGCCGATTCAAATTGCTTCATCTAGACATAAATGTAGAAAAACATGTCAGTTTCCTTAATTAAAATATATGTTTTCAATTGAATGCCTATTTAAAATGATGGCATTTATACAGGTGAAGGCGTTGTCTTCTTGAAAATTTACCCTCTAATTTCAGATCTGGTGGATTGAAAAATCTTTGAAAATTATGTATAATTTTGACGCAGTTATGGGAAATATAGCAGTTTCGTGTTTTTTAGTAATGAATTCTTTCTTTTGAAAATGATATCAGTTAATTATTAGGTACCTGGAGACTCTTTGATGGTCTTAAACACAACCTATTATATTAGAACATTTTTTTCTTTATAATGAAACTAGTCGGATGTGCCAATCCCAAAACTTTCTTCTATCTCACAAACATTTCGCATACACTAAAAAGAATCAGCACCCATTTATATCAAGGTCTAACTGAATCTAAAGTTTTATTAAATTCCGTGCATTAGTTCTTGAGATATGACTATTGCTAAAATCGTGTAAATCCTGCAAAATGCAGCATAGCAGCGCCACCTGTTGGGAGATTTATACCAAAACCTAATCAACAACAACTTATGTTAACGTCTAACTGAATCTGAAGTTTGGTGAAATTCTGTGCATTAGTTCTTGAGATATAGTTATCGTGATAATAATGAAAAAAGTAGCATAGCAGCGCCACCTGTCGGGAAATTTATACCAAAACGTTAGCAGCATCTATTTATGTTAAGGTGTAATAGAATCTAAAAGTTTGATGAAATTCCGTGTATTAGTTGTTGAGCTATAGCTATCATAAAAATCGAGAAAAAAGTGGTATAGCAGCGCCACATGTTGGGATATCTACACCAAAACGTAATCAGCGTCTATTTATGTCAAGATCTAACTAAACTTGAAGTTTGATGAAAATAAGTGCATTAGGTCTTGAGATACAGCTATTGCAGAAATCGTGAAAAATGCACTATAGCAGCGCCACCTGCTGGGTGATTTTCACCAAAAACTAATCAGCACCAATTTATATCAGGAACTCACTGAATATAAAGTTTTATTAAATTTAATGCATTAGTTCTTGAGATAGAGCGCCCACAAAATTTTTGTCACATACAGACAGACAGACAAACAGACTCACAGACAGACATTATCTAAAAATGGTCAAATCGTGTTCAGGAGCTTCTAAAACGTATAAATTCTTCGAAAACCGGTAGTCGAAAATTTTCATGAATCCAATACTTTCTTCTTATAAAGATAGAAGAAAGTAAAAAAGGAATGATAAAGATAAAATAATGATGTAAAACAATATTCTCGCGACATAACAGTAAATACAAACATATTTTTTTTATCCGCTTATAAAAATAATGTACACGTGTTTAAATATTTTTACCGAAACTTTACGTGTAAATTTTAAAAAAAACATCCAAAAAGCCATGTGTCTGAATATTTTCCATTATTTCTTTTGTCTCTGAAAAATGAAAGTAAAAGGATTGCCACCATTTTGAAGAAATTGCCTTATAAACATTTAAAATTAAAATATAAAAATAAAAGTAGTATCAAAAATAACTAGCGGGGGCTTTTGTGTGATTTACATAAATAATATTATATTGAGAAAGTCAATAGTAAGTCACACGTATTATTATATTCTTTTTGCATGAATCAACACATTTTTCGTTTAAGAACGGATTCCGTCATAGACAGGTTCTTTTTCAATGGTTTATAGGTTTTCCTAGAAATATTATTTTTTAAGTATATGTTATCTTATGTTTTAAATTTGTTCTTTAAAATGAATTAATTTTAATTGTAGAATAATGGCGATTTTAAATATATGCATTTTTCGCAAAAATTGTTGGGCCGGGCCAAATTTTACCGATTTGTGGATGCCTCTAGGTCCACACATTTATGCATGAAGATGTGAGTGTAACATCTTGAAAAAGTAGAAAATTTCTTTGTTCACTCTCACTCCGATTCTACATTATAAGTAATGCACGTGTATCTCTATTCCCTACCCTTATATTGAAAGATAATGAGAAATACCTCCATAACATAACGGACATATCTAATGTAGTGGTGAATAATTTCTATATATATATATATATATATATATTATATGTATTATAATATATGTATTAAATCATGTTTTTCTCAAATCTAAACTTTATATTTCCTGACACATTCATTCATTCAGTCATTTTGATACTTCTTATTTATATACTAAAAAATCGAATAGCATTTCTCTGTTTTCGTTAAAGGCTAAGAAAGTTTTAGAAAATGGTGTCAAAGTTGGAGATTAAGAAAGGTGTTATAAACACATCTATTAGAATCAATTGATTATAGATAAAAATATATTTATAGTCAAATAAAAAATAACATTAAATTCTAAAGCATTTGGATATCAATTTCTGCAAATTTCATAAACTAAATGACTTTGTTAAAGTACCAAGAAGATTCGCAATGTTCAGTAGTATTATTATTTCTTTCAAGAACATGCTTAAATACATTAAATTCAAAATATTGCCGAATAATAATACAACATTTAAAAAAAAAAAAAAAAAAAAACCTCATAATACTATTTTTCAGTTTTAAATTGTTCAAAAATCTTATTGTTTGTTTGTTTAAGTTTAAAATAAGTGCAAGCAATGACGTGATATAAATAAAAATATTTTTCTTGCTGCAGTTTTGCATTCTTTATTTAAAGAAGCATTGTAACTAAGAACTTTTTTTAATACAAGTGCGAAGAAGTATGTGAACATCTGTCTCACAGGTGTGACAGTGAAAACAGAATGGAAGAGTCCTAGAAGGGGCTATACATTTAATAAAAAAGGTAAAAACCAAGAGAAATTTCCTGGTTTTCGAAAGGAGATCAATCATTCGCTAATGACCAGCAACACCGGAAGTTATAGAGAAAGTAATTACACATCAAAATGGCGTCGTTTCTGCTTTTTTCAATTTCTGAAAGGGATACCTGTCACTTGACACTAATGGTCATTTAACGGTCTTCCTTTTGGATCAAACCGGAATACTTGGTTAAGGTAGGGCGAATTTTTTGCAATTTGCCTGCGGCTGTAAGTGTGTGGGGTTATTTCCCTTTTCCAAGTTTGCATGCGTAATTATCAGTGCGCAAATAAATTCTGTAGCTTTGGAAATTTTTGTTTGTATTGCTGTATGCTGCTTCATGGATCGAGGCTCTTTGCTTCATGTTTCTGAATGTACTTTTTGTGAGTAAATTTTTTCTTATCAATCTTTGATATTCTGAATAAATAGAAGGGCTTAGTGAAATAAGATGTTACGTAACAAAATTTAAATTCTGAGATAATTTAAATGAAAGCTTTTAGTTGCAACTTTATTTTATTTTTGTTATTGTACCTTGTATTTAGTAAGTTAACGAGTAGTAATAAGCTCTCTCAAAAAAACTTAGCAACATTTAATTTTCTAATATAAAAATTAGTAATAATATTTAAATTATTTGTATTAAAATATTAACTTTTAATGAATAATATATCAGTTTTTAAGATTAATTAAAATATTGGCATTTTACCTTTACCATGTGACAGATTGTCTCATAACACCCTCATCGAAAAAATAAACTGTATTTTGAGAAAATGTAACATAACAGGTTCTTGCTCGAACCTCTTTAATTAATGTCATTTATTATTTAAAAAAAAAAAAAAACTAATTGGTAAAGACAGAAATTTATTTTTGTAATTGTCAAATTTAACCTTAAAAATAAAATACTTGGAATTTAAATTGCTGCAGTGGTTGTCATTGCGAAAAGAGTAGAGATGTTAATGATGAATATTGAGTTAAATTATCATAGAATCTTTCATTGGGAAGTAGAATTTGAATTCATCAACTCAGCAATTCAAATACCAATTCAGCTCATCTCCCGATCTGGTGAAATACAAATAATTTTTCAGACGATTTTGAGTGTGGAAGGGACCTATTTCTTCAGTTTTAAAATCTTGTGCAGATTAAAACAAATTCATTGCACCCGACTTGGTTTATGCACTATCTTTGATGGGATGAAATTACTCAATGTATGAACGCATATTTTGCGCGTAAGTTTTAGTGGATTTTAAAATAATCCGTATTCGGGCTATTTGGTGATACTATAAAATATTCGGTCAAACTGAAAATATTGTAACAATATTTTCAACAGGCTTATTTTGCTTTCTGTGAAATATGATAGCATTACGAGAAGTGCTGGAAATTGCCAAATTTCACATCAAAACTGTAAGCTAGACATTTCATTATTCAAAATGCCAGTTAACGCTACATAAATTCAGTCACTTCCAATCATTTCATATTTCATAAAAAATCAAAAGGAGCAATAAGTTTTTTTGCCGAGTTGCCAATTGAATAGAATTTTTTTTTCTTACTGACTGTTTCTTTCTGACAAATAACACTATATAACGGTATTTTTTCCTTCTATGTCCTTAAAAATTTCTTTTTAATTTTGGAATATTTATTTTAAAATATAAGGAGCTCTTATAAATTTATTTTAATTTAGAGAAGGAATTATGGAATTTAACGTTTCATTAATTACAAATTTTTAAGACCATCCTCTTCTTACAAAATAACTCAAAGATCTTTTTTTTTTTTTTTTTTTTTTTTTTTTTTTTTTTTTTGAGTGTAAAGTTTACTTGTAAAATAACTCATTGTTGTACTCATTCCTCAAAACACAAGTATGTGTGTTAAATATGGTATACAATTTACTTTAAAGTTTATTTTTTCATACTTTTAAATCTTAAAATACAGGAATATTAGGCATGCCGAATTTTCAGCATCTGGTTTACAGATGACGAATATTCGCTATTGGATCAAAATCACTAATCGATGCATCTCTATAAGCACCTTTCAAATGTGATAGAAATAATTTTGAAGAATACTTTTGTTTTCCCATGAAAAAAGATAAAACAAGCTTTTTTATTTATTTATTTTGGGCGAAAATTATTTTAGGTAAAAATGTTTTCCATGTGAGTTTTCTTTAATCAAATCTCTTTCTGCTGAATTCTGATGGAGCTAATTAAATTTAAAAAGGCCTAAAGAGGGAACTGATCGCAGCTGTCTGTACAGGTGTCATATAAACACAGAACACTAATTTCACATGAAATCTGAAATTGTGCGAAAAGAAAAAAAATAATACTTATGAACAAGTTAAAAATACATATAATGCAATGGGATTCAACACAGAGTTCAGAGAATAAATAATGAAATGTTTACGTTTGGTGTGACGCTGAAAATGCAACCCTACAGTTGGATGAATCGGATGTTAGCCGTACTTTTTCAGCCCCACCAGTGGCTGAGAGGTTCTGCTCTCGAAGCTGGTAGACGGGAGGTGCTGAGTTCGATCCCAATCGCTCCCGTCAGCCTAATCGTTCGGAGTTTTCGTGGTTTTCTTCGAGCCGTGGATCTATCCATGCGTAAATACGGGTTAGGTTCCCTTAGAAAGACCCCCACGAAGAGCATTCCCCCGGGCCTATATCCCAAGTGTAGATAATTGGCCGTCAATATTCAACCCAACCCTATCGGAACCACGAAAGTTTTCTGAAGGCAGTTTTTGTAATAGACACAGAGTGAAGTTTTTCAACATTTTGCTGTTGGAGAAGTGGAATTTTGTAAGAATCAAAACATTCATTTTTTTAAAATGAATTTTGGAGAAGTGATAGTTTAAGTTGCTGTGTTTAAAACCGGGACATTAAAGAGATGTATTGGGACACCCGGACATTATGCCTAAAATTGGGTCTCTCTCGGAACTTCTAGTCATCTTAAAAATTTCAATGTCACAATGAATAGCAGTGGTGCTGTCTTATATGGGCCTGTGGGGCTTTAGCGTCGAGCCCGCCCAATAATTTGCTCCCCTGACCCACCTAATTTCCCTTGTTTTATTTCACTACGTATTTATTTAAATTTTTAAATCTCGGAAACAAAATTTCATTTTCTATTTGTTGGACAAGGCTGCAGTTCGCAGCCTTGTCCAACAAATAAGAGTGAAATATGCCAGCCCAGGATATCATCGGGATATCTCAGTAGGGAGAGCGTTGGTACGGCAAACCAAAGTACCCAGGTTCGAGTCCTGGTCGCGGCATATTTTCGCTCTGTTGGAAAAAATCTCAACTATGATTCTCCAACCATTGAATATAATTTACTTAGTTGAATATACCTT
Source organism: Maratus michaelseni (assembly GCA_963931845.1). NCBI lineage: Eukaryota > Metazoa > Arthropoda > Arachnida > Araneae > Salticidae > Maratus > Maratus michaelseni. The sequence goes on along the minus strand of OZ007586.1, from coordinate 255,561,345 downwards.
TCCTCTGTTCATTATGAAAATTTCATTTTGTTGACGTTGAAAAATAGCATTGACATCCGTAACAGAGACATCAAGAGCACTAAATGTTCTTCAGTACACATATAAGTGTTAAATTTCTCTCAACAGTTCAATTTCCTATATACTTGATCAGCAGTATTGTTGTCGTATGTATAAACCAAAAGGTAAATGCTTTGATCTGATCAATCATGTGAACTTTAATGACTATGCTATAGATTTGTTTGAGAAAGAGAATGTATACAGCGAGTAACTTCGTATGCCCTCCACTATACCCCTTTTGATCAGTGAGTATAAATCAATGAGTGAACATTATCTATATTTTAGTGTCCCGATCCTGATAATTATAAAGCTCATAAATGACTGAAATGCTTTGCTTCTTGTGTTTTCAATTTGTATTGATATTTATGATACTATAGTAAATATTAACTTTATTATGCAACAGAATTCACGAATAACATAAGCAAATAATAAAATGTGCCGTGCTATTTTGCTTAAAAAATTTGGGCCCATACAATATATTTCAAAAGTTGGCTCCATTTATCAAATGGCATTCCTAACTAATAACCTTTGTCGACGATTACGACTTTAGAGTGGACTGTAAATTATTCAACTACTATCGATAAAATTTCAACTTTGTTTTTATCAACGAACCATTTTATTTATTTACTTCGGAGCTCCCCATGGAGACATCCGAACGAAGCAAGAACAAAACAACAACTGGTTACATTTATCGCCAAGCGATATTAGAAGCCAAGAGTGGCGCCAACATACCGGCCACCACTGAAATATTTATTTCAGCAACATATCTTAAATGTCCTCCGTTGTGAACAATTATTTTTTTCTTTTTAACAATAAAACTTCAATTATAATACAAGTTTAAATTCAATCAATAATACAAATATACAATTCAATTCAATTATAATATCAAAATACAAAGTTACTGCAAAAAATTTTCAAATATAAATGCACAGAAATACAAGAAAAATAAATATTTACATTATAATAAAGGATCATTTATGGGCAAAATACTAACATTACAAATTGCACGTTTGAATATACCATTAGGGGTTTTTACAAGCACAACCCTAATTTTACCATCGCTCCCATAAATAACGTCTTGAATGCGACCGACTGACCAAGTACACATGGACAAATTACTATCCTTTAATAAGACCATAGTTCCAATTTTAATATTTTCTTTTTCAAATAACCATTTTGTTCGCTGTTGAAGATTATTTAAATAATCTCTACTCCATTTTTTCCAAATTAATTGATTAATTTTTGTAATTTGCTGCCAATGACTAAGTTTATTATTGGCAAGGTCAGTCAAGTTTGGTTCACAGATGCTATTTATAGGGCGGCCGATTAAAAAATGTCCTGGGGTTAACGTTTCATAGTCATTTGGATCCGAAGATAAAAGTATTAGAGGCCTACTGTTTAAAATACCTTCGATTTGATTAACGACAGTTAAAAATTCCTCAAAAGTTAGTTTTGAATCTCCAATAGTTCTTTTTAAATGGTGCTTAAAGGATTTTACTCCTGCCTCCCACAAGCCACCAAAATTAGGGGATCTAGGAGGAAGGAATTTCCAAGAAATTGAACTAGCCAATAAGTAAGCAGCCAATTCCTCGGATTGATTTTTTACAATTTTATGCAATTTTTTCAATTCTGAATTCGCACCAACAAAATTAGAGGCATTATCGGAAAAGATGGTGGCACAAATTCCGCGCCTAGCTACAAATCTTTTTAAGGTAGCTATTAAGGCTTCAGAAGTTAAATCTGTTATTATTTCTAAGTGAATTGCACGAGTAGCAAAACAGACGAAAATTGCGACATAAATTTTACTAAAAACTCCTTTACGTTGGTTTTTGTATTTTATAAAAAATGGGCCACATAAATCAATGCCTGAATTTGTAAAAGGGGGGTTTATATTTACCCTTTCTTTAGGTAACGAGGCCATGATTTGTTCTGCAATTTTAGGTTTGTTTTTAAAACAAACAATGCAATTATGCACGATTTTTCTAGCTATGTTTCTGCCTTTTAAAGGCCAGAATTCTTGTCGCACAAAATGAAGCAAGGTTTGAGCACCAACATGCAAATTTTTTAAGTGAAAATACTGGAAAATTATAAGGGTAAACCTATGATCTTTCGGTAAAAGAATCGGATGTTTTTTATCATAAGATAAATTTGATTTATCTAAACGACCACCAACCCTAATAATTTCATCCCTATCAAGAAAAGGATTTAAATTACTTACTCGACTATCCTTTAGTTTCTCACCTTTTTTGAGCGCCTTCATTTCTCTGTCGAAATACATTACCTGAACCAATTTGACCAATTTAATTTTTGCTTGGTAAAATTCCTTTTTTGTTATAGCCCCTACAATCCTTTCTTTGTGCTTGCAATTATAGATAAATCTATAAATATAAACTAAAATACAAATTAACTTAAAATAACTGTTACTTAAATTACAAAGTTTGTTAAGAAAATGATTAAAGTCCTGAGAAATAAGATGCAAATTAATAGTATTGTTCGATTTAAGTTCGTCTAAATATGCATCATCATTTGGAAAGTCAGTTTTTTCCTCTTTTTCTGTCCAGTCCAAGATGTTATTAGTCAATAATGGACCTTTCCACCACAGTTCCATATCTGAGAGTTCCTGAGGAAATGTTCCACGAGATATTATATCAGCTGGATTATCACTAAAAGGAATGTGTTTCCATAAAAATTGTTCAGTGAGAGACTGAATCTTTGAGACTCTATTCGCTACGAAAGTTTTTAATAGATGAGCAGAGGTTTTTATCCATGCCAATGCTATAGTTGAGTCTGAGAATAAAATTACTCCTTGAATATCTAGTTGTAAGGAAGGGAGAAATTTGGCGACAAGTTGAGAAAGAAGCAAACAGGAACATAGTTCCAACCTTGGCACAGAAATGGTCTTTAGAGGTGACACTCTTGATTTGCTTGCAATGAGGTTTGATGTGGTCGATTTGGATGGATTTAAACAATATATATAAACTGCAGCACCATAAGCTGTTATGGAAGCGTCAGCGAAACCAAGAACAAATATTGCTTCTGTGGAAGGAGTTAAAATGTATCGATTAATTGTTATATTTTCTATAGTTTTTAGTTGACTTACGAAGTTACACCAATCACTAGCAAGAGGTTCCGGAATGTTCTCGTCCCATCCGAGTTTACACAACCACAATTTTTGAAGATAACACTTAGCCTTTGAAATAATTGGGCCAATGAGCCCAAGCGGATCATACAATTTTGCTATGACAGAAAGAACCTGTCTTTTGGTGTATGATTCTTGCTCTTTCACCGAAACTCTAAACACAAACTGGTCTTTGTTGGATTGCCAAACCATACCTAGAGTTTTAGCTGAAGTGTCAGACTTAGTGCAAAAGGAGACATCTTCGATTTCGTCATGATTTAAAAGCTCATTCAAATTTGAATTCCATTTGTGCAAAGCCATTCCACAAGAACGAAATATGTCAATTAATTGATTTTTCAGGGCTATTGCCGAGTCTGAATCTGGGGATCCAGTCACAATATCGTCCATATAGCTATCAGAAAGAATAGCTTTTGCCGCAAGAGGAAATTTATCCTTCTCATCTAAAGCCAATTGTCTGATGCACCTTATGGCCAAAAAAGGGGCGCATTTAGTTCCATAAGTGACCGTGTTCAATTTAAAGGCAATTGTGGAATTATTTTCGTAATCCTTCCAAAGAATGCGTAGAAGGTCCCTTTGCGAAGGATCTATCAAAATCTGCCGAAACATTTTTTTAATGTCCGCAGTTAAAGCAATCTTATATTTTCGAAATCTTAACAAAATATCAAAAAGATCTTCCTTAACTTCACCGGAAAGCAAAATATCATTCAAGCTTTTTCCGGTTGTGGTAGGTGCAGAGGCATTAAAGACAACCCTTAATTTTGTAGAGGATTTATCCGGTTTAAAAATGCCATGATGAGGCATGTAATAAACTACTGAGCGAGAATCTTTGACTGAAATTCTTTCCATATGCTCCAATGTTTCATATTCATTTAAAAATTCGCAATAAAGTTTTTTCATAGCACTATTATTTTCCAATCTCTTTACTGTTTGATGTAAACGCCTTTCTGCTAATTTTCTCGAATTTCCCAATGAATTTAATTGATCAGTTTGAATCGGCATTTCAACCATAAACCTTCCGGTATCATCTCTTTTGTGCGTTTTTTGAAAATGAGATTCACAGAATTCTTCTTCTTTACTTAGAAAACGGTCAGATGAAATATTTTCTATTTCCCAAAATTTTTTAAGATTAGATTCAATGTTCTCAATTTCATAATTAAATGTCAATCCACAATATGAATTAGAACTCTTGATTTTAACAGTTCCAGTAGCAATAAGGCCAAACACCGAATTTTGAAACATTAAATTTGGTGAAATGCGATTTTTTCCTTCTTTTATTATCTCATAAAAGAGTTCTGCGCCAATTATTAAATGAATTTTACCCGGTATGTCGAAGGTAGGATCAGCTAACAATACCCTATTTGGTAACAATGCTTTATCAATTTTAATATTTGAAGAAGGTACACAATCAGTAATTAAAGAAACAACAAAAAATTCGCTAGGTGAAGAGAATGAAGCATTTTTATTACGAATTATCGTATTAACCTTCCCTTTCACGTTAAAGGCATTTCCACCTAATCCACTAACGGAAACATTTTTTTTTTCTTTTTTCAAGCCCAAATAAGAGGCCATCTCTTGCGTAATATAGTTTGCTTGGCTCCCGCAGTCCAGAATTCCCCTGGCCTGCACGAAACATTTATGCAACGGACTATAAATATAAATATATGCCGTAGACAAAAGAACTGCTTTTTTACTTTCATTATTATGTGATGAAAAACTCTGAGATATTTCCGATACATTTTGTTTATTTGTTTCATCATTTTCTGTATCAGAACGACGGTCTGGCGCCAAACGCATTTCAATTTCAGAATCGGGGCTTTTTAATGACGTTTTATTTTGAAATGATTTATTTTTATCACGATGAAGTAACACGTTATGTTTGAGAAAACATCGTTGACAGCTATATTTTGAACCGCATTTCGAAAGCATATGCGAATCATTTAAACAATTTATACAAAGTTTATTCCTTTTTACTTCATCAAATCTTTGAATTGGAGTCATTTTTAGAAAAACAGGGCACTGGTGAATTGCATGTAATTTTTTACAAACAGGGCATGAATTAGAATTCAGAATAAAAGTTTTTTGTTTGTTCTGAGTTTTAAATTTTTGCGAATTTATTTGTGTTCCTTGAAGGTTTTCCAATATTTGAACACGATTTTGCAAGAATTCGATAAAGTTATCCCAACTGGGTAGATCTGTCGTTGTTAATGTCATTTCGAATTCCTTACATGTTGTTCTATCCAATTTTGTCAAAATAATATTAATCAATAAATTTTCACTAAAAATGTTCATTTCGACATTTAAAACCTTTAAAGCTCTTACATGCTTTAAAATACAATCAAGCAGCATTCTTAATTTTTCAGCTGAATCAGTACAAATATTATCTAACATTAATAAAGATTTAATATGACTGTTAACTATTAATCTTTTATTGTCAAATCTTTTTTTTTAAGTGCTTCAAATAATGACTCATATGTGTCATCAGTACTTTGTATTTGTTTCGCTGTCCCGACAAGAGAGGATTGCAAATAAAAAAGTTTCTGATCATTTGTTAACAATTCGTTCGAATCAATTATACTATTAAATTGAGTCTTAAAGTTATTCCAATTTTCATACGAACCATCGAATTTCGGCAATGGAATTTCAGGTAATTTGACATTTAAATTTTTTCTTTTAACACCGTTATTTTCAACATTATTATCAACATTTTTACTTTTAGAATTATCAATAAGCCTTTTAAATCTTACCTTGAGATTTTGGAGATCTTGTTCGATTTCTTCAAATTCAGAATCACATTTATCCATTTCTTCATCTTTCAAAATTTTATAGAACTCATTTTTCAAGTCGTCTAATTTATCTTCTAACTTGTTCAAATTCTCAATTTTGTTCAGAATATCTTACTGAGTCTATTACTTGAGCCTCATGGGCTATAAAATTTGTTAACTTCGTGATTTGGGCTTTGATATTGCCCCTCCTTCGATTCAACACCTTTATATCCATTGTTATTGTTCCGATTTCTTTTTTTTTTTTTTTTTTTTTTTTTTTTTTTTTTTTTTTAAACAAAAACGAAATATAATCCTATGATGGCTGGTTATTCTCCGCGAGCGGAACCATGTCGACGATTACTACTTTAGAGTGGACTGTAAATTATTCAACTACTATCGATAAAATTTCAACTTTGTTTTTATCAACGAACCATTTTATTTATTTACTTCGGAGCTCCCCATGGAGACATCCGAACGAAGCAAGAACAAAACAACAACTGGTTACACTTATCGCCAAGCGATATTAGAAGCCAAGAGTGGCGCCAACAACCTTGATAGCAAGTTGTTTCTAATTTTAAGTCAAAAGTTTCATTAAATTAACGAGTTTGGTCTCAATGCAGTTTTTTTAAATATTCTTGCACGCATCAGTGGCACAGCCAGAATTCGGCTCTATGGGGAGGAAAGGTTGAATTGTTGATAATGGTGGTCGCTGGTTACTTGAATCACCGGCTAATCGAATCAGTTTTGCTAATGAAGTGATAATCATTTTTCCCCTCGGAGAGTAGAATCAGTAGTTACATTGACCATAATTCATTTCAGAAACGTTTACGATATAAGAGTTAGAAAACATAAAATGCACCAATGAAATAACAAAAAACTGTTAGATTAATATAGTGTTTGAAAAATGAGGAGGCAAATTTAAGAAATGGAAGGGCAAACAATTTTTACAGAAATGTACAACAATTTACAGCAAACAATTTTTTGTACAGAAAATCAGGAATCGATTTTTAAATCAGAAATACATAGGATTTCATTCCAAGACAATCCCGAATTCTTGTTCTTAACTTTAGTAATAATAAAGCAATTTTAGCAAAATTTTCAATAGACTTACTTTGCTTTGTGTCAGATGTAAAATAACACGAGAAGAGATATAATGTATTATAATCCACGTCCAAACAATGCCAAATTAACTACTCCATATTTTAGGATGTAGTTGACATTAAACGCGGTATCGATGACTGAATTACTGTGCACTACCAGCACTTTATTCAACATCTAATTTCGTATACAGAATATTGAAAATTTCGTTAAAATATCTTCATTATTATTAAAGTTCTCTAAAAATACTTGGGTTCGACTTGACTTCCTATATATCCTATATTTTTCACTGAATAAATGGATCGCGACCTGGTTTCCTATACAAAAATCTTTAAATGTAGTGTGCTATACCACCTTACAGATTGTTCTACTTTTTTTTAAAACACATTGTTGTTAAGTATGTGTGCTTTCTAAATATTATTTGTTTTTAACCTTTCTCATGATGTTGGAGAATATTTATCTATTAAAACACACATAAATAACGCCTGCATTCAAGTCTAAACATACACACAAATATTATACACACATACAAACTATAATACAATAAACCTAACAAGTGTGAAAAATTAGCCAGACCCAGGAATCAAACCTGGACCACAGCATACAAGACTAATGATTTAACCATCTACTTATATATACTTTTATTTAAATGAAATACATTATAGATAAAACTCTAGATGCAAACTACATGAATACAAACAACATGAAAAGGAAAAAATCCCTGACGGCTCGGCCTACAGTCACAGGTAGATTTCGAAGACGCAGACCGTGGGGCGCCTGTTTGTCGGGAATTGCGGAAGAAATGACCTTTTTACGATGATGCGGCAGTTGGAACCGCCTACTTCGAAACCTAACTTGTTTGCAGGCGGAATCGGCAGGGATTTTTTTGTTTTTAATTTTTTTTTTTTTGCTATAACGGTTGGTCCTACAAAAAACTTGTAAATATAAAAGTTTTAAATAATATTAAGAGGATTAATAATAAATTTAAGCGGATTTGAAATCTTGAGAATTGGCGAAGTTATGAATTTTTTTCTTCTAAACTCCCCTCCCCCCCCCCCTTAATGCAATTTTTAATTATATCAAAAATCTGTCATACATAAATTTTCGGCCCTTCTCCTAGAAGTAATAATAACTTCAAACGGATTCGATACGTATCATAAGTAAGAAATTATGGGTTTTTTTCTGTTTTCACAAAAAGCCCCCCCATCCCCCCCCCCTTGGTTCGATTTTGTCCATTAACGAACTTGACCGAGATTTTATGCCCCTTGATTTTATGTATCAGTTTCGAAAAGATGCGGGAGTTGGAACCGCCTACTTCGAAAAATAACTTGTTTGCAGACGGAGCCGGCAGGGATTTTTTTGTTTTTAATTTTTTTTTGCTATAACGGTTGGTCCTATAAAAAACTTGTCAATATAAAAGTTTTAGGTAATATTAAGAGGATTAATAATAAATCTACGTGAATTTGATATCTTGTGAATTGACGAAGCTATGATTTTTTTTCTCTTAAAACCCCCCCTTTCCCCCCCCTTGGGGCCATTTTTAATTATATCAAAAATCTGTCATACATACATTTTCGACTCTTCTCCTAGAAGTAATAATAACTTTAAACGGATTCGATACGTATCATAATTAAGAAATTATGGGTTTTTTTCTGTTTTCACAAAAAGCCCCCCCACCCTCCCCCCCTTGGTTCGATTTTGCCCATTAACGAACTTGACCGAGATTTTATGCCCCTTGATTTTATGTATCAGTTTGTAAAAGATTAATGCAGAATTTTTCCAGTTATCGTGGTCAGAAAAAAGTGACATAGATAGATAGATAGATAGATAGATAGATAGATAGATAGATAGATAAAGTTTTGAACTGGGGGTGGTTTTGGGTTCTGGGAGTCATGATCGGCGTAGATCTGCAAAAATTTTTCAAAATTTCCAACTTAGGTGAGAATGTAATAGGTAGTATTTCTTACGAAATCTACCTAAAAATAAAATAAATATTTTTGTCAGAACTCCTTGTGGAAGACAATTTTTATCCATACCAGTGTAAAATTATGTTTTTTAATGAAATTCAGGCGAGCTGGGAAGGGATAATTACGTTTCTGTATGAGCCGGGCCGGGTTCGGGCCGAGATTCTAGCTTTTATACTGGGTGGAGCCAATAAACTAATTGCATGACCCGGACCGGATTCAAGTCTAACTTTTAGCTTTTTTTTTTTTTTTTTTTTTTTTTTTGCCAGACCGGCCTAATATAAATACATATATTTTCTACGATCCGGATCGAACTTTTAACTTTTATACCCGGCTGAGGGGCAAAAAACTTTCTACAAGTCGGGTCGCGCTCGAACCTAGAAATTTCTCCGGTGCAGACCTTAACAGAAAGTCTGAAACTGAGGAAGACCTATAAACATATATTTTAAGTTTTTTTTTTTTTTTTTTTTTTTTTTTTCCTGGAAGTTGATGTCCATTATCCTTTTGAACATGGAGCAAAGACAGAAATTCAATTTAACAAGAACGAAAAATCATGCGTCAAGCATAGATTATGTAACACTTTCCAACGCTTCCAAAATAATTTTAAAAATCATTACCGTTTAGTAAGCTGAACGATAACATCTAAGTAAACAATTTGGAAAACGCATAACATATTTAAAAACACAATTTCAGGAATTTCCAACATATATTTCGAACATATACAATATTCGGAAAATTATCTGAATACTTTTATTCAGCCCTGTATAGGATCTATAGGTTTGTATATATACTACACAAGATGCTAAATTTGAGTTTAGTTAGGAAACGCGTAGCACAGTTTAAAATTCTCCTTCTGGAGTTTCTGTCAATAAACGGAAATGTGTTCGCGAACTTTTGTGCTGCCCTGTATATGATCTACAGAATTTATACACACCAAGTAATAGACAAAAAGTGAGTTAAGTTTAAAATTGCGTTCAGCAACTTAAAACGCACTTCCAGGAATTATTGTTAACAGACAGTAGAGAATTATTTTGTGTGTCCCTGTCAATGAACGATGACTGCTTTACACACAATATTCTGTAGTAAGCCTCTTGTAATGCACCTTAGTGATATATATAAATTTCAATGCGTTTAAAATAGTGAAACATTATTTAAATAAAACGCAGACGATTTTTCCCCATAGACGTAATGTAACGGAATTCTTTTGATTGTCTCTGTAAAGTAACTATAAGTGCTATGCACACTCTATTCCATATTAAGCTTCTTGTAATGCACCTAAGTGATATATATCAATTACAATGTATTTGAAATTGTGTAACATCATTAAAATAAACCGAAAATGATTTATCCCCATAGACCGTGATGTAACGGAATTCTTTTGAGTGTCCCTGTAAAAGATATGTCGCCTGAAAAAGAGTGTCCCTGTAGAAGTGCTACACACTTCAGTTGAAATAGGGAGCATGCTATAGATAACGACAATAACCTATAAAAATTGCAGGGCAATCCGTAAAATTATGTTTTTTAATGAAATTCAGGCGAGCTGGGAAGGGATAATTACGTTTCTGTATGAGCCGGGCCGGGTTCGGGCCCCCCTTGGTTCGATTTTGCCCATTAACGAACTTGACCGAGATTTTATGCCCCTTGATTTTATGTAAATATAAAAGTTTTAAATAATATTAAGAGGATTAATAATAAATTTAAGCGGATTTGAAATCTTGAGAATTGGCGAAGTTATGAATTTTTTTCTTCTAAACTCCCCTCCCCCCCCCCCCCTTAATGCAATTTTTAATTATATCAAAAATCTGTCATACATAAATTTTCGGCCCTTCTCCTAGAAGTAATAATAACTTCAAACGGATTCGATACGTATCATAAGTAAGAAATTATGGGTTTTTTTCTGTTTTCACAAAAAGCCCCCCCATCCCCCCCCCTTGGTTCGATTTTGTCCATTAACGAACTTGACCGAGATTTTATGCCCCTTGATTTTATGTATCAGTTTCGAAAAGATGCGGGAGTTGGAACCGCCTACTTCGAAAAATAACTTGTTTGCAGACGGAGCCGGCAGGGATTTTTTTGTTTTTAATTTTTTTTTGCTATAACGGTTGGTCCTATAAAAAACTTGTCAATATAAAAGTTTTAGGTAATATTAAGAGGATTAATAATAAATCTACGTGAATTTGATATCTTGTGAATTGACGAAGCTATGATTTTTTTTCTCTTAAAACCCCCCCTTTCCCCCCCCTTGGGGCCATTTTTAATTATATCAAAAATCTGTCATACATACATTTTCGACTCTTCTCCTAGAAGTAATAATAACTTTAAACGGATTCGATACGTATCATAATTAAGAAATTATGGGTTTTTTTCTGTTTTCACAAAAAGCCCCCCCACCCTCCCCCCCTTGGTTCGATTTTGCCCATTAACGAACTTGACCGAGATTTTATGCCCCTTGATTTTATGTATCAGTTTGTAAAAGATTAATGCAGAATTTTTCCAGTTATCGTGGTCAGAAAAAAGTGACATAGATAGATAGATAGATAGATAGATAGATAGATAGATAGATAGATAAAGTTTTGAACTGGGGGTGGTTTTGGGTTCTGGGAGTCATGATCGGCGTAGATCTGCAAAAATTTTTCAAAATTTCCAACTTAGGTGAGAATGTAATAGGTAGTATTTCTTACGAAATCTACCTAAAAATAAAATAAATATTTTTGTCAGAACTCCTTGTGGAAGACAATTTTTATCCATACCAGTGTAAAATTATGTTTTTTAATGAAATTCAGGCGAGCTGGGAAGGGATAATTACGTTTCTGTATGAGCCGGGCCGGGTTCGGGCCGAGATTCTAGCTTTTATACTGGGTGGAGCCAATAAACTAATTGCATGACCCGGACCGGATTCAAGTCTAACTTTTAGCTTTTTTTTTTTTTTTTTTTTTTTTTTTGCCAGACCGGCCTAATATAAATACATATATTTTCTACGATCCGGATCGAACTTTTAACTTTTATACCCGGCTGAGGGGCAAAAAACTTTCTACAAGTCGGGTCGCGCTCGAACCTAGAAATTTCTCCGGTGCAGACCTTAACAGAAAGTCTGAAACTGAGGAAGACCTATAAACATATATTTTAAGTTTTTTTTTTTTTTTTTTTTTTTTTTCCTGGAAGTTGATGTCCATTATCCTTTTGAACATGGAGCAAAGACAGAAATTCAATTTAACAAGAACGAAAAATCATGCGTCAAGCATAGATTATGTAACACTTTCCAACGCTTCCAAAATAATTTTAAAAATCATTACCGTTTAGTAAGCTGAACGATAACATCTAAGTAAACAATTTGGAAAACGCATAACATATTTAAAAACACAATTTCAGGAATTTCCAACATATATTTCGAACATATACAATATTCGGAAAATTATCTGAATACTTTTATTCAGCCCTGTATAGGATCTATAGGTTTGTATATATACTACACAAGATGCTAAATTTGAGTTTAGTTAGGAAACGCGTAGCACAGTTTAAAATTCTCCTTCTGGAGTTTCTGTCAATAAACGGAAATGTGTTCGCGAACTTTTGTGCTGCCCTGTATATGATCTACAGAATTTATACACACCAAGTAATAGACAAAAAGTGAGTTAAGTTTAAAATTGCGTTCAGCAACTTAAAACGCACTTCCAGGAATTATTGTTAACAGACAGTAGAGAATTATTTTGTGTGTCCCTGTCAATGAACGATGACTGCTTTACACACAATATTCTGTAGTAAGCCTCTTGTAATGCACCTTAGTGATATATATAAATTTCAATGCGTTTAAAATAGTGAAACATTATTTAAATAAAACGCAGACGATTTTTCCCCATAGACGTAATGTAACGGAATTCTTTTGATTGTCTCTGTAAAGTAACTATAAGTGCTATGCACACTCTATTCCATATTAAGCTTCTTGTAATGCACCTAAGTGATATATATCAATTACAATGTATTTGAAATTGTGTAACATCATTAAAATAAACCGAAAATGATTTATCCCCATAGACCGTGATGTAACGGAATTCTTTTGAGTGTCCCTGTAAAAGATATGTCGCCTGAAAAAGAGTGTCCCTGTAGAAGTGCTACACACTTCAGTTGAAATAGGGAGCATGCTATAGATAACGACAATAACCTATAAAAATTGCAGGGCAATCCGAGCATATTTACGGGAGTTAGAGCACGGACAGACGACAGACGGCCATACGCCAGACAAACCGGTCATAAGCACTTTTCAACTAGGTTGGAAAGTGTTAAAAACTATCCACTGTATAATATTCAAAGCGTATGACGTCCGAAATGATCATTATTTTACTCTAAGATGTTTTTTTGCTCTGGGAGGGGTTTTACCCCTCACCCCCCCTCCCTTGGTCTGTGCCACTGTACGCATACACACATACAAAGAACTTATGAAGTTGGGGGCCTGTGCCCACCCCACAAAATAGCTCTAGTTACGCCTACTCAATATCTCAATTTGAAAAGGGAAAATTTTTTGCTTACAGAAAATGTGGAATGAGTGGACCTGAAATTGAAAGGAATATAAACAGATCTAAAACAGTAATTTTCTAATTTTTTAAAGAATCCAAAAGATTATGGCAAGAAGAAGCATACCGGTAGGCCTGTAACTCTGAATATGCGCCAGAAACGTGGAATTGCGCGTCGATCTTGCTTAAAAAAGAGTTCTACTCAAATTGAAACAGAAATTAATCTATCATGTACTAACCGAACCCTGCTTAATGTTCTGGAAAAAATCCCAATGTTACATATGCTAAACTATGGTCACATCCACCACTTACAAAACTACATAAGAAGCTTAGATTGGAATTTGCTAAGAAAAACGTTTATTTTAGATCTCACTGCAGAGATGTGATATTTTCGGAGGTAAAAAAAAAAAATTGGACGGACCAGATGGTTTTTGCCATTACTGGTATGACTTGCAAAAGATAAACCTATTTATTCCAAAAGCCAATTCGGAGAAGTTTCTGTGATAGTGTGCGCAGGTTTTGCAGCCAATTTAACACCCCCCAATCGTGTCCATTCCAGGTCGCATGAATTCAGAATCATATGTGCATATGGTAGCTGAAATATTATTGCTTGAAGCACCTCTTATCACTGGTGGTGATTATTTGTTTCAACAAGACAATGCAAGTTGCCATGTGTCTTGTGTACCACGTTCATGGTTCGTGGCCAGTTCTGTCCAACTTTTGGATTGGCCGCAAAGAAACCCTGATTTAAACTCCAGAGAGAATATGTTAGGAATTTTAGCTAGAGAAGTATATAAGCGTGGCACACAATATGCAAATACAGACGATTTGACATCATCCATCGAATTAGCGCGGAAAAACATTTCTAAACAAACTTTAACTGGACTTTCTAAGTCAATGACTGCACGATTAATAATATTCATTGAAAAAAAAAGGTGCTTGTGTAGAATATTAATTTATTTCCTGACATATTTCATTATGTCCTTATAATTTATTCCATGTTTCATGTCATATATTTCTATTAATGTGTGATTTATAAATTTTACTGTAATTTAATTTCGTATTAATAGGTTCCTAATGTTTCCTAATTACGAGTAGTAAATTATGTTTGATTTTGTTTTCAGTTGATGATTACTTTAATACATTTTACTCATTTTTCAACGTGTCCTTATAATTTTTTCCATGGTTGTAGTAGAAGAACGTCACTAGCTCCGACACACGTCCAGCAGCTGAAATACAGTGACTAGAGCAACTAACCCGATGGGGCATCTAACTCGATTTACCCTTTATGCAACGGACCTCCTGGAAGTTGTGGCGGAGAAACGATGAACTTTCGTTTAAGTTGTAAGTTTAAATATTTTTAAAGTATGTGAAGTTACTGAAGTTCCCAGCAAAAGGCTGGATATACATGTAAATGTTTTTAAGTTATATTTAATATTCAAATGGAATGAATAAACTCCTATGGATCAAATCGAACTTATGTCACGTGCATTTTATTTGAAGCCGCACCAAAGACCTAAGACACTGTGTTTAATACTCTGCTCAATTTTTATCAGATACAGACGTCTTATAAGATGCACAGACACTTCAAAGTGTGAGCTTTAAGGCACGTACAATGCAGGGTTCCATGTAAAAATGAATTGCATAAAAAACATAAATCATGGTAAATATGAACTTACATTTTTCGGAGAGAGGTCTATCCCAAAACTTTGATGCCGCCTAATAGAAAAGCATGTGAACGATAATGATTTTAAAGAATGCACATTTTAAGATAGATAAAAAAAAAGTGACAGAAAACCTTCGAAAGGGTGCAAAGAAAACCTTCAAAAGGCACCATGGCATCCAACGCCGCACAGTGCGTCGAAACGACGAATTTCTACGACATAGGTGAAAATTATTTGTATTTTCCCAAAGTTTGTCAACTATGTAGAGTTATTCTATATAAGTCCACAGCATGAGACATCATCTGTAAGTGTTTTTCTTTACATATACTGTCTAGGGTCGTCTTCAGAAGGAATTTTATCGAAAAGTAGGAGAAAAAGGTGAAAACCAAAAATTTAGTAATTGATGAAAAAAAAAATTGGTATGTAAATCTAATTTTTTATATTGGTGTAGTAAATTATAATTTTTCGTCTTGTGCGCAATATTCTGAGTCTAATTTAATAAAATTTAATTTGATTTTGATACCTATATATTGTGTTTTGAATTTCCAAAAATTTCGTCTTGTAAAGTCAAGATCCCGTCATATCCCGCAAAATCGTTGGTATATTCTTCTGTAGGGATTTGAGGAGTGAGAAACGTTGAAGTTACCTGCATCCAGGTGCAAGTTTGGCAGTTAGCGGTGTTTGATTGAATGTCCACGTAAACAAACTTGCTTCTGCACCAATCACATTAAGAAAATGAGACTTTTGAATTAAAAATGTACAAATTAACACTTTGTAAAAAAATTGCCGTGATTAGGAATTGTGAAACGACTCGATAAACACTGAAAACCGTATTGTCAATGTCTGCACAAAAAAAAAAAAAAAAAAAAAACATTTTGTCACAGTGTGCTGTGTTTGTCACAGTTGGACAGGGCTGGTCTGTATTCTCTCTCTCTCCATAAATAAATAAATAAATCATAGAAAATGTCAAAGTGTTTCGTGCATTCGTGCATAAATTTTCCTTGGTTATTTTTTATGCAAAAGCAAATTCAAAAATAAATAAAAATAAATGTTATGGCGTTCTCTATCTTTTAAAGAGTTGTATATCTGGTTTCAATTAAGATACTAACTTAACATAAACACATTTAAAAATTAAAACAGCGGACTTTAATATTCCATCAAAACATTTGAATAGATTTTAATTAAAAAAAAAGTTGAAGGAGAAAACAATTAAGCTCCTCTGTTCGTGAACACAATAACATAAAATACAACATTACATTGCGTTTGTAACATGTCTATAATTATAATTTTTCATACAATTTTATCTTGAGCTGACATTAACGACCCACAAGTAAGATGACAAATGAATTTTTATCCATATTTCAGACGTTTTCGAACTAAATGCGTTTATAACAGGTAAGTTTTAAAAGCAATTTATTATTAGTTAAACATAGTTTTGCGACTCATTCATTGCCCTTTATAGCCGATTTGAATCGTGGATAGTGATAGGTGTACTGAGACAGAATCCGATTAAGGTTGTCTGGTGCCCAAGGCACTGCAGGTTTTCAGCCACCGCCCCCCCCCCCCTCCTTCAAACAAAAATAGTAGCTAGATTTTTTTTGTGGGGGGGGGGGGAGGGGGAGTATTCGGAAATGTTCCTGCATTTTATAAAAATGCTCTTGAAATTAATGTTAAGAGACTACTTCACTCACGCGAAAACACCCGCTAGCTAATGTTACTCCTATGGGACAGTTCTTTTAAAATATCTCGTTTGCATTTTAATATTTTTTAAACAATTTTTTTAGTATTTGATATAGCTGAGGTTGATCTCTACGATCGCCACTTTTTACTTTTTCGATTTTGTTGGCGGGTTTTTTTTTACGAGAATACTTTCACTTTCGGAACCGGTTTCAAAAGTCAAAGTATCCTCATAAAATAAAATAAAATAATAACAAGTAATATAATTTTTAAAAAAAAGTCAATTCCTACTTTTTAATCATAAATATATAAAATAAAGCCGTGCAGCATTAATGTCCGACGTTATCGTTATTGAACATTATTTTATAATCTTCGTTGTGGTATTTTATTTCTGTGGCATCACTAATTTGAGATAAATCTTTCATTTCATTTATGAAAACAATGGGAGGAATTTTTTTCTCCCATTTAAAACTAAAATTAATTAAATTTAATTAATGAATTAATATTTGAAAAACTGTATTAACATAAAGTGTCATCCACTACAAGTTTTAAAAAAATCTATTTGAACTTGAGTGGATGAATAGAAAATATTTTATTAACGATTGAAAATTTGCACAAGATATATATATATATATATATATATATATATATATAGAGTGCGAGTTAATACTAGGAATTTAATAAAAAGAACCCAAAAACAAAATTGAAAAAGTAAAAAATGGCGTTTGTAGAGATCAACCTGAGCTATCCAATGCAAAAAATTTTAAAATATTGAAATGCAAACGAGATAGTTTGAAAGAACTGTTCCATGGGATTAACAACTAAATTTCCTTTCGCTATTAGATGTTACCTTATGGGGTTACTTTATGATGTGGGTACCTTACAGCCTCACCAGTGGCTGAGAGGTTCTGCTTTCAAAGCTTGTAGACGGGAGGTGCTAGGTTCAAACCCCTGTCGCGCTCGTCGACATAACTGTTCGGTGGTTTTCTTCGAACCTTGCCGTAAATATACGGGTTAAGATCCCTTAGAAAGACTTCACGGACGGCACTCTTCCTAGGGCCTATATCCCTCGTGTAGGTAATTGGCCGTTATAAATCAATCAACCAACCTATAATACCTTACTTGAATGGTGCAGATGCAAAAGTCACATTATCCACTTTTTTAAGGTATTGAGTCATTCATATCACCGTGTTAGTCTTTTAAAGGCGAATCGGACTGTAATATTGATTTGGACTATAAAAAAAATATATTAATGTTGAAAATCTCGTTTTGATGCATAACTCACATTATTCAACAACTGTTTTGCAGCAAAATCCACTCTCTCCAATTCAACCGATCATGGAGGTAAAGAAGTAAGAAGTAGTGTAAAATGTTCCACTAAATTTTTTAGTTTAACGACAGTAAAGAACTTGAGCCACGCCTAATAGTAAAATTTTTGCCCAAATTAATTTTAATTAATGTTTTTTGCGTTTTGATTTTTGTTGCTTATTACCCTCCAAAATAACATAATGAAAACTAATGTTCAGTTTTTTCCCCCTTGTTTAAAATTTATAACTATTTTGATTTATAACTAACATTACCCAAAAGTTTGCTGCAAAACTCATATTTTCCATATTTAAAGTCTAGCTTTACCACAAGTTACAGGTTGAGGACTATGTGCAACTATTTGTTATGGCAACAAATATATCACACACACAACAAAAGTGCCAATATATCATGTTTATTAAGAATAATAAGTTTTTTTGCATTTTTCTAAAAACTAGGTTAAGTGGAGAGTGTGAATTTTGCATCTACACCCTTCACTTATCTCTTCATCTTAAATATTTCTTAAAAAATAATTCGAATAAAAATATTTCGACTACAGATTACCAAATTTAAGGTGTTTTCTGAGAACGGTCAAGATGCTTATAGAGGTATCCGTTACTTAAATATCGGAGCTTGAAAAAAAATATATCTAGGGGATTTAAGAAATTTTTTCTAAATCATTTCACTTATTTTTTGGCGCCCGTCTGCGGTAGGTCCAAGCCGCGGCCTAGTCTGCCTGTACGGTAATCAGGCGCTGCAAAGATATCTTTACGTATTGACTACCGCAATAACTTTATATTTAAATTTATGCTTCTTTCCATTTTTTTTAATAAACAGGTGAACTATTGACTTTATGATAAACTATTGACAAAATTGTAATGAAAAAAAAAAAAGTTTAGTTTAAGAATTATAAAACGGTGAAAAACACACCAGCAGCAGGGATAAGCAAAAATAAATAAGTGTAATCATTGATAAGAAACAGAAAAACAAAAGTATGACTTGCATGAATTCTTTTTAAAATGAAAATGTTTATTGTAAGTTTATCTTTTAATTATTAAATATTTCAAAACACTTAGCATGTATAGCCACGTTGCATTTGTAATGCCGCGTTTTTGCTCCATCAGTAGGAAATTGGATCGCATTCAAAGGGTACTAAATACAAAAGTATATACTTCTGGTGTCGCCATCTCCTGTTAAGTAATCAAACAAATTCAAAAAATTATACAAATGACTGATATTTAAAAATTTATGTAATGTAATTAGAGATTTGCGCGGATCAAAATTTTCAGGACCGCACGAAATTATCTTGATTCAGCTCGACCCAAGATTCGACCAGAGCCCGAGTTCATGACTTTTTCACTGTTCATGGCTCGGTCGGACTCAATTTCTTAAAAAGACCCGACATGTTTTAAAAGTACTTTAAAAGAAAGAATATTTCACACACATTTATGTAAAAAGTAAAACTCTTATCTTTTATGTCCGCATCCATTGAATGCGGAAAAACATTAAAATCGTTTACTTAGACAAATATCTTCAAATGAAGAGTCATTAAAAAAGTAATGTAGTGTAAAATGAAAGATAAAGATAGTGAAAAGAAAAATCATAATTTTGAAGTTCCATGAGAAATAAATTTTTAGATTCCTTTAAACAAATGTGAAGTATCACTACTATTTTTACAAAAAAAAAAAAAAAATAAAAAAAAAATAATAATGGCTAGAAAGGATGAGTTCCACTACCGGCAATAATTGGAAAAAGCTGTAATAGCCGGCCCAAGAAGGACAAGGTTCGAAGAAAACCACGGAAAACTCCGAACGGTTAGGTAGACGAGCGCGACAGGGGTTTGAACCCAGCACCTCCCGTCTACCAGCTTTGAGAGCAGAACCTTTCAGCCACTGGTGGGGGCTCCAAAATTTTTAGGTTTATAAATGCTAAAAAATATTTAATGGTTACAAAATAATCTAACAGATGGCAGCATCACCAATAGTTCAGCCATTAAGTTAGAAAGAATATTATTCTTTTCGAAGATTCAATCACTTCTACATGACAGTTTTTAACTTATTTTGAATGGCATGATAATTATTTTTACTAGTATCTCTTTTTTACCCTGATACTTTTTTAAAGCTAATCTTAAACTGTTTTTAATTCATAGACCTTATAAAGATCAGGGTTGTAGTCTGTAGTTGTAAAAAATCTCTCCCAATACGCTATAGGCAGAGGTGTATTATACTCTACAGCTTTATTTGAAAAACAGAGAGTATGCGGAGTTTCTTTAAAAAATCCAGAAGGTATACGGCGTATACAACCGTGTACCCTCCACTACACCAGTGCTAGAAAAATGCTCAATATGCAATTTTCACATTTTGGCTATGATGTGGAATCCCTGGTCACGGATTTTTTTTATTTTTAATCGGTTAAAAAAAGGAAAAAAGTCGCCAAATTTTGGGGATTATGATTTCTGATATGGTAACCCGGCAATTGTTAAATTGCTGGATTTAGTTCTTTTCCGTAGATCGTTGGCGCGATTCTGAGAGCCAAGACAAAATAAAAGTCGCTAAAATTCCGTGACCAGGGATTCCACATCTGTTCCATCATTTCGTGGGAACAGTGCATTTCCTACCGCAATATTTTTTGGGTAGAAAACTTCTATCTTTATCACGGGTGTAGTGGAGGGTTTACGGTTATATACGCAGTATACCTTCTGGATTTTCCTAAAGAAACTCCGCATACTCTCTGTTTTTCCAATAAAGCTGTAGAGTATAATACACCTCTGCCTATAGCGTATTGGCAGAGTTTTTTTTACGACTACAGACTGGAACACTGATCTTTAGAAGGTCTATGAATTAAAAACAGTTTAAGATTAGCTTTAAAAAATCCCTGACGGCTCGGCCTACAGGCACAGGTAGATTTCGAAGACGCAGACCGTGGGGCGCCTGTTTGTCGGGAATTGCGGAAGAAATGACCTTTTTACGATGATGCGACAGTTGGAACCGCCTACTTCGAAACCTAACTTGTTTGCAGGCGGAATCGGCAGGGAATTTTTTTTTGCTATAACGGTTGGTCCTATAAAAAACTTGTAAATATAAAAGTTCTAAGTAATATTAAGAGGATTAATAATAAATTTAAGCGGATTTGAAATCTTGAGAATTGGCGAAGTTATGAATTTTTTTCTTCTAAACCCCCCTCCCCCCCCCTTAAGGCAATTTTTAATTATATCAAAAATCTGTCATACATAAATTTTCGGCCCTTCTCCTAGAAGTAATAATAACTTCAAACGGATTCGATACGTATCATAAGTAAGAAATTATGGTTTTTTTTCTGTTTTCACAAAAAGCCCCCCCCATCCCCCCCCCCGTTGGTTCGATTTTGTCCATTAACGAACTTGACCGAGATTTTATGCCCCTTGATTTTATGTATCAGTTTCGAAAAGATGCGGGAGTGGGAACCGCCTACTTCGAAAAATAACTTGTTTGCAGGCGGAGCCGGCAGGGATTTTTTTTGTTTTTAATTTTTTTTTTGCTATAACGGTTGGTCCTATAAAAAACTTGTCAATATAAAAGTTTTAGATAATATTAATAGGATTAATAATAAATTTACGCGAATTTGATATCTTGTGAATTAACGAAGCTATGATTTTTTTTCTCTTAAAACCCCCCTTTTTTCCCCCCCTTGGGGCCATTTTTAATTATATCAAAAATCTGTCATACATACATTTTCGACCCTTCTCCTAGAAGTAATAATAACTTTAAACGGATTCGATACGTATCATAATTAAGAAATTATGGGGTTTTTTCTGTTTTCACAAAAAGCCCCCCCACCCTCCCCCCCTTGTTTCGATTTTGCCCATTAACGAACTTGACCGAGATTTTATGCCCCTTGATTTTATGTATCAGTTTGTAAAAGATTAATGCAGAATTTTTCCAGTTATCGTGGTCAGAAAAAAGTGACATAGATACATAGATAGATAGATAGATAGATAGATATATAAAGTTTTGAACTGGGGGGTGGTTTTGGGTTCTGGGAGTCATGATCGGCGTAGATCTGCAAAAATTTTTCAAAATTTCCAACTTAGGTGAGAATGTAATAGGTAGTATTTCTTACGAAATCTACCTAAAAAGTATCAGGGTAAGAAGGAGATACCAGTAAAAATAATTATCATGGCATTCAAAATAAGTTAAAAACTGTCATGTAGAAGTGATTGAATCTTCGAAAAGAATAATATTCTAAGAACTAAAATAACTTCTTAAAACACCATCAAAAACTTAAAAATGCGCTAGGCCTTTCGAAAGATCTGGGTCTTTCTTCGTCAGGCGCAAAAAGACGTGCGTCCACTATGAAAGCAGCAGCAAGACTGAAATGAGAGATGAGGGAGAGGAAACAAGCTGAAGCAACAGCCAATAGAAAAGTAGAAATAACAGCCAATAGGAAAACAGAAGACAACAGCCAATCACAGAAGAGTAAAATCAAAACAATAGAGAATACAATATAGAAGGGGAATAAGGAAGTGGAAAAAATAAATAAAATAAAATAAAAATAAATAAATAAATAAAGCACACAAATATAATTAAAAAATGGAAACAGGTGAAAATTAAGAATTAAAAAAGTAACCAAAATATTTAAATATATATAAAAACAGACTAAAATTAATTAATACAAAAAAAAATTATATGGAAGTACTGAAGAGGTTTTTCCAAGCAGCAGAGAGCATTGTGGAATCAGATTTATCATTAACAATAACTTCACGATTAAGATAAATAGCTAAATTTTCAAGAAAGTCCAATTCAGAGATACTATTAGCATTAAAGATAATTTTAGCATTTTTAAAATTAAAACAATGGCCGGAATCCCAAGAGTGCTTGGCAATAGAAGATTTAGAAATTTCTTGATTAGTTACATAACGAGAGTGTTCTTTTAAGCGGATTTCGAGATTTCTTTTAGTTTGACCAATATAAGATAAATCACAGCCATTACAAGGAACATTATAAATTCCCCATTTACGAAGATCAGGAACAGGAGATTTGGTGGAGGGGAATTTGAATTTATTGACAGGTTTAAAGGTAATATTAAAATTGAAGCGTCTTAAAACTTTAGCTAATTTGAAACATAAAGGAGGATAAAAAGGGAGGACAACCAAATTATCAGGTTTGCTTTTCACAGATTTAGAAAGAGTAGATTTATAAGACGGTCTATTGAATTTTTTCACAGCATTATTGATAACAGAAGGATTGAAACCTCTTTTGACAGCAACAGTTTTTAAGTAATTAAGTTCATCCTTAAGGAATGCAGAGTCTGAACAAATTTTGAGAGCACGATTAACATACGTTTAAAATACACCAATTTTTTGGTTGACAGGATGATTTGAGAGAGCATGAGGTGTGTTAGAGACAGAAAAAGGTTTCCTATAAACACAAGTTTTGAAAGAAGAATCACATTTGATAACTAAAACATCAAGGAAAGGAAGTTTATTACAATTTTCTAACTCAAAAGTAAACTGAATAATATTCTAACTCAATGTCTGAACTACTGGTGATGCTGCCATCTGTTAGATTATTTTGTAACTATTAAATATTTTTGTTTCAATTCACATGGGTTGTGGGAGCGACTATTTTTGGTACGTATGTACAGTGACCTTTCACTTATACGCGATACACGGAAATTGTTTTCTGCACCAGTATTTTTTAAGGTAATTTTCACCTTGTTAAATCGCAGAATTTATAAATCGAATTTTACTGTTTTAAAATAGTGGTATGAAAAAGTAATTACTGAACATCGCGTATAAGTGAGAGATCACTGTTATTGTATTATCAGTGTAAGGATAAATTTATTGACTGAGACAACAATGTCGCGGAAAATATTAATTACAGTAAACCTTATATATTTTTCTTTGTGCATTATAACTGCATAGTTAATATTATATAGTTGTAATATTAAAGGTAGTTGCAGAAATATTTATATACAACTATATAATATGCTATTGCATAGGTGTGGATATAATATATAATATTCACAGATATAGTATAAGAGAGGAGATTTATATTATATTCATTCTGGCACAAACAGCTGGAAATAAAATTACCATCGCCAGAATTGGTCCAACGGGGGGCATGGTATATCCGATAGGGTGACCAAATTGTTAATATATATTAAAAGTCTCGGGCATGTCCCGAAGTCCAAGCTAGGGGAAAATTTCTTTCATTAAACTCGGGCCTGGCTCGAAGGGAAATGTCTTTCATTAAACATGTACCGAGCTTAATTTTTATCTGAAGACTCGGGACGGGGTTGAGCTTAATTTTACGGTTTGAGAACTTGGACCGGGCCTGAACTTTCTGGAATAAGCCTTTACCTTACATTTTTTCTATAGATTCGGCCCAGACCAGGCCTGAATTTTATTCTTTCCGGGCCATGCAGACTGAGATTTGTTTATTTAATTATTTTTTTCACAGCTAATGTCATGGTAACTTTCCTACTTTATTAGTAGAGAAAGTGAATGATGAAACTACATATCTTTGTTTCATGTCTTTTTTGCGTTTTTTAAATAGTTTTATATGCCGGTTATTCAAGTGAAATATATTTTGTCAGAGTGCTGTGAATGACTGATTTTTCTTTTAAAATCTTACACATACTCAAATCTTATCTACGAATCTGAGTAAAATCTTTTACATTTAGATGGATGTTTAAGCAGACTGAAAATTTAAATAGTTAGAAAAAAGAGTGTTTTTTTATATAAAAGAAATCTGTCATGTTTCGTCTTCATCAATTTACGAAAAACCGAATGTGGAGAATGTTAGAAATAGTTAATAAAGAGTAGAAAGTAAGATGATTTAGATAATTAGTTATTTATTATTGGTAGTAAGTAAGAAACAGGGCAGAAAATAGCTCCAGCTGATTCCAACGACCTATCTGCTGGGTCGGGAGAATAGGTACATTTAAAAATAATTTAAGGTGTGCATATCAGATTTAATACGAATTAAACAAAGTCGTCTCATTCCTTCTAGGTTCGCGCTTTTGTCGAGAAAGTAAATTTGCGGAGAAATTTTAAGTTAAGCTTACCAAATATAATTAAATGAATATGAAGCAATTACATCAAAAGTGCTAAAAATTTGTTGAATTTATAGTTTAAAAATTACCAATAGGCTGCAATAGAATCATTCAATGAATGCCATCTAAAACTTTTGTGTGTCCCTGTAAGCGAATTTTAAGAGTAAACATACTTGATTAACGAAATCATCGAAGATACTTGTAAGATCAATACTCTGTCTCAATTAGGTTTGAATATTTCGGACGTTATCGTGTTTTAATTTTGTGTGCCCCTATACATGAAATTATAAGAGTTACGTACTTGATTAACAAACTTATCCATGATAGTTGCAAGATCATTACACTGTCCCATATATATATATATATATATATTTCGGACGTTATCGTGATAACAAGTTTTGCATGTTTTGCTTTTGTGCGTTCTTATAAATAAACTACTATAAAATTACATGGTACTTGAATAATGAACTCATTCGAGATACTTGCACACTAAAAGTGGGAGGAGTGAGAAGTTGACTCTTTGGAAGAGTGAGAAGCATTTTCACTCTTTTTGGAGTGAATTTTATAAAAATACACTCCTTAAAGAGTGGAATTTTCCACTCCCTAGAAAGGAGTGAAATATGTCACTCCGTTGTCGAGAGTGACTGTCTCACTCCTTTGACAAGAGTGAAATATTTCACTCCGCTGAAGAGTGAAAGCCTGGCATTATATAATTTTGTCCATATTTATTTATTGAGAGAAACGAAATTATCATTTTTTCTTTTTCTTTTGAGGTAGATTTTGTAAGAAATACTACCTATTACATTCTCTCCTATGTTGAAATTTCTGAAATTTTTTGCAGATCTACGCCGATCATGACCCCTAGAACCCCAAACCACGCCCCCCCAGTTCAAAGCTTTATCTATCTATCTATCTGTCTATATAGCTATATCATTTTTTATGGACACGATGACTTCAATAATTCTGAACAAATCTCTTCCAAACTGATACATATAATCAAGGGACATAAAATCTTGATCAAGTTCGTTAATGTGCAAAATCGAAATGGGGGGGGGGGAGGTTGTGGAAACAGAAAAAAAAATCCATAACTTCTTAATTATGATACGTATCAAATCCGTTTAAAGTTATTATTACTTCTAGGAAAAGGGTCGAAAATTTATGTATGACAGATTTTTGATATCATTAAAAATGGCCTCAAGGGGGGGGGGGTAGGAGTTTAAGAAGAAAAAAATTCATAACTTCGTCAATTCACAAGATATCCATCCGCTTCTTGGAAAACATGAAAAAAAAATTGAATGCACTTAAAAAAAATATTAATATAACAAAGCATACATTTTATTATACACGTGAAATACCACTGCTTCGACCGATCGATGGTGTCTTTTTTTTGTTTTAAACATTTCAATATCAATTTTGCTTTTTAACCATAAATATAAAATAAACCTATGTGGAGAATTGATATTTTATCTTTTTTGTACTACTATTTTTTTTATTTTTTTTTAATCATTGTTCAGCAGTATATAGTGCGGTTATTTTATTTTTGTAGCAACACTAATTTGAGGAAAAATCTTGCATTTCATTTATAAAAACAATGCCGATTTAATTTTTAATTAATAGCAATATTTAATCAAAAACCATGTTTTAACGAAATGTGGGGTAGTACTATGTCAGAAGCTGCTTCAAAAACCTTTCGAAGGAGGATACCTCATTTGTTGTTGTGTGTTTTGTAAATTCATAGAAAAAAGGATGTTGACAACAGAAATAACATGTATGATTTTATAATAATAGGACTTTGCAAAATAGCGCTAATTTACTGAAAAGTACAGTCAAAAGATAAGAGTTTATATTTAAAACAAAAATTAAAGTGAAATCGCACATTGTTAGTCATAGAATATCCATCTATTTCGTTAGAAGCTTTCAGTCCCCCTGAGTCCCCGTTTCAAATAAATTTCAAACACATGAACAAGAGAAATAAAATTAAAAATTGACTTCTACGGTGGATTCAGGGGGACAGAGCCCCCCCCCCCCCCCCCGACAAAAAAAATCTTAGTCCCTTATTTTTTTTGGTGTTTAATTATTATAAATTCACCGGGGAATAATAAGTTTTATAATTTTTAAAAACAACTTAATATCATATTTTAATTTTTAAAATAATAATTATTAGTTGATATTTTAAACAGAAACGGGATTCCAAATTTCCATAAACGATCGCAAAATTCAGATTATGATGAGACAAATCAGTGGTCTCTATATAATGTTTAACCAGTGTTGAATTCAGACACTTTTCTCCGGGGGGGGGGATTTCTGTTGCCCCAGAGGGGACACTGCAGAGTTCCTGGGGGGAAATTGCATTTTTTATCTATTAAAAGCATAAAATCTCAAATCTTCCGGGGGAACATTCCAATGTTCCGGTGATACCCCCCCCCCTCCCCCTGGGCTACCCCATGAATTCAACACTGTGTTTAGCAACACTGATTTCAAAGTTGTATATACAAAATAACGATCACTCTAGCATTAATAAAGTGTATGAAAATACAGATTAGGTTATCAAGGCTTTCAAAAGTTAATGAAGGAATAATATTTTGGATTTTCTACATCTAAAATCTAAAGCAAAAATATGTTGTATGAAAATTACTTTTAAATTCTTTTAAATTCGATACATTATTTGCAAGTGTTACGTCAAAATCTTTTTTTAAGCTATTTTTCCTCGCTCTGAAAATGTAACAACTGTAGTGAGTATACTATTTAAGTAATTGATAAATTTAACGCCAGTAAATAAAAAGTTTCTGACCGCTGATAAAAAGCTTTCACTTCATTGCAAATGCTGACGTAATTATTTTTTTTTTTAACAGACCGCAGAAGACCACTGCGTTCTTTGTTTGGAAATGTGCATGCTGATTGGCTAATAATCAGTTCAACGATTTAGTAGTTAGAAGAGGTGTACGTGTTCGTAGTTTTTACAGCAAAAAATTATGTGATTACATTTTTGTGTTATTCCTTTTGTGTGTGTTACAGTTACATGTGTGCTACAGTATGGGTGTCTTAACCCCCTGAACGCCGAGCAAAAGGGCAAATTTGTAATGTTGTTTTCTCTGTAATTGTTTTAAAATGCCAAAAAAAGATGAATTTTCAAACTTGATGTAAAAAATTTAATTACGTATATGGGTATAATCCTTGAGAATATTAATCATTACTCGATGTTTTAAAAGTGCGTTATATTTGTGGAATTATATTTATTTAATGAATGCTTCCATTGCAGAGAAACCTACAGCATAGTGTTTTCCCGTTCTTCACCAAGACCGTGCTTTTTAAATATTTTTATAAAATCCGACTGGTGAGTTTTTTTTTGCAGTCGGGTGTGTTTTTTCCGTTTCAAAAGTATTGTATCTGTAACTAAATATCAATCAAGAATTTTGATATTTTTAACAATTCGGATTGCAAAACCGTGCTTTTTTTTATGTTTTGCCAGAAGTGTTTAAATATTTTTATAAAATCCGACTGGTGAGTTTTTTTTTGCAGTCGGGTGTGTTTTTTTTTGTTCCGTGTCAAAAGTATTGTATCTGTCACTTTTTTTCAATCAAAAATTGTGATATTTTCAACAATTCGGATTGCAAAACCGTGCTTTTTTTTATGTTTTGCCAGAAGTGTTTAAATATTTTTATAAAATCCGACTGGTGAGTTTTTTTTTGCCGGGTGTGTTTTTTTTCTGTTTTTCCGTTTCAAAAGGATTGTATCTGTAACTTTTTTTCAATCAAGAATTTTGATATTTTCAACAATTCGGATTGCAAAACCGTGCTTTTTTTATGTTTTGCCAAAAGTGTTCGCTCAAAATCTTGTTATCTTCAATCATTTCCTAGTATTCCTATGACACGTTATAAATGTTGTAAAATCAACGTTTAATCTGAGAATTATCTATTCTCACTTTATATTTGGATTAATATTATTGGATATGATTTGCGATTTTGGATACGACGAAATTATCAAAAGTAAGTAAATAAAAAAATAACGTAAGTAATAAAAAAAAACGATTAATTTTCGTTTTCAAATAAAACTTTTGTATGAATATTATTACTTTTGTATTATTATTTAATTCCTATTTAAATTAAATTGATAAGAATAATGTCTATTTATTACATTTGTATCTTTTGAAATCCAATAAATATATTTTAATGTTAAAAGATTTGTGTATTTTTTATGATTTTCAATTAAATTCTTATCACTTTCAAAATTTTCAAAAATAACAAATTTGTTTAATATATCTTTAGATCTCCACTTTATCAATAAATTTTTTTATTGTAAAGAATCTGGATTATTGATTAACTCACAGCATTGATTTTATTCTTATGTATTCACACAAAAATGAATCAATAATTTTCGTATTATATTTTTTCCACTAACCGATAAAAGTAAAAAGAAATTCAGAAATACATTTTTTTAAATGTGATTATATGTTGTTACTCTGACTGTAAAAATATCAGTAATATATTATATATATATACTTACTTTAAAATATGCCTTTTTATAAAAAGCAATAACAGAAAATTATCAAATCTTATGCTGAAAAAAAATGCTGTGTTTAAAACGTCTTTTTTTTTTTTTTTTAAACATTTTGATATGTTAAGGAATTTAAAGTTGCTTTGATCAGTATGCGGCATCAGGGCCTGATTACCGGCGGGGCAAACTTCCACCAGACAAAAAGAACAGAAAATCTTCCATTATTTTTGACATAAATTCTGCATGAATAAGATGTTTAAATAAGCCAAAAAATTCTTTTTAAATTTACTGGTGGAAGTTTGCCCCGCCGGTAATCAGGTCCTGTGCGGAATCCTTATAACATACTCTTTCGCGGTCAAACACCTGTTGTGACCCATCTGTTATATTTTATAATTTGAGATGAACAATTTTTTTTTTTTTTTTGGGGGGGGGGGGGGTTCTTTTTAGCCTTTTTTTGTGGGGGAGGGGGATTGATTTTCGTCAAATCTGATTTGTTAAAATTAAAAAAAGTAAATAAATATATCATTATTTACTTTGCTAAATCTAGTTTTTATGTATATGTATTTAAATGAAAATATAAAATATTTAGAGAATGAAAAGAGCTTTATTTGCTATTATTATTATTATTATTATTATTATTATTATGGAACAAATTCAACTATTCAAATCTTAAAACAAATCAAAGCATACTTCAAGTATAGAAATTTGTACTTTATACTAAGAAAACATACTATATGGTACAAAATATTTATTTTATATCAATTTTAATTTGATGATTCTTTAAACAATTCAGCAGAAGTATTTTTTAACAGTTATTCATCTGAAAAAATCTGATTTGAAGGATAAATAGCTAATTTTGATGAAAAGTGGTATTGTTCTTCTAAAACAAAATTACAGTTTTAATCTAATATTGCAGAGTTTAATTTTCATTCTAAAATGATTAAGAAAAAAAATGGCCTTACTAATGTGCGCCGCGAATGAAGTCGTTGCCCACAACAGTGTTCAACGACTTCATTTCGTGTAATAAGGTGGTACAGAAAAGTTATAATCAATATTGTATTTAGTTTTAGAGTAGAATGAAGTTGAAGACAAAGAATATTATCCAAACATGTATTTTTATATGTTCATGTATTTATATATATATTTGAAGTAATCGAATGTATTTAATTTTTTGCGGTAGTACGTGAGAAGGGCAGGGGGAGGGGGGTTACCACTGGCCTCGAATTCTTTTAGTGCACATCTTCTATACTATGACAAAAAATGAAACACTTTCTATGCTTTAGAATACATATACATATTTTGGCCATAAAGCAGAATTGGGTTTCTTTCAGAAGCAAGACTTGATTATAGCATGGGCAAACTGGGCCGTAGATTTTAGGGGTTCTCAAATTTAGTATGCAATTTTTGTGCAGCTGATATTTTACATCTATTTCAACATTGCACTGATTATAATCATTATTTTGAACTGTTAGAGTAGAATAAGTTTAAAATTAAAAATATATTTATCTAAATACAGTAAAACCTCTCAATAGCGGACACCCCAGCACGACGGAATTTGCCTGTTATTCAGAAGAGTCCGTTTTCTCCGAATAGCAGACAGATGCTGCGGTATACACTACTGAGAGATTTTATTGTATTTAGATAAATATATTTTTTG
This sequence comes from Maratus michaelseni, assembly GCA_963931845.1. Lineage (NCBI taxonomy): Eukaryota > Metazoa > Arthropoda > Arachnida > Araneae > Salticidae > Maratus > Maratus michaelseni. The sequence continues at coordinate 255,529,985 of OZ007586.1, read as the reverse complement.
TTTTGTAAATTTTTCCTATTCTAAAAAGTCAAAATATTGATTGTACAATGTCGGAAGCGCTTTACGAAATACCAAATTTTGTGGCCCCTAAAATCGAGGGAGGGGGGTCATGAACAAGTTTGCCCATGCTTTAATCTGGTTCTGTTCTGCTTCTGTAACAAACCCCAGCCCTGCATCATGGTCAAGTTTATTCAGGATTCAATGTGGTCAAACATGGCTGTATTTAATGCTTATAAAAAAGTGTGGTCAGAAATGGCTGCCAATTGCTCACAAATCAGACCACAAAAATGGCCGCGATTCAGACGTTTCAAGTGTCTGAAATTTAGACACTATTAAGTGTCTTAAATTTTAAGACACTTTAAAGTGTCTCTTTTTTAACCATCCGTTTCAGACACTTAAGTGTTTGAATTTCAGACATTTCAGTTTACAGTGAAGAAAGAAATAATATTAACTGATTAAGATTTTGGTTAATTACTTGCCCTTATAGGCATTTTAAAACTATCATATCTTTATAAGGCATGCAATGAAAGCAAACACAATAGTGATAAGCTTGGAATAAAATATTTTAGTTTATTTCTGTCAGTAATCTAATTTAATTCATTATGTAACTCTAATTGAATTTTTCTTTAAGAGTTCAATTACTGTTACAAACTATGAATTAAATAAATATTGCCAATAAAGTGTTTTATTCCAATCTTTACCACGCTTGTGTCTATTTTCATTGCATGCTCTAAAATATATGATTCTTTTAAAATGCCCATAAAAGAAAAATAAAAAATAAATAATTCACTCCATAAAAAGTGAACATTCACTCCTATGAAAGAGTGGCTATTCACTCCTGTAAGGAGTGAGAAATCCACTCCTTTTGCAAGAGTGAATAGTCACTCCTATGAAAGAGTGGATAGCCACTCCTATGAAAGAGTGACTCTTCACTCCTATCAGGGTGAAAAAACCCACTCTTTTTGCAAGAGTGGATAGTCACTCCTCTGAAAGAGTGAGTATCCACCCCTGTTTAGAGTGAATATTCACTTCTCGGGAGTGAGTATTCACTCTTTCAGAGAGTGAACAATTTCACTTTTGCCTAGAGTGAATAGTCACTCTAAAGAGGTTGGGCAAATTTTGACTCTGCGATAGAGTGAATATCCACTCCTCCAGAGTGAATAGTCACTCTTTCTTATTTAGAGTGTGCAATAGCAATACACTATGTCCCATTTAGATCCGAATTTGTTCAGTATTTAGGACGTTGTCGTGATGGAACATTCTACATTATACATAGCTAGATGTGATTGGACAAAGTGATTAAAATAGGTCAGTTTCGAAAAAAAAAATAGAATTTAAAAAATATATAAAAGCAGAAATATTTTTTAAAAAATGCAAACGTTTTAAAGATTTCAAAGTTTGTTTGGTGGGTGAGAGACAAAGGGGGAGAAGCAGAAATTTTGGCTTAATGGGGTAGTTTAAATGGTTATTTATTTATTGTCACTACAGAGTTATAAATAAGGAACAGATTTAAAAATGAAAGAGTTGTAAAGACTTTAAACTTTGTGTGCCCGGTACAAGTGGCGGCAAAAGGGAAGCATCCGAGGAAACGGGCCCCACCAGTGGCTGAGAGGTTCTGCTCTCAAAGCTAGTAGACGGAGGTGCTGGGTTCAAAACCCCGTCGAGCTAACCGTTCGGAGTTTTCCGTGGTTTTCTTCGAGCCTTGCCGTAAATACGGGTTAGGATCCCTTAGAAAGACCCCCACGGAGGGCACTCCCCCTAGGGCCTATATCCCTCGTGTAGATAATTGGCCGTCAAAAATCAACCAACCAACCAGCCAACCCTTAGAAAGACCTCCACGGAAGGCACTCACCTAGGACCTATATCCCTTGTGTAGATAATCGGCCGTCATAAATCAACCAACAGCCGAGGAGACGGAGGTCGGTTAAACGATTGATTAATTATTGCTACAATGACATAACAAACAGAGCAGAAAAATGAAGGGTGTAGATGCAAAATTCACAATCTCCACTATTAGAAACTGCAAAAAACTGATTATTATGAATAAACATGATATATTGTAACAATTGTTTTGTGATATATTGGTTGCCATAATGCAACCAATGCAATGTTGCTTATGGCAGCAATGTAAGCAATGTTGCTTATGGCAGCAATGTAAGCAATGTTGCTTATGGCAACAAATATATCACAAAAAATTTGAGCCAATATATCATGTTTATTCATAATAATCAGTTTTTTGCAGTTTCTAAAAGTGGAGATTGTGAATTTTGCATCTACACCCTTCAAATAAAGATTTTGAAAGATCTTATACTCTCTGTGCTCGGGAAGACAAAGGACAGCAGTAGAAAGTTGTAGAAAGTTTTCAGGGTGATTTAAGGAAAATTTTTAATAAAAAGAAAACTGCCCAGTTAAACTGAGGGCATTGAGCTCACAGGCTATTCACACTAATTGTATATTATACTCTTATTTCAAAGAATTTGAAATATGCCCCTCGAAAAATAAAGAAATCAACAATATATTAAGGGGGGGGGTCATCCCCCCGTTACCCCCCTCATAATTAACTAATGAACCCCTTAAACTAATCAGGGAAGTCTCTAAGCCCCACCAGTGGCTGAGAGGTTGTGCTCTCGAAGCTGGTAGACGGGAGGTGCTGGGTTCGATCCCAATCGCGCCCGTCGGCCTAATCGTTCGGAGTTTTCGTGGTTTTCTTCGAGCCGTGGATTTATCCATGCGTAAATACGGATTAGGTTCCCTTAGAAAGACCCCCACGAAGGGCACTCCCCCCGGGCCTATATCCCTAGTGTAGATAATTGGCCGTCAATAATCAACCCAACCCAACCCAGGGAAGTCTCTAATTACAATGAATATATATACAAAATTTGAAGAAAATCGGATAATTCTGCATGAAAAACCCATTTATCTAAATTAAGGGGGATTAACCCCACTTTTCCCCTTTAAACTTAACCAATTAACGCCCAAAACTATTCAGAGAAGCGCATTATCACAATGAACCTATGTACAAAATTTGAAGAAAATCGGATAATTCTGTATGAAAAACCCATTTATCTAAATTAGGGGGGTTATCCCCCCTTTCCCCCTTTATACTTAACCAATGAACCCCCAAAACTATTGACAGAAGCGCATTATCAAAATGAACCTATATACAAAATTTGAAGAAAATGGGATAATTCTGCATGAAATACCCATTTATCTAAATTAAGGGGGGATTAGCCCCCTTTCCCCCTTTATACTTAACCAATGAACCCCCAAAACTATTCAGAGAAGCGCATTATCACAATGAACCTATATACAAAATTTGAAGAAAATCGGATATTTCTGCATGAAAAACTCATTTATCTAAATTAGGGGGGGGTTATCCCCTCTTTATACTTAACCAATGAAACCCCAAAACTATTGACAGAAGCACATTATCAAAATGAACCTATATACAAAATTTGAAGAAAATCGGATAATTCTGCATGAATGAAAAACTCATTTATCTAAATTAGGGGGGGGGGGTATTTCCCCCTTTCCCCCTTTATACTTAACCAATGAACCCCCAAAACTATTGACAGAAGCACATTATCAAAATGAACCTATATACAAAATTTGAAGAAAATGGGATAATTCTGCATGAAAAACCCATTTATCTAAATTATGGGAGGTTAGTCCCCGGTTTCCCCCCTTTATGCTTAACCAATGAACCTCCAAAACTAATCAGGGAAGCGCCTTATCACAAGGAACCTATAAACAAAATTTAAAGTAAAACGGTTAGTTCTATCAAGTGTTATCGCGTTACGTACATACATACATACAGAACCGGCGCGGCGGGCACATAAGCTCTCAGGCTTTGATAGCCTGTGAGCTAAAAAAGCGGAAATTCACCGAAAAGCGTAAAATTTCCTACCCTGGTTTTAAGATTATTATATTTTTGAAGCATATTTTAAGTATTTTTAAAATTACATTGATTTTATATTCAATCTCTTTTTGTATGTAAGTGTATGTATCATTAATATTGTTAACCCATACTCCATATTCCATGGCTTGAAGACATAAAAATCTGAAAAATGCTATCGTTTAAATTTTTTATGCGAAATCCTTGAAGAAAATTTTAGATGTAGAATAACGGAGGTTTAAGAATGTCTGGAGTTTTTCGCAAAAAATGAGCTGTAGCAGGTCGGACCAGATTTCATTGATTTTTGCATGGGCCGCGCCGGCCATAAATGTGAAAAAACAAACAGGCTGTGCCGGCACGGCCTGTTTACTTTTATAATGGGAAATGCACGGGTTTTTAGCTTTTATAATGTGGTCGGGAAAATAACAGTTATAATAATTTTTAGCTGTTGTACTGAGTCGGGCTAGGGGCTGAACATTGCTGAGACCATTCAATTCTCAAATTAATATACACTCACTCTGTTATTAGGTGCGTTCGTAATTATATAAATACGTAGCACCTATAGTCGTCGTTTGGTCCGTCCGTCTGTCCGTCCGTCTGTCTGTCTGTCTGTCCGCATATAACAACGCAAAAACTACCCAACCAAATGGTTTGCAATTTAAGATATATTATCTTTGCAGAATTTTGTCGAGACATTTCAAATTTTATTAAAATCGAATCAAAACTTTAGGAGATATTAATAAAAATATTTATTAAGAAATTTGAATTTTTTTTTTAAATCGGTGCTTTTTTGTTATAGGAGCTTCCGAAGTTTAATCGTCAAGCGACCGAGATACTTATTTTATGACAGAAATTAATCTGCAGACGATATAATTCATTTCACAGAATTAAAATCATCAAGATCTGAATATTTATATAACTAGCTGATACATACACTGTAAAAACAAACTCCTGTAAAAAAACGGAAAAGGTACTGGCAGCAGAGTTGCCGTAACTTTTCCGTTTTTTCACAGAAATTCACTTTTGTGGTTTTTTTCCGTTTTCAAAACTGAGAAGTTCCGTTTTCGAAACTGAAAAGTTCTGTTTTAGAAATTGAAAAGTTCCGTTTTAGGAACTGAAATGTTTTGTTTTAGAAACTGACATTTTCAGTTTTCAGGACGGTTATTTTCCGTTTTACAAGCTGATAGTTTTAGTTTTTATTATCTGTTCGATATTTCTCCCATAAAGGGGAAAGTGATATCTCAAATTCCCCATACTTATGTTAAACTTATCTGTGGCGGTTATAACTGTTTTTTTTTTCTTGTTTTTTGTATTTTTATTATTAGGAATTAAATATTTTTAACTGTTTTTTTCTTTGTACTCTTCTGAAAGGATGTCTCTTTTGTAGTGGTCAAAATATTTCTGAAATATATACTTTATTTATAATTTTATGTATTAAAATCCTAGCAAAACCAAGTAATATTTTAAAACTTCAGAAAAAAATTAAATGTATATTTTAGAAATATTTTGACAACAAAAAGAAAAGAGACATTCTGTAAGAATTGTACACAGAAAACAGAAGTTAAAAATGTTAATTTCTTAAGAGATATTATTAGGATACTTATACTTAATATACAAAATTTTATAAAAGGCAATAAATGTGATTTAATTTGGAAAAAAAAAAGTCTGTATTAAGGAATTAAATATATTTATATGAAAAACTAGTTTTAGAAAAAATCTTAAGCTTAATTATAACAATATTGTAATTTTTCCATAAAGTATGCTAAAATTTGCAATTTTTAGCACTTGTTATTAATATATATTTTTTAATTTTTACCCCCCCCCCCCCACCTCACTGTTTATGTATTTTTTTTTTCTTATTTCATACTGAGACATATTTTAAAGACTTGGGGCACTAAGTTTTATCTCTTATTTATTTATATCGTTGTTTTAATATCATTAGTATGTATAATCAATTCTGTTATACATATGTAAGATAGAAATCTCATTTTTTGAAGACAAAAATTGGACTCATTTGCCTAGAGAGAGAGAAAATCTATTTCAGTAAATCCTAAAAGGAAAATTTTACTTATTTTCTAGCTTTTAATTCGAAAGTTAGTTTGTATTCGAAAATACTTGCTATTTTAAATCATATGTATATATTTATATATGTTATAAATTATTTTCTTTATCTATTTAAAGTTTTTGTTTATTCAATGTAGTCGTTATCCGACACCCTTACGCGGATGTAAACACTTTCTGGTATTTAAACCATCAAATATAAATAATTAATAACGAGTCCTTATTGTACTCAAATTGTTCATATCCAAACTATTTTTATATAAAAAAAATTATGCTACAATAATTTTACAAGTCAACCTATAACTCTATAAATATCGCTAGGTGCTATTGAAAAATAACGTGAGAAAAAGAAAAAAAAATAACATTTACAAGATCAAACAACTATCAGCATTCTCTAATCATAAAGAGAATAAATAGTAATAATAATAATAATTTGCTCCCATAAAAGCAACTTTAAAATTAAGAGTTAAAAAAAAAAAAAGATAATTGACAAAAGCAATATACGAACTGCTGCTAGTTAATACTGTGATAATATAAACATACTCTTGAAATATTTTATAAATTAATAAAACAGTGCATCCAGGTTACTTATAGTAAATGATTAGAAACTGTTAGAAAGTAAAATAATTATATGATTTAAAAAGTATATTCGAATACAAACGCATAAGCTGTAATTTTGAAAAATATATAATAACGAAATAAAGCATAGCTAAAGAACGGGGATCTTTTTTCTTTTTTAAATCTGCATGAATAAAGATTATCTTTAGACACATATTACACATAACTTAATAACAAAGTCCGGTGAGGAAATAGTGAGTTGAAGTAAATTAATAATCAGATAAAGTGTAAAATCATCCCTTTTTTTATGACTTAAAACAAAATATTTATTCTAGGCAAATGATTGAAAGCTATTGTCTTAATATACACGTGGTTTAAAAACTAAATTTATATCTTACAAACATATAAAGAAATTATACATATAATATTATTAAAACAATGATATAAAAAACAAAGATAAAACTTACTTTTATTCTGTAAAATATGTCTATATCCAAAGTTGTACGTATTATTACAATTGTAAATTCTAAAAAGCACGTGCTACTGGGCGGGTGAAGTTACTTCGGACCTGCCGTATCGGCCATATTGCCTCTTCCGGAGGAGGCTTTGATCATAGGGTGTGTTGACACAGGACACAGACTGACAAACTAATATATCCTCCAATCAGCGTCGGAACAGAACGTGTCTTGCCGGAAAAGTTCCGTTATCCGAGACTTTACTGTCGCTTACGGAAACTTTCAGTTATATCTCCAGCAGTAAATTGAAAACTTCCGTTAATTCCAGGAAAAGTTACACTTTTCTCCCAAAACGGAATTTTTCAGGTAAAAAAAGGAAAATTCACAGAATAACACCTGTTAATTTCAGGACATATTTTTACAGTGTATATATCTGAATATTTATATAACTAGTTAAGATATTTGTATGAACAGTGTCATAAAATATATACTTAACTAGCTGTTTAACCCGTTCTACGCACGGGATATCATGAATTTAATTCTAAAACGTGCGTACGAACGCACCTCGTTTGTAACGTTTGACGTACAATTTCCAACTTGTTTAAAATAAAGATGAACTGTCAGAGGGCAAATGATTTTTGTTTAAAGTAAAGTTAGAAAAAAGAGAGAATTCCCCATGCATTTTAATTACCAAATTGTCACAGAAAAAAAAAGGAAATAGCCATTTGACTGGAAATTGTCTTTTTTTCAAATTATGTTTTAAAAAATAGCTTGGGGGTGTGGGGATCACCATTACACTGAAATTGTACCAAATTCTGAATTTTTAAATACGAACATATAATTTTGACATCATATTTCACTTTTTCGGTGAATTTTATTTTAGGATACCAAGCAGCAAATCATTCGGTGAAATAGTTTAGGAATTATGAAGGTTTAAATTTTGGAACACCAAATATTAAATTCATCTGTAATCGTTGCAAAACTGATTGCAATGCGGATACTTTTTTAAGCATAACGCAAAAACAACTTAGCGGAATGAGCTGGAATTTTGGATTCGCATATTTGAAGCGTCTAGAAATTGATTTATGTAACAAATCATAGATTACAAATAAATTTTTATTTTCGAAAATTAATTTGAAAAAAAAAATACATATTTTCGAAATAAATTTTCAAAAGAATTAAGAATCGTAACCTATAATTCTTTTAAAACAGAAATCAATTTATAGAAGCTTCAAATATGCGAATCTAAAATTGCAGCTCATTCCGCTAAGTAGTTCTTGAGTTATGCTTAAAAAATACCCGCATTGCAACGTATTTTTCAATGATTACAAGATGAACTTAACATTAAGAGTTCAATACTTCAAACCTACATAATTCCTAAACTAAACATAATTTCCTTGACCAAATGACTTCTTCTTTGACATCCTAAGGTAGAATTTACTGAAAATACCAAACATGGCGCCAAAATTAGGTGTTCTTATCGAAAATTTCTTAGTTTGCTACAATTTCAATATCAAGATGACCCCTTAAGCTTATTTTTTTAGCATAAAGTGAAAGAGGATCCAATTTCCAGTCGAATGGCTATCTCCGTTATTTTCTAGGACGGTTCGGTGATTAAGATGTATTGGGCGTTTTCTCTCTCTCTCTCTCTCTCTCTCTCTCTCTTCTTTTCTTGGCCGACTGTACAAATTTTGCAGTTAGTCAAAGAATATTATTGAAAAATGATGTGAGAAAAATTGCTCTTTACAAAGATTATACCAAACGTCTCGCCTATCACCTAGTTTTTTTAGGTGGGCAAATTCATATTGAAAAAAGATTCCCCACAATTTTGATAGATGGCGGAAGGCAGAATCTTTGCCAACCCACAAATCTCCCAGTAAGAGAGCTTTCAATATTATAGATTGTATGTGCACGTATGCCATATGCACAGAAATATTTCAAAGACTAAGTTTGGAATTGAAGTCGTTCAGTTATGAATCCGGTTACTGTGGATCACCCCTCCCTTCCCCCACCAAAACAATACTAATATATAGAGTCTTGCATCAGGAGTCGAGTAACCCAATATTTCCAAAGCCCAACCCGATCAACGTAACTTGTCGGGTCGGGTTGGCTCTAATTTTTTTGCTATAAGTTATTTTTTTGCTCCAGTCGCTTTGACTCTGTTTGTTTATTTGTTTATTCCAGAGCTAACTGAGAAGAATCGGTTCACAAATGACTACAAAAAACGATAAAGTGGCAAAAAAAAAAAAAAAAAAAAAAAAAAAAAAGGAAACTGATAATGTATCGCATATATTTTAGAAAACTTTGACATTGGTGTCTTTTACACAAACAGGGATACAGACTTTCGATCAGTTTTTAGATACTTTATTTTATTTTTTGTGTGATTTTTTAAAAATTTGTTAGAGGAAGTGTCATCGTGAAAATTAGCAGTTAAATGTTGCTAATTAGAGTATCCGACTAGAGTCTTTTGAACCCGTATATTTTATTTTAAGCCAACCCGCAACTTTAGTCCTCCATGAATCAGGTTATACCCGACCCGAACCCTAAAATTGTATAACCAGTCAACCTGAAACCCGACCCAAACCAGGCAAGAAAACAGTTGACCCGCCATCCGACCCGAACCCGACAAAACTATTTTCGTCAACAAGCAACCCTACCTGAGTCTAACAAACCTTGACCCGAAACAGACCCACTTCAACCCGAACCCAACCCCAACCCGAAATGAAAAAAATCCATATTGTAAATACTATTATGGAAAAGTAGTCTACAATTACATCTGTAGTATCAAACTTATCTTTTAAGTAGAAAAATAATGTAATGTATCGCATATATTTTAGAGAACTTTGACATTGGTGTCTTTTACGCAAACAGAGATAACGACTTTTGATTATTTTTTAGATACTTTTATTTTCTTTTTTGTCAGAACCCAATCATTTAAAGTTAACGCGAAAGGAGACCGACTCCCAGTGAAAAAAATACAAGTCAACCCGACCCGCAACGAAAAACGAATAGCACCAACCCGACCCATTTTGAACCACGAGTCGGGTCAGGTTCAGTCTGCCCGCCACATACTACACTATCCGTAGACACTACCCGTAATCCGACTTTAGCCCGACAAGAAATTTTTTCCGTCCTCCATATTCCGACCCACGCCCCACCAGTGGCTGAGAGGTTCTGCTCTCGAAGCTGGTAGACGGGAGGTGCTGGGTTCGATCCCAATCGCGCCCGTTGGCTTAATCGTTCGGAGTTTTCGTGGTTTTCTTCGAGCCGTGGATTTATCCATGCGTAAATACGGGTTAGGTTCCCTTAGAAAGACCCACACGAAGGGCACTCCCCCCGGGCCTATATCCCAAGTGTAGATAATATGCCGTCAATAGTCAACCCACCCATATTCCGACCCAATTGCGAAATACTTCGATCTCAACTTGAAAATTTTCAATCCAAGCCGACTTGAAACACGCAATCAGAGAAAATCCTCAATTAAATGTAATGATGGAAAAGTGATATATAATCCTATATCCAATAGCAATTTTGTCTTTTATGCTGAAAAGTAAATATGTAATGAGCCATTCATAATCAAATATATAATTTTTTTTTGAAAAATCGGTTTAATTCTAACCTAACCCGAAATAATCTTTTTTTTTTTTTGGGGGGGGGGGGGGTTGAGGGTTGCAGGTGTGCCCGATAGGGGGGAAAATGCCCCTTCGGACCCTAGCGTATTGGCAGACGTTTTTTTACGACTACAGACTACAACACTGATCTTTATACGATCTATGAATTAAAGATAGTTTAAGATTAGCTTGAAAAAAATATCAGGGTAAAAAGGAGATACTATTAAAAATAATTCTCATGTCATTCAAAATAAGTTTAAAACTGTCATGTGATTGGATCTTCGAGAATAATAGTATTCTAACTCAATGTATGAACTACTGGTGATGCTGCCATCTGTTTGACTATTTTGTAACTATTAAATACTTTTGGTTCAATTCAAACAAATATCGCTATTCTGTTTGACTTTTTATAAACCTTATCCAAATCTACTTATGATGTCTAAAATATGAATGAATAACGCTACGTTGCACGGGGATGTTTGTATTATCCGTGCCAGGTCAGATTCACTGAGCCAACAATAGCGCGGAAAATATTAATTACAGTAACCCTTATATATTTTTCTTTGTGAATTATAACTGCAGAGTTAATATTATATAGTTGTCATGTTAAAGGTACTTGCAGAAGTATTTATATATGTATAACTATATAATATGCTATTAGGTGTAGATATAATATATAATACTCATAGATATATTATATGTAGAGCAGATTTTATATTCATTCTGGCACAAAACGCCGGAAATAAAACTACTATAGTTAATATCTTTTAGCGATACATTTATTTAATAAATTTATACCGCATTACTGTTTTGCATTATTTTAGCTTGTTTTTATCTTATTTATCATTTTTAACGATGTTATGTATTTATTAAATGTACAGTCGACAGAAAAAAAGACCTCATGCATTTTAACCCTTTCCGGCCCAGACAAAGTCTGTTCCTAAAATGAGAAATTACTGACTGACACTGGAATTTACAAACGACTTTTTTAGAAAATAAGAACTCCTTATTTTTAAGCTTTCATTGTAGAAACAAAATTTTATTAAATATTCTTGATGTCGAATGCAAGTTTGGAATTAAAATTAGGTGTGCCCAGAGTGGGACCACTGTGCCGGAAAGGGTTGATTTTATGACGGCCGATTATCAACACGAGGGATAATGGCCCTGGGGGGAGTGCCCTCCGCGGGGGTTTTTCTAAGGGATCCTAACACGTATTTGCGGCAAGGTTCGAAGAAAACCACGGAAAACTCCGAACGGTTAGGTCGACGAGCGCGACAGGGGTTTGAACCCAGCACCTCCCGTCTACTAGCTTTGAAAGCAGAACATCTCAGCCACTAGTGCGGCGTGCCGGAAAGGGTTTAATCTTCAAATTGACACAGGAAAATAAATATAACGGTAATAGCCATTTGACGTGGAACTGTCTTGTTTTAATTTATATAAAAAAATAAAAAAATGCTTAGGGATTGCTTTTATACTGAAATTGTACCAAACTCTGAATATTAAATATGAACACCTAATTTTTACATCATATTTGGATTTTTCGGTAAAGTTTACTTTCTGGATACCAAACGGGAAGTCATTTAGTCATATAGTTTAGGGATTATGAAGGTTTAAAAGTTTGGAACTTCTAATGTTAAATTCATTTGTAAATCGTTGCAAAACAGACTGCAATGAGGGTAGTTTTTCAAGCACAACCCAAAAACTAGCGGAATGAGCTCTAATTTTGGATTCGCATGGCTGAAGCTTCTAGAAATCAATTCCTGTTATAAATTTCATAGGTAACAATTCATATTTTTTCCGAAAATAAATTTTAAAACACACATATTCTCGAAGTATATTAAAAAGAAAATGAATGGATTTTTTAATAGTAATCAATTTCTACAAGCTTCAAATATGCGAATCTAAAATATCACCTCAATTCGCCGAGTAGTTTTTGAGTTATACTTAAAAGAAGAAAATAAAAATTTAGGCAACGCAGTTTGTTTTGCAACTATTTATAATAAATTTAACAGTAGGAGCTTAAATGTGCATAATTTCTAAGCTTTTCCGCAGAATTATTTCCTAAGGTGAAGTTTGTTGGAAAAATCCAAATATGATGTCAAAATTAGATGTTCGCTTTGAAAATTTCAGACTTTGGTACAATTTCCGTATGAAGACGACCTCCTAAGTATATTTTTTAAAACATAAATTGAAAGAAGACTTACTTTCTAGTCGAATGGCTATTTTCTTTTTTTTTTTCTGGGAGAATTTGGGGATTGAAATATATAGGATGTTCTTTTTTTGGCCGATTGTACATTATATTACCGTTTTGAACACGATCGGAGATTGTCAGCAATAAACGCAATTGACAACCGTTTTTGGCGATCTTCTGGGCACGGATAATATGTAAGTATCCTATTTTGTATTATTTTGTCGAATGCTATTTCTAAAAAATAATAATCTAACTTGAAGATTTGTTGAAATCTACCATGAAGGTTATTGTTTTGAAATAATGATAGACAAAATAATAAAAAAAATAGTCGCTAGTGGCAGCCTTGATTCAGAATAATAATAATAACACCACCAAATGAGTTGGGTTGGGTTGATTATTGACGGCCAATTATCTACACTAGGGATACAGCCCCGGGGGGAGTGCTCTTCGTGGGGGTCTTTCTAAGGGAACCTAACCCGTATTTACGCATGGATAAATCCACGGCTCGAGGAAAACTCCGAACGATTAGGCCGACGGGCGCGATTGGGATCGAACCCAGCACCTCCTGTCTACCAGCTTCGAGAGCAGAATCTCTCAGCCACTGGTGGGGCCACCACCAAATGAAAGCAACGCTTTAAAATTGTTACAATTGATATCTAAAATTCTCGGGAAAATCTAAAACAAGTAACTTTGCCAAAGGTACATGGAATAAATGGTGAGTTAGAAACATACAAATATTTTAATTTCTGAAAAATGCGCTACCAACTATATAGATAGTGTGAAACGCCACTATCACAGACCACAACTATTGTTAGTTTAAATTCTAGAACTGCGATCTGCAACCTGTTCAAGGCCTTCACAAAGAATTGTATTCTAAGAAAGATTTAAACACTTCCTAATTTCTGAATCGCCCCACCAGTGGCTGATAGGTTCTGCTCTCAAAACTGGTAGACGGGAGGTGCTGGGATCAAACCCCCGTCGCGCTCGTCGACCTAACCGTTCGGACTTTCCCGTGGTTTTCTTCGAACCTGGCCGTAAATACGGGTTAGGATCCCTTAAAAAGACCCCCACGGAGGGCACCCCAGGGCCTATATCCATCGTGTTGATAATTGGCCGTCATAAATCAACCCTAATTTCTGAATCACAAAGTTTCAGTTTGACTTTTGGTGAGTTTAACTGCACTTCTTAGAATGTCAAAGCAGTTTAAAGTATTGTCGAACACGATATCTGCCCAAATATGGTCTACAACCTTTAAATATGTAAATCAGAAATTGTACATTTGGCATCATTATTTTCTCCTTAAATTCGCAGTGGAAGTTTTTTTTTAACAAGACAACTGCATTCGAAAATTTGGGGTAAGAGTAAATCGGGGCTATTATGAGACAAAATTCTAAGCTTTCATAGTCATTTCCAATCTGTTGACTCTACTCCCAAATAAAATAAAAAATACTTCAATTTGTGTTTCTGTTTCCTTTATCTGTTTATGAATAAAAAATATCGCATGTCATAAAAAAATGGAAAAAAAATACATAAATAAATAAAATAAATAAATAAGTAAAAAACCTTTCTTATATTAACCTCATCGAAAGATGGTAATATGAGAGGGCTATGAGACTAAAATGAGACAACATTTTTTTTAATGGTTGTAAGCACTAAGAAAATGAGATGTCTGCAACAAAGTTGCCACAAAAGAAATTTGTCTTTCATTTTTCCTGAATTTTGGGACATCTTTCATGCGATACTGATAAAAAAACCCACAATAAACTCCCTCCTTAATTTATTAAATGATAATTAAGGGTAAAAAACTATGAAAAAATTGTCTCCACTTAAACTATAATCTGCTATCAATTATCTGCACTTAAACTATATTTTTTATGAGTTTTTAGAAGCAAAACTATATTATTATAAGTTTTTAGAAGTAAATTTGTAATGGTATAACACCCGTTATTGAAAAAGAAAAAATTAAAAACGTAGTCTACGATATTGATTGATTAAGTTAATTCATTGTTCATCAATATTATACAGCCAGAAAAATTACAAATAGTTAGTAGTTTTCCCGAATTTTAATGTGGTTTCAGGGAAACGCAGTGTAGCAACAGTATTCATAATGTCTAACGCAAAGATTTAATCATCTTTATACACAAAATTCGTCCTTAGATCTATCGTTAGAACATTTCAAACCTTGGATTATTACCCCTCATTCGTCTTCATCTACTTCATTTATGAGAAAAACGCATTTATAGTGAGTAGACTTAAGTAATTCCAATTCCACGTTTAACATCAGCTAGAACAAAAGTTTTTGTTTTATAATCTCTTTTAATATTGGTGTGTCGTAGACCACTGGATCAATTTCTTCCCATATGGCATTTACAATGAAATCTACCAAAGATTCTTCATCACTACCATGCAGAGAAGGCAATTCTTCACTGTCTGTGCTGTCTCTTTTGAGAAATTTATCACTTAGTTTTAACTTCTTTTTCTTCTTTTTTGGATTATGTTTTTGTATTTTTATAACTCCTTTACTTTCAGTTTAGTCAACCGGTATCTCACATGCTATTTGGGTAATAATTTCTGTGCTTGTGCATGCATTTTAAATTTCTCCTGCATAGTTTTTAATAAGTGTATCTTTTTTCCCTCTTAGAGTATCATTATTTGGTTTGTCTTTCTTTTGAGCTTTTTTGGTTTTACTTCCCTTCTTTTGGTTCATTTCTTTACTGCATTTGTTGAGGAATTTAATTTCTTTTGTTTTTGATCTTTCTTCCTCATTTTCTATTCTTAATTTTTATGTGGCCTATCCGTCTAATTTTTATGTGGCCTATTTATTTGTAATCGCTTTTGAACTAGCATTCATTCTTTTCCTTTTCTTCATTGTAGCAGTATTTTTACTTACTATCTGTAAAAAAACATCTGAAAAGAACTTGGAGAAATTAACGAATCTTCGTTCGCAGGAGTTACGATAGGAGATGCAGAATGTGAACTGGTTTGCACTGGAATAGTTTTACGGCACAAAAAAAGATGTATCAATCTTACGTTTTTTATCTAAAGAACGTAATGATTCTTCATTGAATATAAATTTTTCGGCTTTAGCTAAAATATTTTGTGTGTCAAGTCTCCTATTTCCTTTCGGTTTGTAATTACACACAATTTTCAATGTTAAAAAATGCACAGGCTTTAACCTTTAATTTCAATTTTAGCTTAAGGTGTAAACCTAATTAATAAAATCAATTAGCAAGCATTTCATATAATTCAATTAAAAATCTTTAACAAACATGTAAAATATACTATTAGGCTTAGGAAAAAAACAGAAAAAAACCCATAACTGTCATATGAAAACAAAAAGACAATAAAAGATTTATACATTCTGTGTTTATTTGTGGTGGATATTTAAATCTAGGGTGAAACCCCCAGTTATTGACAGCTAACCAGTAACTGACACTTGAGCAAAAATCTGACTCAAATAAGCAGTTTGTTGTAAAGTTCTGCAAAGTAATGTCATCTAGATGTAAATTAGACACTTATTTTTATTTTGGGGTCAATTTATTCAACACTAGAGGGCTAAGAACATATTAAATGAGGAAGAAACATTTGGGAATAAAAAAAGTGCCATTTTAAAGCAACCATCTTATTTCTAAAATTAAGGAAGTGTTTTTCTAATCTATTTGTAATGCAACCATCCTACACTTTTTTCTTAAAGTTATACTTGTAGAAATTAGTTTAAAGATACATATGATATATTAGGGCCATGGTTTAGGGTTTATAGTTATTTAATTTAGCTTTGGGGGGGGGGGGGTGCCAGTCATTGGTTCCTAGAATTTCATTTTACCAGTCTCTGACAGAGGTGTTAGTTATTGGTTATATTAAACAAAGTTGAAATCTATTACTTGAACTGTTTAGAAATGCATAATAATAAATTAAATTTATCTCGTAGTAAACACCATTAAAATTTAAGTTGTTTTACCAGTGTCTCATACCAGATGTCAGTTACTGGTTCTTAAATGTCAGTTATTGGATATCTACATTACTAATAATGCAGTACTAAATATTACTGCTATAATATATATTCTTACTATATACTCTGCATTACTAATAATGAAGTACAGCTTACTAAATCCCACTTTTTATAATAAATATTAATGTATTTTGTTTTTATAAAAAAGTTTTTTTAAAGCATGTTAATCTTTTAAAATAAGTGTCAGTCACTGGTTCACTTTGTGTCAGTTATTGGTGTTTCAAAATAGGGATGGTGTCAGTTATTGGTGTTTTTGACCATATTTATGAATAAAATTAATTTTTAATAATAGAATGTATAATTTTTCAAAATTTTGCCAACAATATTTTTTTAATATATCTCTACTATCCTTTCAAAAACAAAGGTAAGTATAAAATAGATTTAAATTTTTGTAATAGTGATTTGAAACGGAAAGAATCCTTAAAGTGTCAGTTACTGGGGGTTTCACCCTATATGATAAAATAGTATTATAATATTATTACAGGTCCAAGTACTGTCTCATATTAGCCCCGTGTACTGTGTCATATTAGCCACTTGAGTTTGATTGTTTGTAACTCGGGCTACATTAAACATGTTATAAATTTTAAAGGCTGCAAAGATGTACAATTTCATACTGAATAAAGGCCTATTAAAATAATTTATGTAAACTTTTATTTAAGTGTTGTATGTCAAATTTTTTAAGTCTGACAAAATAAAAATATCAAAGAGGTAAGGTTATGTAATGTACATTTAAAAAATTTTCTTTTTAAAATTTGGGGGAATTCGTAATGGATATAAATAAAATAATGTATTGCTTACAAAATAATCACAAAGCGAATTGCGTAACTATAAACACGGGTAACTTTTTTAGTGTGTCGCACTTAGTCCCAATTTTTTGAGTGTTTTATATTTAACCCGATTGACCTTACTTGAAATACGACATATAATGTGCAAGTCTTCGTGCCAAGATTCAAAATACACAAAAATATAAATTTAGCTTTTGATAATTTTGGCAAAGCCTTCCCAAATATCCCAAGAAAATGCACTTAAAGTAGAATTAGTTTTTTTTTTAAATTTTTATATAAATTTATTTTAATCATAAACCCTCGAGGTTGGTGTGTGGTCCGCGGTTGTTTCGGCTCAAATTTTACTTTAACCAATCTAACATATTCTCCATTTTTTTAAAATTGTAACATGTCGCCTAATTAATGTATAATACGTCCGTTTTTTTAATGTTACACATACCTCAATATTTTGAGACAAATCGATAGAGTTTATGATTTCGCAAGAGATGATTCCATGAGATTTTTGCTTAATTTTCGTTATTTGTTTTTTGTATTAAACAACAAACCAAATCTTGTTTTAACCCCACGTTCTACTCTGGCGTCAGGGGCTTATACCCCATTCGCTTCCCTCTAGTTTCGGCCCTGATGTTGAACAAACTTTCTCAACTGAGTGAGAAGTATTTAGGCCAGGACTCGAATCTGGAACCTTGGCTATACGCGCCAGTACTCCGTCACTTTAGCTACTCAAAAGATATCTGGCCTGACACAATTTACTCACATGGCGGTATCATCAGATCTTTTAACCCACAGCTTTACCGTTGAAAACATATTACACATGGTAACTCCATTACCCCATAGATAATATTTATGTATGTACACCATTAGATTTATACCCGAACTACTAAGGTTTTTTTAAGGTGTAGGCGCAGATCTGATGATACCAACATGTAAGTGAATTGTGGCAGACTGGGTATCACTGGGTAGCTCAGGTGGAAGAGCATTAGAGAGTATAACCAATGACCCAGGTTCGAGTCTTGGCCAAGAATATCAGGAAAATTTGTTCAACTTTGTTCCCTGCTTAAAATAATCTCAGTAATTCGGGATGAAATATAATGGTTTGCATATACCGGGTGAACAAAAAGTTCGTTAAAACTTTAAAAATTCTTAAAAAAGGAAGAAATTATGATAAAGAAGTGTGGTTTGCAAGAAAGGGCTCACAAGGTAGTCTGATTTTTTTTAACAGCAAAAAAAAATTTAGTTAAAAAAGTCACTTGTAGATGGCGCTAACATGCGAGAGATTCAGCAGAATTATGCAAATTAATCCTTCAATAAAAGACCGGGATACAGGAGGCTTTCTCATTTGCTTTCAGAATGTTATCATTACCTGATTGAGCGTTCTTAGTGAAGTTGTTCTATTTGAACGGAGAGTCAGCGAAAATTTCGTACGGCGAAAGGACTGAAGACGATGAATGTGGTCTGGAGATCATGTTGAACAATTGTTATTTCAAGAATAAATTGATGGAGCGTACTGTTGTCCTGTTCATTGTGTTTCAGGTCATCAGTGCCCTCTACCAGTGACATTTTTAACTAAATTTTTTTTGCTACTATAAAAATCCGACTACCTTGTGAGCCCTTTCTTGCAAACCTCACTTCTTTATCACAATTTCTTCCTTTTTAATGAAATTTTAAAGTTTTAACGAACTTTTGGTTCACCCGGTATATACACCACATACGATTGCAAAGAACTTTATGCGAATTAAATCGGTATTTTCCCCCCCTTGTATTAATTAAAACGTAAGTTATAGCTATACTTTGGATTTTTGTTTTTTGCATACTATATATAGAAAGCTACCTAAGATTACCCCTTTTGTATTTTGTAATAATAGTTAAAGGTATACAAACTGTAATGTTTTATAAATACATTTACAAAGGAACTAGAAGTTTATGATATAATTATTTCAAAAAATATATAGTGATTTTTTTAAAAATCTATAAAAGTATATTCGATTGCAGTTTACTTAGTGTTACTTATATTCATTTTCAGTGAAAAAAAATTCCTTTTTGTAGACAATGTGAAAAATGAATATTTTACCCAAGAAAGGAACATCTATACAACGTAAAAAGAAACGACCGTGGTCTGTTGCTTCAACCTTAACAATGAATGTGAAAGTTTTTTCTATATTCTCTTAAGTATGTTTTTTGGATGCAAATAAATATCGAAACTATTTTAAGAAAAAGTTTCCTTTGTGTTATTTTGTATATTTATTTTCAAAGGATGTCTTTTTTATGCTTCTTTTTGCAGTCGTTTCCTGATGAAAAAATTCTACTAAGTAACACGCTAATTCCGCACAGTTAGATGGAAGAAATACATCTGAATAAAAGAATATGTTACCTTCTTTATGATAATAATATGTATTACAGTATGAGCAATGATATAAACTGAGCTGCACCGGCAGGCACGTCAACCGTCGTATCCAAGTTCTGAGGAACTTTTAATGAGCACGACCAGGAGAGTTTGACGGAAATTCCAATTAAAGGATAATCTTCTATGCGGAATCAACTACTCTTCAATCGTCAGATAATAATAAAGTACTTTAAAATTGCAGTAAACAACTTTAATTATCTCGTCGGAAAAACCCATTCATAAACTGTTTTCAACTCAGCTAAGTACATGGAATTACCGCCCACGTGAAAGAATGATTATCACGTGCTATCATGTGCTTTTTCCCAGTAACGTCATCCAAGGCTATCAAGAACTGAAAAACTTTTTTAGACTTTAGTTGTTGTGTGAATTTCTTTTAATAATGTAGCGTGTGAAAATGTCAGAGCGATGTAAATGCTCTGTTAACTTGTAATCAAGAAAAACGCATATTAAACCTAAATTTAATCGAAAGGAAAGAGTCTATTAATTATACAGTTATTATTACAAATATACTAATGATATTATTTTACAGAAGTGACACTATTAATTAATCTGTGATACTCCATCGGATAATACCCAATGTGCGGAAAGTACCAATCATATATTCGGATACACAAAAGGAAGATTTGAACTTATAATCAGGTAAGCGTCTGCATGCTTACTTAACTCTATTTTTGAATTATTGTTTTTATACAATTAAAGAAACTATTTTACACATTAAATAAACTGCGCCGCCGACAGATTATGAAAGACTGATATTATGTATTAAATAAAAATTTTAAGCACATTAGCTATATGCTGAAAAAACTCGCTTTATAGAAAATAAAAACGAACGCAAAGAAAAGCGATTCGTATTAAATTAAATTAAATATCTTTAAAAATAATTAAAGATAGAAAACAAAAATGGCTACATTTAAAGAAAGCCAATTCATCGAGAAGCTAAATTCGAGCAATTATTCCAACTGGAAATTTAAGCTCGAAATGCTTCTCATTAAAGAAGACTTATTCGAAGTAATAACTGATCAACCACCAACTCCTTTAAATGAAGACTGGAACAAAAGAGATAGAAAAGCCAGAGCTTTAATTAATCTAAGCATAGATGACGCACAAATTGTGCATGTAAAAAATTTTACCACAGCCAGGCAAACCTGGGAAGCTCTCAAAAGTACGCACGAAAGAGCAAATCTGAGTAGCAAACTGTATTTATTGAGAAAACTGTACAGTACTAAACTGCCCGAAAACGGTAATATGATTAATCATATAACAAATATTCTACAAATAGTAGATAAATTATCCGCCATAGGCGAGAATATAAATGACTCACACATATCCGCACTATTTCTATGCTCATTACCGCCCAGCTACAACACGCTTATCACCGCATTAGATGCAAGGCCCGAAGCCGAATTATCCCCAGATTTTATCAGAAGTAAACTCATAGATGAGTATAATCGCAGACAAGAAATGTCTGAACAAAATAACAGCTCTGAAAAGGCATTTAAAACACAAAGAAAACACACTTATAACGACTACAAAAGAAATTCAAAATATTGCAGTCACTGTAAGATGACATATCACAATAATAGCGAGTGCTATCACCTCAAGAGCAGATACAGACAGCACAACAAAAAAAACTTTAATAATAAAAACAAAGCTAAACCTTTCTCATCATCACTATGCTATGAAAACACAGAGAATTATAAAGAGAATACTGACTGTCACGATAACGCGAATGATCAGAAAATAAGCTCAAAAACTAATCAATCCGAAGATCGCGTACTAATAACAGAAAAATTAGGAAAACAAAACTGGATACTCGACAGTGGCAGTACCTCACACATTGCAAATGATAAAAGGTTATTTGATAAATTTAACAATTTTGAAAAATCATCAGTCACCATCGCAAACGGCAACAAACTCGAAGCATTCGGTTCAGGCGACGTTTTAATAAAAACGAAATGCCCAAATGGAGAAATAAAACTCACAAGACTACAGGAAGTCCTATACGTCCCAGAACTAGAATCCAATTTAATATCCGTAAGCAAAGCAACTAAAAATGGATGCAAATTAATCTTTGAAAATGACAAATGCGATTTAACTTTCGATGGTGAAATTTATATAAGAGCGAAGAACAAAAATCATTTATACATAATCGAACAAACAAACCACTTAGAAAATTCAGAAAACTATGCAAACGTCACACTAAGCTGTAATAATAATAAAGAATGTTTAGAAGTATGGCATGGAAGACTAGGACATCGTGATTATGAAGCAATCAAAACAATTGTTAACAAACAGCTAGCTACCGGAATAAAAATTAAAAATTGCAGACACAATAATAAATTATGCGAAACCTGCATCAAATCTAAATTAAACGACGCGCCATATCCAAAATCGGCTACAAATAGAGCAAACAAAGTTCTCGATTTAATACACAGCGACGTCTGTGGACCTATAAGTACACCAACACTAGGAGGAAAATAATACTTTCTCACATTCATCGACGATTACTCGAGATATACAACTATATACTTACTATCTAAGAAAAGCGAAGTAATTGATAAATTAAAAGAATACATTGCAATGGTAAATAATCAATTCGGTAGAAAACCAAAAGAAATAAGATCCGATAATGGAGGAGAATATAATAGCAACGACATAGAGAATTATCTAAAGGAAAACGGGATATTACACCAATTCACAATTCCACACAACCCGAGCCAGAACGGCGTGGCAGAAAGGAAGAATAAAAGCCTACTCGATATGACACGTAGCATGCTTTTAGAAGCAAATTTAAATAAACAATTTTGGGGAGAGGCAATACACACAGCGACATATTTACAAAACAGATTGCCAACAAGAGCGAACGACAAAACTCCATACGAACTATGGAAAGGTATCAAACCTAATCTCAAACATTTAAGAACCTTTGGATGTAAAGCATTTGTTTACATTAATAAAATACATCGAGGAAAACTAGATAATAGAGCGCAAGAAGTTATTTTTCTAGGTTACGACACACGTTCCTAAGGATATCGCATACACACAAAAGACAAACAAATAATAACTGCCAGGACTGTAAAATTCATAGAACATGAAATAAAACACTAAAACATCATTGAGGAAAATTCAAATCTCGAAGAAATCTCCACTGATGATAGAAATCAAGAAGAGAAGAATAAAAATTACATTGAAATTGACATTAATGATAAAGAAAAACAACCATGCGAGTCCAAACAAACACAAATAGAACCAAGAAGGTCAAATAGATCTAACAGAGGAGTACCACCAGATAGATTTGTCTGTTTAGTTAAAGACACACAATCAAATGAACCAAAGAATTGGAACGATATCATGGAAATGAAAAATCCACACGATAGGGAAAATTGGCTCAAAGCCACCGAAAACGAAATCAAGTGCCTAGCTAAAAATAAAACTTGGACATTAGTCGATCCGCCACCAGGCAAGAAAGTGATAGGTTCAAAATGGACTTTTAAATTGAAACGCGACAACCTAAACCAAGTGCAAACCTATAAAGCACGACTCGTAGCACAGGGATACAGTCAGAAATTCGGAGTAGATTATGACGAGACCTTTGTTCCAGTTGTCTCTCATACTACAATCCGTGCATTTCTCATAGCAGCATTAAATCATAACCTTAAAGTTAATCATATAGACGTGAATACAGCGTTTTTACACGGAAACCTACAAGAAGAGGTATACATGAAACAGCCGGAAGGCTATATAGCTCCAAATCAACAAAACAAAGTATGTAAATTACAAAAAGCAATTTACGGGCTTAAACAAGCCGCCAGAGCATGGCACACGAAAATCTCCGAGAGTCTTAAAGCATTAAATTTTGTACAAAGTACATCTGACTCATGTCTTTTTATACGCGAAAATGGTGAAAACTCGACATACATTATAGTTTACGTGGACGATCTGCTAATTGCCGGAAAAAACGAAGATATAATCGAGTTGATAAACAATCTAAAAAGGGAATATGAATTGAAAGATTTGGGAGAAGTCAATAACTATCTCGGAATAAATATAAAAAGAGACGATAAAAATTTCTACTTAAACCAAAATTCAAAAATTGAAGAATTGGTAGATAAACTCAATCTTCAAAATGCAAAACCCTACAGCACACCTATGGAAGCAGGTTACAATCGACTCAACGATGAAGAAAATCTATTACCTAACAATATTAAATTCAGACAAGCAACGGGAACATTACTCTACATCTCAACATTAACCAGGCTCGATATTTCAGCAGCGGTCAACATACTCAGCCGTAGAAATGAAACCCCTCGAGAAAAAGACTGGAAAGCAGTCAAAAGAATCGTAACATACTTAAACAACACAAAACACCTCAACCTGACGCTAAGTTCGAAAAATAAGCCTATTCTCGAAGTTTATGCAGATGCAGATTGGGGAGGTGATCCAGAAACTAGACGATCCACCAGCGGAAATATATTTATGTTAGGAAAGTGTCCCATACATTGGACAACGAAAAGACAGACATGCGTTGCTCTGTCATCAGCAGAAGCCGAATACATTTCTGTAAGTAATGCAGCACAGGAAATAATATGGATGACAAAACTCCTGGAAGATTTAAACTTACCACAACAGAAACCCATAACAATATACGAGGACAATCAGCCATGTATAAAAATGGTTGAAAGTGAAAAACATACTCGGAAAAGTAAACATATAGATATCAAATTCCACGCGATAAGACAACTCAAGGAAGATGGAATAATAGATTTAAAGTATTGTCCCACAGAATTTATGACTGCAGATTCACTCACCAAGCCCAACCCCAAACCTGATTTCATTAAACACCGAAACAATCTGAACTTACTTCCTTATCCTACATAGAAGATTAAGGGGGAGTGACGGAAATTCCAATTAAAGGATAATCTTCTATGCGGAATCAACTACTCTTCAATCGTCAGATAATAATAAAGTACTTTAAAATTGCAGTAAACAACTTTAATTATCTCGTCGGAAAAACCCATTCATAAACTGTTTTCAACTCAGCTAAGTACATGGAATTACCGCCCACGTGAAAGAATGATTATCACGTGCTATCATGTGCTTTTTCCCAGTGACGTCATCCAAGGCTATCAAGAACTGAAAAACTTTTTTAGACTTTAGTTGTTGTGTGAATTTCTTTTAATAATGTAGCGTGTGAAAATGTCAGAGCGATGTAAATGCTCTGTTAACTTGTAATCAAGAAAAACGCATATTAAACCTAAATTTAATCGAAAGGAAAGAGTCTATTAATTATACAGTTATTATTACAAATATACTAATGATATTATTTTACAGAAGTGACACTATTAATTAATCTGTGATACTCTATCGGATAATACCCAATGTGCGGAAAGTACCAATCATATAATCGGATACACAAAAGGAAGATTTGAACTTATAATCAGGTAAGCGTCTGCATGCTTACTTAACTCTATTTTTGAATTATTGTTTTTATACAATTAAAGAAACTATTTTACACATTAAATAAACTGCGCCGCCGACAGAGTTCCCGTGTGCTCTACGACCGGTGGGGGCGCCGCCACCTGCCGACCATCCTCATTGAACCCAAGTGAAGTGACGACATAGGCCGTTGCGATTGAGGTGGCTCCCACTCTCTTGAGAGGCCACCACGTTACACTTGGGGACGAGCCGGGGTCCCCCAACAGCTTCGGGGCTGGACACCCAAAAGCGTGCCAGGTCCTAGGCCTTAAGTCAAGTTTTCCCGACCCGCACTTGCTCTACCAGAACTCAAGGGACGTGAAAACCAACAGAGGTAATCACAGTTCCCTCTTGTAATGGATGATAGCTGTGATATAAAATTAGGATGCGCCGCCAGGGGCCTGAGGGGCGCCCGGCACGTCTTCGACCATCAAACCCAAGTCCTGAGGGATTTATAACGCGAACGACCGGATTTGTCTCTCCGTATGCGCTTTGGGCGGTCGGGGGACCGCCACCTGCGGACCCCTGAACCCCTTGATAGCTATGATATAGCGAAAAAAGTAAAATAAAAACAATTCATACAGTTAAAGTTTCTCCATTTTCAAAATTTACTGAAACGTCTTTAGTTGTTAAAATTAATCGAGATTATTTTTGATTTTTCTAAGAAAAATCATTACCATTTTTCCCTAAAACGGGTATGTCTATGAAAATTTTAATGCCAATGTCCTCCGAGAAAAAAAAATAATATTTTTAGTTTCTTATTGTGGTTCTAGACGGATGAAAAAAAAAAAACTAAATAGAAAATAAGGCTTAGAGATAGACAAAAAAGTAAAACGTTTCCGTAATGACGAAATATTAATTAAAAAACATATTTCCACGTTTGGGAACGCTTAAAACTTCTATTATTTGGGTCGTAAAAATAATAATGTTAGAGCAGTGTAATAATAATATGCTGTAACAATAATAAAGTTACAGCAAATAATAATATGCAGCTCTCATTTGAGTTGAAAAGTAAATTTTTCAATGGCAGAATTAGCATATGGCAGAGTTAGTATGTTCAAAAACAAAGTTATTACGTTCAATAAGCGTATAGTTTAATTTAACCTTAAATGCTTAATCTAGACAAAAAAATTAGTATTATTCCTTTAAAAAAAAATTTTCTACGTGAAAGCAACTCTAATTAAAAAGAAATATTTAGTAATATATATTTTTTTATGAAAGTTACCCGCACCCTCTCAAAAAAATTAAAGAGCAACATTTTATTGATGTTATTAATTAGATATTTGAGAAAAAGGAGACATACATTCGTAAAAATGAAACTCTATAAGCATCAGTTAGTGTAAATGAATAAACGTTATTTTATCTAACATTTAGATAATATGTGTGTGCAAGTGTACTTATTACGTAATTAAATAATGATGATCTCTTTTTTAATGAGTGTCATTTCTTATGTGTGCATTTTATAGAAATAATGGCAGTCGGACACTCACACGTACCACTCACCCCCCCCCCCCCCACCACCACCACACACATACACAGTTTTTTACAGTTATATCAAACAAGAGTCATTTTCATATGAAAAATATTTTTAAATCGTAGTGAAACCATTGTTTGTGTGGTGTATTAGCATATTAATGAATAACATCTTAAAATTCAATTCAACATCTGAAAAGAGAGTTTTTTTATTACACAAGAAAATAAATAACTGAATTTTAACTATATTTAATTATTTAATTATAAAAATGAATGTAAATGGCGTAATATATTGTTCGAATTTTAATGTTTAAGTCAAAAAATTCTGTGATTACTTTTGAGTTAAAATAGTTAGACTTATTTAGTTTATTAAAAAGTTCCAGAGAAAAAATTTCCAGAACAAATTTGCTTGGTAAAATTTATCTACAAAAACAACTTTTCAAAAGTAAAAAAAGCCAAGCGTAAAAAAAGCCAAGCGTAAAAAAAAAAAAAAAAACAAAAAAAAACAAAAAGTTGTGGCTAAAAAATGGTGTGATATCAAATTTCCAAGCTATTATATTACTTATTTAACTTTTGTCCATTAAATAAGTTATCATATATATATAACTCGAGTGCCTACGTATATGTTAATATAAATCGTTTTCTCCTGTACTAAATACATCCTAACGAGTTTCTGAAAATTAAATTTTTTTCAAATTATGCATGATGAGCTTGGCGGCCATCTTTGCATATTATTCACAAAATTCTAAGCACCCAAATCCGTAGTTAAAATCCGAAGTTCAAAATTGTTATTTAAGTAAATATTTTAAGCGTTTCATTTATAGACTTGCATACTCTGAAAATTGTGTCTTAAGATAATGATGACTTATCTTAAAGATTCATCTTATGATTTATTTTTTAGAGTAATTAATAATTTCAAACTAGTAAAAATCAATTTCTCAAAATATCAGTCTTATCTAATTTATCTGTCCGTAGTTAAAATCTGAAGTTCGAAATTGTTATAAACATATTACATTGCAAACATATTACGCTTTTACTTTAGAAATTTGGGTGCTTAGAAATATGGAAAGATGGCCGCCAAGCCCATCATGCATAATTTGAAAAAAATTGAATTTTCAGAAACTCGTTAGGATGTATTTAGTACAGGAGAAAACGATTTCTATTAACATATACGTAGGCACTCGACTTATATATATGATAACTTATTTAATGGACAAAAGTTAAATAAGTAATATAATAGCTTGGAAATTTGATATCACACCATTTTTTAGCCACAATTTTTTTTTTTTAAGCTTGGCTTTTTTTACTTTTGAAAAGTTGTTTTTGTAGATATCATTTCTTTTTTAAAAAATAGATTAAACATAATTTAAATAATCTAAACATGAGAAATAATTTAAAATTACATTTTACTTTCAGTCATTGTTTAAAGGGTTAACTAGAAATACCAGTAGATTTTTCAATTAAACTAATTACACTCTTAAAAACAACATACTAAATGTGGCTTGTTATAATACTTGTTATCCTCCGTTAAAAAATATCACTGACTTATCCATGAAATGAATAAAAATGAAATACGTACACAGCGTGTCAGCGCTGCATTTGAAATCAAATGTGATATCACGCTCTTTTATTATTAGCACTAGCTGGCTTCGCCCGCTAGCGCCTCCCTAATTTACATCGGGGCCTCGAATCTTGTAAAACCTCGAATAAGATAAACCTCGAACCGAACGAACCTCCAACCTGGTTCCCCGCTGCTTTCGGCACCGTATAGCAGTCGTGCTGCGCACGCTCAAGTTCCATCTTCCACCACCAGGTAGCGCAATCTGTTCTATATGAACCACGGGTACTGAAATCGTTAAGGCTATACATGTCGAGTCGAATGAGCTATACCCCGTCGTGATCCAGCCCATAGAACCAGAGATAGGAAAGTGCCCCCTGGTGGTGAAAAAACGAACTAAAATCGTAAAACTCTATCGATGTCGAGTCGAATGAGCCATACCCCGTCGTGATCCGACCCATAGAAACAGAGATAGAAAGCGCCCCCTGGTGGTGAAAGCTAATCGCGTTTGGGGGCCAAAGGGGGGGGATGAACACCGGAGATGCATAATAGGATTAAGCGGTCACAGACCTTTCCAACGACGTATCACATGAGGGGTGAGTGCAAAATTTAGAAAAGATCCCTCTCTGCATAATATGATTAAACGTTCACAGACTTTTCCAACGATATATCACATGAGAGGTGTCGGCAAAATTTAGAAAAGTGTCCCCTTTGGGGTGGGCGAAAGTGGGAGGATGGACCCCGAAAATACATAATATGAATAAGCGGTCACAGGCCCTTCGAACAATATATCACATGAGTAGTGTCGGGGGGGAGCGCAAAATATGGGGATGACACCTGTGGTGCATAACATGAATAAGTGGTCACAGCCCTTTGTAAGGATATGTGACATGACGGATATCATTAAAATTTAGAAAAGTATCCTCCCCTTGACAATCACAAGAAAAGTGCCATTGGATTTTAAATAATCTCTTCTTTTCAGATTATTAATATTTTGTTATCTTAGGGGGTCATAACATACTTATTTTGATATCAATTTTAAATTTTCCAATAGAAATATTCTTTTAAACGATTTATCACGTTGCATTTATCAAATGCAAAATTTCGTGCAAATATTACTATAAGTAAAGCAGATAGGAAAGAAAATGTGTTACGGAACCATTCATAAATTTAAAAACTTTAAATTAAGATAGAAAAGCAAATATTTACTATTTTTATGTTATTTTACCCCGCACTTCTTTTATCGCCTTAAATTTTCTTTTTGCATACAAACGGTTGCAGCAGATGGACACTAAAACCGGTCGAAAAACAAAAAAAAATTATATTTTCAAAACCATCGGTTGATCATTCTCTGAGGCAGGAAGTATTTCACGTGTTAATATTACGATTTTATAAAATATGAACAAAATATTTCACCTATATCTTTAAAAGGTGATTTTGCACATGTAATATTACTGGCAATAATTAATTCATAAAAATAAATATATTTTTAAAATTCCTGCCACAAGAATGATTCCTTTAACTTTCACCAGAGTAATGTTGGTGAATTTAAAACATTCTTCAAAAACACACATATCGAACACTGTATATTGACAGACAAAATGACCACAACTTTCTAACTTCAACCGCTACCTCCATAATCTATTTATATAATACGCTAATGTGACGATACCGGGACGCGCCCATCCTCGAAAAAGAAAAAAAAAACATATCGTGGCAATTGCCGTATTTAATATACATTGTATCACATCTTTTCTTCTTCATTTTCTCTAAAACCTTCAAAAACAAAACAATTATAATGTTTTAAGTTCTAAATTAAAAATAAGCAGCTACCAACAGCAGATTAGCGATATAAACAAATGAACACCGTTGCTATTTAGAAACACAAGTTCCAAATCAAGAAACTATCATATGAACGACTCTGTGACGATTCATTAAAAAAAATACGGGTTGGGTTGATGGACAATTATCTACACTTGGTATATAGGCCCGGGAGGAGTGCCCTTCGTGGGGGTCTTTCTAAGGGAACCTAACCCGTATTTACGCATGGATAGATCCACGGCTCGAAGAAAACCACGAAAACTCCGAACGATTAGGCTGACGGGAGCGATTGGGATCGAACTCAGCACCTCCCGTCTACCAGCTTCGAGAGCAGAACCTCTCAGCCATTGGTGGGGCTGAAAAAGTACGGCTAACATCCGATTCATCCAACTGTAGGGTTGCATTTTCAGCGTCACACCAAACGTAAACATTTCATTATTTATTCTCTGAACTCTGTGTTGAATCCCATTGCATTACATGTATTTTTAACTTGTTCATAAGTATTATTTTTTTTCTTTTCGCACAATTTCAGATTTCATGTGAAATTAGTGTTCTGTGTTTATATGACACCTGTACAGACAGCTGCGATCAGTTCCCTCTTTAGGCCTTTTTAATTCCCAACTGTTAATTTTTTAACGAAATTTTCGAAAAATCATTCTCGCATCAATTTGGTAGCGCCATCTACCAAGTGTAAAATATAATATTTTAAGATGTAAAAATTGATGAGAAGAAACATAGAATGCTGCAAATTATTGTTCCTAACATTTTTCTTTCTTTGAGCAAATTTATTGTTTATAAAATATGCCTGTGAAATTTTGCCAAGATAAGTTTATGATGAGTTTACTTTTCTGGAATTGAATTTCGCTTTAAGGATTCTTTTTGTGAAATAAAATTATGAGAATGGTCTCTTTTCATTAAATTAAATTTTGTGAAAAGGCTCTTTTTATTAAATAGAATTTCTCGAAGGACCCTCATTTTTGCCTGGATAGACCTCAGATATGAGCTGTGTTAATCATTATACATATATAAATTGCTTTTTGCTGCTTTTATTGGTAATAGTTCAAATTATTAATAAAATAGTTATAATGAGATTTGAAACAGGTTTTTTTTTTTTTTTTTTAATTTTCTTATATAACCTATTCATATTTTAAGCTGAATTTAATATATTTCCGTGAATTATATTCTACTGTTTAAAAAATGCAAAAGCTTTTTTTTTTTCAACTTTCTTATTTAAACTATGCATATTTTTATGGCTCCTAGATGCAAACTTACGCAAAAGAAAATTCAGTAGATTTCTAAAAAAAAAAAAAAAAAAAAAAAAAAAAAAAAAACAATCAGTTGATTAAGCTGCTTTCAAAAAAAGCCTTGATTCAAAGTAACATTTTTTTCACTTTTTAGAATTGAAAAATAGCATTAATATAGAAAAAATATAGATTTTTATATTCCTAAAATTTTTAACTATTCTTAAATTTTTACGCATTTTAAGCAAAAATTCATGTTCAAATTACAGTTAAAAGCTTAGGAAGTATAATATTTTTTTTTCCTTTGGAGGTTGACTTTTGCAAACACAGTTTTTGGGGGTGATTTTGATGAATTGCCACTATCGGAAGGATCGCGCATAACAAAAGATTACAGTAAGATAACATTACAGAAATTCCATATTGGATCTCCAATTAAAACACACGCAATATTTTTTTTATATCGTCTGTTTAAATGAAATAATATGTCAGTAATATGACTTAACGTTCTAAACTTAAAATATCACTTTTCCGTCATTTTTGACGGGGGCATATACTAGTAATATTTATATTACGGGAGTAGCGCTTCAACACAGCATCGATCTCATTGGTCAGAAGTGAGTCATTACTTGAAGTTGACTTCAGAGCCATCTATCAAATTATTTACAACTATTAAACACACGGGTTGATTATTGACGGCCAATTATCTACACTTGGGATATAGGCCCGGGGAGAGTGCCCTTCGTGGGGGTCTTTCTAAGGGAACCTAACCTGCATTTACGCATGGATAAATCCACGGTTCGAAGAAAACCACGAAAACTCCGAACGATTAGGCCGACGGGCGCGATTGGGATCGAACCCAGCACCTCCCGTCTACCAGCTTCGAGAGCAGAACCTCTCAGCCACTGCACATACAAATGGGAATGATGCTCACTTAGATCAATTTCTTAATAGCATTTCAAGAACTCTGTTATAGTATAGTTCTATTGTTTTTCTCAATGAACTAGTTGTAATTACTAATTTATAATTCTAACATATTTAATCCTAAGGATTATAGGCTCCTTCATATTTGACAGACGGAAAACTAGGTTTGAGGACAGCCAGTAGATTAATATTTTTATAGTAACCAACCTGCGCTATCCAGGTTAGCCCCTTAATCGTCGCGCACTTTAAGTGTAGGCTACTTTTTAAAAATTCAGATTGCTTGTTTACCACCAGTTTTTTTAAGTAGAAATGTTCGTCTTATTTAATAGACAGATAAGATAATGCAAGAATAAAGCCAATAAAACTATTTTAAAAAACTGGTGGGAATCAAACAATTTGAATAAAACAGGCGTAACCTACGCTGCCCGTGAATGTCTCGGGCACGACGATTAAGGGGTTAAAGATGCCCTATATATTGCCCGTGTACAGAATGTACATAAAAATCGTTTATAATTGAAAACTCCAATAGATTATTTAAATTTAGTATATTTTCTTAAATTGCCCATAAAATGCACCAAGAAGCATTTTTGGTATAGTTGGTATATTTTTCGTATTAGCCGCATGCCAGCGACCAATCGCGAAATATTTCACTATTCATACACTTATTTACCTTTGTAATTTTAATTATTTCAGTTTTTAAGAGCGTAGTTTGATTGCATATAAGTTAAACTCGTGTTTTATTTATTTATATATATATTTATTTACATGTGAAGTTTTAATTTAGTTTGGCAATTTAATTACGGAATGTTACACGGAAACAAACAAATGCTGAATTATTTCCATTGTTTTAAGTCACTATAAGAAAAACATTTTTTTTTTTTATGAAAATGACTTTTTTATGAAAAAAAAAATGTTTTACTTATAGTGAATAAACAAAGGCGAATCTTTTGTTTCGAATTTTCTTTTATTGTTAAAGTTATTTTGGTGATTGTTTTAAGTGTAAACGGGTTAATCTTCCGCAATTGAGTTGCACCCAGATTTAAAAATGTTCATAATTGAAAATTATATTTAAAATTATAAAAAATCAGAAAATTGAGATACAGTTTTCAAACAAGATGTAAATGAAAGTACATTTTTTTTTTCTATTCGACAGTGTAAAAATAGAAATTGTGCGATGTTTAGAAGTTAAAAAAAATTGCAGCATGAAAATTTATCGGTCAGGTCGTTGTGAACGTCAATATGCCCTCAACGTCACTCACGGCACAGTTCTATGATACTAGGCTTACGCGCTGACCCTAAAATGGCGGCTGTCGTTGGCGGATCTTTTTCAGTTTTTGTATGGTCCTCTGCATTTGAACACCAGAATTTTCTAAAAGTATTCTTTGCCTTATTTAATCTCAGAAACACTTGGCGAAGAAATTTAGAAATTACTGGTATTCAAATTCAAGGGACCGTACAAACGCTGAAAAAAATCTGTCTACCACAGCCGCCATGTTTCTGTCTGTGCGTAGGTCTACTATTCAGCCGGCAGTGCTCCTGGACATGTTTTTGCTTTATAATATAGATTTGCTATTTTTTTAAAATTTATTAATGGATATTTTTATGAAATGCTATTAATAGAAGTTTTTATGAAATACTAATGTTAAAAGATGGAATGCAAGTATGGCTTATAAGTATAGTAAATTGTTACAGAAAAAATGTTCAAAATTATTATAGATTTAAAGGAGAGTTCTTTTTTTCTTTTTCCAGAGAATGACACTGATAGGCATGAAAAATAAATTGACGCACCCATGTCTTCGGCAATGCTGATTCTTTTTACATAAAAAAATGTAGATCATATTTCAAAAATTTTGAATATGAATTTATTAATAATTTGCATAGTTGAAAATTCGCTTTTGAATTTCAAATTTGCTTAGATTGGCCCATTTCATTGTTTGTTGCTAAAAAAGTTACTATTTCCTTCGGGTGATTTTTTTTAAAAAGATATAAATTAGAATTTAGCAAATGGACTTGACATTACTATCCTCAAATTTTCATTCCTGTTGATTACATGAAGATGAAAGAAAATGAATAAATGGCACATTTTCCCTGTGAATTTAACCCAAGAAATTCAAATAAAAGTGTCAAAAGTGGGAGATACAGTTTGAAAAAAAAATAGTTTGTACAATTTTTAATATGTAGTTAACACCTTATTAAAAAATATGTTCACATTTAGAAGCAAGTAATTTTGAAACAAAAAATGAAAGCGCCTTCAAATGCTTGTTTCTTAATTCACGACATGATAGTAATTTTACGAAAACACTCATGTTATATTAACATTGCCTATAACTTTTATTTATTTATTTCGCGCCAGTTGACGTATTTTAACGAGATTGGTTTAGCACAATAGAGTGTTTTTATGCTATGCACATTCAATTTCATCTTCGTTGTTTTCAGCAGAGATACTTTTTAATTAAGAGAGTGGCGATATACGTACATAGCGCATACTCAGACTGCAGATTTTTGTCAAAACTATGTCAACTGACATTACCGAACTTGACAATACTACCTTAGACGAGGGCGACAAGTCAATAAACATTAACTGCGATAATGTCAGGATCGCCAAGCTTTTGTCCCAGATCCTCTCGACACATCAAATTTTATTGCTCGGATGGTCTGGTATAGACCTTTTAGAATTACACTGACAAGGAGACTGCCAAACATGATGCGCACAGATTTTGATGATTTTAAAGTATGTTGCAGGGGTCATACCCCTAACTATTCAAGTCAAAGGTTTCCTTCAAATGGGCTTTAGTTTTCGAAAAATTTCGGGTTAAAGTTCAGTATGCATTTCAAATACCCATTAGTTCGCAGTCTTGAACAAGGTATCCGTGGTGCGGAGCTATCGCTTTGGATTTGAGAGACGGAGATGAGGGTTCTGTCCTCTCATATGACTTTTACCTTTTTTTAAATAAATTTTACATATTTGTCGCGTTATAAGTTTAATACAGAATTATGAATTCTGCCTCTTTGAACTTTTTGATATTTTCTTAATAAAATCCATTTACATTTTCAAATTTTTCAAGAAAATTTATAGTTTTTGTGCAATTTTTATTCTAATATTTCTGTTGACGAAAATCCAAACTAATTTATGTCTTGATATCTCGTCTTTTTAAATTTATTATTGTTTACATTTATGTATATTTACTTATTTATTTATCGTATTTATGAAATAATGCATTTTTTTATTTGCATTTTTTATTAAAAAAAATTTAAATGATTAAGAATATATTAACAAAATAATATATCCTTTTAATATTTGATTTGTTCTAAATATATTGAAATATGTTAACAGCTGAAATACTAAAATATTTATCATCACCGACATCGACATTTTTAGTTTATTAGTTGGTTGGTTGACTTTATGACGGCCAATTATCAACAGGAGGTTATCAACACGAGGTTATCAACACGACGTTAAAGGCCCTGGGGAGAGTGCCCTCCGTGGGGGTCTTTCTAAGGGATCCTAACCCGTATTTACGGCAAGGTTTTAGTTTATTAAATATGGAACTAATTCTGTGATACATATCGCAAAAATATTCTAAACAAATTCCGCATTAAAAATCGCCTTTAAATATATATTTTTTACGTAAATTGTTTTAACAATATTGGAAGAATGTATAAATAGCATATTATATATTTTTTAAATACTTAAATTGTGATAAATATATTAAAAAATGCATCACATTTGAAAAAGAAATTATTTCAAATGTGATAATTGTCTGCAAAGGAAGCTAAACGAAATGGATAAAAAGAAAATTTTATTTATTCTGATATTACCGTTAAAGTCATTGCAGACGACTTTTTTTCTGATATTTTTTATATGTATTGTAATTTACAAACGATTTTTCATTTCTAGTTGAATTTTTCTGTATGGCATCGACTTGTTAGAGTGAAAAAAAAATTAATTGTAGTATATTATTTTTTTATTTGTGCAAATCAAAAATGATGTTGAGTTTGAACTTTACAGTTAAATGTATTTAAAATAACATAAAATATATATATATAACTGGCTAAAACTTGGATATAAGCGTTATTGCTTTAGTATTTTATTACTCCTTTCAAGATATGTTGTTGGAATTATCTAATCATACATACCTTTAGAAGATTTGAGATAAAAAATATTTTGTACAAATTATAAGAAAATATAAATTTTCATTTAATATTTCATAACGTTAAAAAAAATATTATTTTAGAACGGTTATTAAAATATAAAGGGTAAATAATAATAAAAAAATAAACAAAATCTAGACATAAATTAGTTTGGAATTTCGTTAATAGAAATATTAATTTCAAAACTGCACACACACACACACACACACACACACACACACAAAAAATATGTAAACTTTCACGAAAAATTCGAAA
Organism: Maratus michaelseni; assembly: GCA_963931845.1. Taxonomy (NCBI): domain Eukaryota; kingdom Metazoa; phylum Arthropoda; class Arachnida; order Araneae; family Salticidae; genus Maratus; species Maratus michaelseni. The sequence continues at coordinate 255,493,120 of OZ007586.1, read as the reverse complement.
ATGTAAATGGAATTTATTAAGAAAATATCAACAAGTTCAAAGAAGCAGAATTCATAATTCTGCATAAAACTTGTAACTCGACAAATATATAAATTTTATTAAAAAAGGTAAAAAGACGCAAGAGAGAACAGAACCATCATCGCCGGTTCTCAAATCCAGAGCGCTAGCTCTACACCACGAAGACCTTGCTCAAACCGTGAACAAATGTTTATTTGAAACGTATGCTGAACTTTAACCCGAAATTTCTCGAAAACTAAAGCCCATTTGAAGGAAACCTTTTACCTGAATAGTTAGGGGTATGATCCCTACAACATGCTTTTAAATAATCAAAATCTGTGCGCATCATGTTTGGCGGTCCCCTTGTGAGTATGGGAACACTTTTGCCTACATCAGCAGTAGTTAAAAGTCAGACGTGCTTTTCAGCTACACGTGACTTGGTTAGATCAATCGTCTAAGCGCATTTAATGAAAGATAAAATTGACAAGATCTTGTCGACCAATCAGACTTCTTTAATACTGTCAGTTGTGGTTGGGAAACAACGTTCAGGTTGAGAACACAAGAATCACGCCCACACATCGTTTAATTTTGAAAGGTTTATGATGTCGCCACTCTCATATGTATAAAAGTACTTTAGTTGCCAGCATCACATACGTTTGTGACGTAGTAGACAATGATCTATTATAATATTTGACGTGTTCGTGTAGAAAAGCTATACACGACTATTTTCAGCTTAAGAGCCTACACTAGTCACGCAAAGAAACGCTCAAGCTAATGTTAAGTCTATGGGAAGGTTCTAGCGCGATTTCTCGCTCACATTTTAATATTTTAAAATGCTTTTTTTGCATAGGATAGCTGAGGTCAATCTCCAACGTTGTTAGTTTTTACTTTTTCGATTTTTGTTACAGTTTTTTTATAAGTGGGCATTTTCAATTTTGGAACCGGTTGGAACCGGTTCTGAAAGTGAAAGTACCCTTATATAAAATAACTGGAACCAAAATCGAAAAAATAAAAACTAACACCGTTGGAGATTGACCTCAGCTATCCTATGCAAAAAAAAAAAAAAAAAAAAAAAAAAAAAAAAAAAAAACATTTTAAAATATTAAAATGTGAGCGAGAAATCACGTTAAAACCTTCCCATAGACTTAACATTAGCTTGAGCATTTTTTCGCGTGACTGATGTAGGCTCTTAAAACCTTCCTTGGTGTACAGAATTGTAAAAAGTCACATTCAAATCTGTTCGTTGTGTTTTGAGAAAATTGCAGGCATACATACACATACATATATGCATAAAGACGACCAAAAACCGAAGTTTCTTTTTTTTAAAAGTTTTATAAAAGACATTATTCTGAGTCTAATGACAACTTTACTCAGATTTTAATGTTGATGATCCATAAATAAAGGCAGGTGTATTGTTTCCTATGAAGGGCGTTGTACTTTTAACCCTGCAAAGGTAATTGGCGTAATTTTTACGTACATACCTTATTGGAATAACACGTAAGTGTCAAAAACGGTTACTTTTCTAGAGTTAAATCAAAAGTTATTAGTTTAATGAAAAAATATTTTTCATTAACAGATGCACCTAAAATATTTATCTGTATTACATGAATATCGAAAAATGAACTTTTAAATATAAATAACTTTTATAACTATATAACTTTTATTTTAAATGAACTGTTAAAAAGTAATTAACGTTAAATTTCAAAATTAGCTATATTGTGAAAAGAAAAATGATGCTTCTCTCAATTTCAATTAGAGCCCCACCAGTGGCTGATAGGTTGTGCTCTCGAAGCTGGTAGACGGGAGGTGCTGGGTTCGATCCCAATCGCCCCCGTCGTCCTAATCGTTCGGAGTTTTCGTGGTTTTCTTCGAGCCGTGGATTTATCCATGCGTAAATACGGATTAGGTTCCCTTAGAAAGACCCCCACGGAGGGCACTCCCCCCGGGCCTATATCCCTAGTGTAGATAATTGGCCGTCAATAATCAACCCAACACACACTCAATTTCAACTAGAAATTGATCGATTAGTCACATAGATATTATATGTAGAGATCGACCGAAACAGATTTTAAGACCGAAACCTAAACCGAATTTCGGTGATCTTCCCACTTTCGGCCGAAAACGAAAGTGTAAAAATTTTTAAAAACTGATTAATACATACATAACTGGATATAATTATTAATTAATTAATTAATTAATTAATTAATAACAAATAATTAATAATTACTTAATAATAACTAATTACGTTACTAATTAATTTATTAATTATACGTGTATTGAACCACATTTCTAACAAACAAACGTTAATATATGTTGTACATGTAACGTCAATATATGCGTGTGTTATAAGTTTCAAACAAAAATGAAGCATGAATAATAAAATTTTTATATTTATTATTTTATAACAACCAATAATTATAGGCATTTAACAATAATTAATTAACAATGTAGTTAAATAATGTAAAACAAATTCAATAATGAATATTTAATTTTTAAATATATTCATATTTTCAGTTCGTTAATATTTTACATTTAAATTGTTTAAGTATAGAGTTAAGTAAAAGTAATTGTTTAAGTAAAGGGTGCAAAAGCTAAAATAATTTGTTCAATTTGACTAAAAAAAGAAAATTAGCATTAAGACAACATTTTAAGCCTAGAAATTATTAATTATAAACTTTATTTTCCATTTCAAAGTGAGACATGTTTAACACTATTTTGTAATTTAGCTAATTTTAAATATATATATATAAGGGTAAAAATGTAACATTTGTCAATTTTCTTTTAGGATGTGCACAATAAGATCAAAATAAATCTTTGCTCACTCACCGCCCCCCCCCCCCCCAAAAAAAAGCTTTGCCACTCCCTGCCTCCCTAAGAAAGTATTGAAATGGCACCCCTGTTTGAAAATCTTATCTCCGGTGCCAAGTTGACTCTCTGTGCCTCTATCCAAAATTATTTTTTGTTCATATAAAATCAAACGTAATTAATTTAGCAATAAGACAGAAATAGTTTTCCAATTATACGAATTTCATCTAATAAAAAAAAATATTTTAAGTATACATACCTCGATATATCTTTTGTAATAGATTTCGTAAATCTTCATATGTTTCAACAACACCTTTCTCATAAAGCATTCGAAACAATCTGGAGTTTTAAAGAAAAAAATTTCTATTACTGTTAAGTTTTCAGCTTTTAAAGATCACTTGATAAGCGTCCTTTAAGTTTAGTCATATATGAATTACTTACTTTATAATTTACACTCGCATCATGGATCAGTCATGACCGATAATGATAAACAGTGGAGTTCACAGCAATAAATAGTGTCTCATTTGAGCCGATACAACTCATATCAGTGAGTAAAATTGAAAATTTCCGAACGAAGGAACGATATTTTGAAATATAGATAGTTTCGGTCGAGTTTCGGTCAGGCCGAAATTTTGGCAGCAGTTTCGCCGAAAACGAATATTCGGCGAAACTCCGATTTTGCGCTGAAACCGAAACCGAAACCGAAATTTCGGTCGATCTCTAATTATATGAAGAAAATGTAACAGAAAATTTGTTCTCATTAAAATATATTAATTAAAAACGGAATTATTCAGTTTTACTTGATAACCCACTACGAAGAATTGAGCTTAAGTGTTGAAGTAAGTTCAAATACATCCAAAAATATGTTATCTGACTAGTTCTTAGAAAAAGGCCTATTTGATCTTCTTTTAACGAACTTTTTATACTTGTATTGCATATTTTTATAATGTAATTATTATTAAAATGTAAATTTAAATGTTTAAATGCAATGCAAACTTTTTCTAAATGTTTTAAGAGAAAATAAATCTGTATAAAAATTATGTTCTAATTTTCGATATGTAAAATAGTAATATTCATATTTATTATGAAATAGATTTTTTAAAGTAATTTGAACAATGGAGTATATTCTGAATATCTGTATGTAAAATTGGATTGGATGAACTACTAGACATTACAGTGCAGGCCATCGAAGTGTGATGATCCCAAGAGAAGACTGTTATTTGTAGGCAATAATGGAAAGAAATCGCTCTATAAATGCTGAACAGCTGCGAAATGAACTTTACTCATGCACAATCATGCAGAAAATAGTTTCCGTATTTCTAAAACGGGACGAAAATTTCTTATTTTCAGTATGATCCTATGAACCCAGTACACAAATCACGACATTATCAGTGGTGTTTGGATTACTGTAGTTAGACTTATGAATATTAGGCTGCAATTTTTTTCTTAGTTTGGAGTTGATTTTTTTTTTCACTGTTATACAACGTAGGAGTATACAGTGGAACTCCAGTTATACGTTTCGCCCGGGACCGGACAAACGAAACGTATAACTCAGTAAAACGTACAACTCAATTAATGGTTTACAGGAACAATTTTTAAAATATATCGTGAAAATTTTGATCCGCTGAGGAGTTTGCTACCTTTTATTTTGAAAACAGAAGTTTCCTTAGTAGTACTGCACCCATGACATAAATTTTTGGAAATGGAAATGAGAAGAAAAAAAGTACATAAGAGAAGTACACATGAAGTTATTTTATCATAAAAGCTTTATTAAAATTATTTTTAATACACATAGAGTACTTAAAAGAAATCGTTGGAATCGCCTAAGCAAATAAATCATTTATCAAAAGAAATTTCAGTAGTTTACTGAATCTTGTTGAAATGATCACTAATCTTCGTTTGTTTCTTTTCGGCAGAGCCGACACTGAACAGCAAACTTTGCATTTCTGTTAATAATGCAGCCGCCTTATGGTTATTGCTTTTACTACTGACAAACCGCTTTACTATGTCAAAAGCTTTCACATCAGCTCTGAAGTTTGAGTGGGATCTTTCAAATCAGACTCCTCGGCTGCGTCGTGAGTGTTTCCGGTTTCAAAATGGATAAATGAAAAATAAATTCGTCCGGGGACGTAAAAACGTAACGTATAACTGAGGGAAATGTGTAATTAAAAACGTATAACTCAGCTAATTTTTAATGGCAAGTGGTCGGGACCGCTGAGTTGAAACGTATAAGTGAGGGAAACGTACAACTCAAGTAACGTATATCTGGAGTTCCACTGTATCTGTCTCTAAATGCTTAAGAAGAGAGAAATACTGAATAATAGTACAAACAGAGTGGCGAAATAGTATGCGATATTATAATGATCAAAGAAAGTACTGAACGTACTGTCCCATATAAAAGATCAGTGAGTGTTTTCAGATAGTGTAACAAGCACTTACGAGAGAAATTTCTGAGTTATGTTAATTTTGTTTTTACTATATACTAGCTAACTTGCCCGGCGTTGCCTGGGACCGTAGTAATAAAATAACCTTTAAAAAAAACTTCAGATTTGTATGATTTCATATATTTAACCCGATTTTGTATGAATTTATATTTTTAAACGAAAAAAACTTTCCAAACGAAACTTTCCCTAACCAACATCGCATCGGAGGCCTCACTGTCTTCGGAAGCGTACACTGGGCGGGATACGCACGTTCTGGCCTGGTTTTGCAAAAGAACCTCGAATTTATATGGTTATATATTTTAAAGGAAAATATTTCCAAGCCAACCTCTGGGTTGAGTACTCGCTGCCTTAGGCAGAGTACACCGGACGTGCTACACACGATCCGGACTGTTTTTTGCAAACGGACCTCATATTTGTATGATTAGAACATAGCCGCTGAGTAAATATTCTTTTACCGAAGAATCCAAACCTAAGAACACATGACTGTTTTAATGTTAATCCTATGGGAAAATATCAAAAATAATATATCTGTTGAAGATGTGTTTCAAAGGGTATGCGCACAGACGAAAACCCCTAGGCAAATATTATATAGCTGAGAGACGAAGGAAAAAAAATTAATTTTCGCGGTGTTTTCTTCTCACGTTTTTTTTTTCACATGGGTTCATTTAATATTAAAAAATAGTTCTTATTAACCAAACTCTTTGAAATTTTTATGAATTATAAATGTGAAGTTTCCAAATCTTGTGTAAAAAATTCGAGAAAAAATATTGATATTTAGTGGTAAAAGGGCTTGTAAGAAGTATTTTCTTCTCACTCTTTTTTTGAAATCGGTCCATATAATATTAAAAATAAAACAGTTCTTATTATGCAAACTCTTTCAAAATTTTATGAGTTATAAATAAATAGTTTCTGTAGCATGTGTACATTCTTCGTACAAAATATTGATATTTAGTGGTAAAAAGTCTGTATTTTCTACTTACTTTTTTTTCTACACCAGGAACAAAATAGAAACAAAATAGTTGTTATTGTCCGAACTCTTTGAAAATTTTATGAGTGACAATGTTTCCGAAGCTTGTGCATAATTTAAGTTAAAAAAATATATCTATTTAGTGGCAAAAACAAGGGCAAAAGCCGCTCGCGTATTGACGTTTTGTGCGAATATTGAGCAGATTTAATTTTTTTAATCGTCCAAACGTTTCGAGATTTTTATATGTGATATAAATTAAGCGTACAAAGAATATGTAAAAAAAAATTGTTAAAATACCGACATTTAGTTATTTTAGCCTAGAAAAAAAGAGTGTCTCGAGGAGTTTCGAGGAGTCGCGAAGTGACTTCAGTCAAAAAATTTTTTGAAAGTGTTAATATTACTATTAAAAAATAATATGTTGTTTTAAAGTAAAATAGTAAAATACACCCTCTTTAAGTGGGTGTTATCTGCTTTTCTGTATTTCGATGAAAAATAACGGATACATAATTTCAAATTGTTCGGAAAAAACAAAATTTGCAAAAGTGACTTTAAAAAGGAATTTTTTAAAAGGGTTAACATTCGTATTTTCTAAAACGGATTGTACCGTTTGAAAGAAAAATGAACGTACGCATGGTTTAGTATTTTTCCATTTTCGTAATTTGATTTCCCGAGTCGATGCAGATTTTTAAACTTTGCAGAAAGTAGGAAACACCCCGAAACTTCGTACGGAAACTAATTTTTTGAAGGGGTTAATATTCGTATTTTTAAAAGAATCACCCCGTCATAGAGAAGAAGATACCGTAATGAAGTGGGTATTTTCGTTTCTCCGTATCTGAAAAAGTGAGGCCGATGCGGGCTTAAAAAAAGTTGAAAACACGAAATCAAACTTGCTTAATTTTTTTTGAAGGGGTTAAAGTTCGTATTTTTTTAAACGAATTCCCCTGTTTGAAAGTAAAAAGTAAAAAATTTAAGCATGCATTTTTAGTTTTCAATATTTCGAACGGTTTGGTCACTGGGAGCTTCGAAAGATATCAGAAAAAAAAAGAAAATTTTCGACCTCCGGATCTTCTCTGCTTGCGAATTTTCAGAACGGGCGCTGTGCGCCATTTGAAGAAAAAGAATGTCTTTTTGATGAGTGTTCGTTGTGTTTTGTAATTAATATTGCGGTTAATTATCAACAAATGAAAAATTTGAGCTTTGGCATTACGTGCATCAGGATCTGCATTGGACTATCCTCATCCAAATTTTCATACCTCTACGCGCGGTAGATTTTCCTATCCATCGCCTACAGAGAGACATACAGACAGACAGACTTTTATTAGTATAGATAGACGAAACTTCCCGCTGTCTTCCTTTAGTGAGTATTAAAAAACAACTGCAAACTGAAAGATTCAACCAACTGAATTGACTTAATATTGATAGAGTAAAGCTTTAAATGCTTCTGATTGATACTCTTGTATATTCTTCAGATAGAGCATGTTCACGATACTTTGGACAACACACTGCTGATCGTAAAACAACGTGTCGGAAAAGAAACTGGTCTGTAGCACTAAAACAGTAATGATGTATTGATTCCTCCTCTAGGAATTCCTTGATAATTTATTTCAATTAGTATTGTATTAGTTGTTTTTCATTTATTTTTTTTATATCTGAGTTGGATTTTCAAATAAAGAATATTTTACTACAGGTATCTATGTTTTCATTAATTATACAATTAAATTTCCATTGTTCTATGTGAATAGATTTTACTGATAAAAGGGAATACACTTGGACTTGGAATACATTTACGCTATTTGCTAGCAATTTTATGTCAATCTTAGCATGGAAGAAAGAATTAAAAATTAAATAGAGACCCTTAATCCATTAAGTGCCATTGCTCCCATTTTGGGAACGTTATTTTAGGATTTTTTTTCTAAAATGAGTATTTAATATATTTTTAAAAGATTCATGTTATTTGCACTCTGAATATATGAGATGACTTCTTTTTTTAAAGTTTTATTTGGATTTTCTAATTTTTTACAACATGTTAAAAAAGGCGAAATTTAGCTTTTTGGCCGCATTCAAAAGAAAAATTAAAACTTTATAATAAAAATTATATTTTTTAGTTAAAATATGTTTATAACTGTCTATTATATAAAACAATATCAATCCGGATTTAATAAGTATAATTAATCAATCACAATTACAAAAAGAACAAGTTGTTCCCAAAATGGGAACATTGATGCCTTCGTTAGTTCTCACAGCGACTCCGAATGTCTCAAATTCGGACCTCCTACTACAGTGCTTTTTTTATGCATGCTGCAACGTTTATTATAAAAGTTCTTGAAAATGGTGCTTTTTCATTCGTAGCAAACTTTTTTTTAAAGCGTTACTCATACAATCTTATTCGTTCTTTGTCAGATATATTTCGTTTTGCAAAACGATATATGTATTTGTAGTAGTTTTTTCAATTTCTTCGTTGCATTATTTCATTTTTTAGCAAAAGATGACTGTGAACATTTTAACTCTAGTCAAGCTTTAGATTCTTTTGAACAATTAGATTACTATGATTTTCCGTATGTTCCGGAAATCGTTTGTTTGCCACCTGATCCCAGTATAGTAACAGATGAAGAAGATGTAATAGAAAATAATTTATGCGACGATTTACCCCATTATATATCTTCTGAAGTAGGATTTCTGTAAATTCTAAATCAACATACAATCAAGTAATATGTTATTTAGTATTTAAAAAAAGACAAAGATTTAAATGCAGACTTGATATTATAGGTGGAAGTTCAGACGAATCTTGGGGGAAAATCGGGATATAGAAAAACTAAACAAAGTACAAAAAGAAAAAAAAAAGTTAAAAAACAAATTTCAGAAAATGAAAAAAAAAAATGCATTGTAATGATGCATAAAACTTGTTCAATCATCTTCTATGTAAAATAGTCAGAAAAAAATTATCTTAGGATAAAAAATAAAGAGATGGATAATGAAAATGCTTATGAAAATGGCAATTTTATTTTTATTTTTATTACAAATGTATGTAGAGTTTGGACTAGCTTATACGAATTCTTCGTAAAGTATCAGTTTCAGATAGATATTATCCCTTTTATATCTAAAGAATTGAAAAATAACTACCATATATATATTTTAAATTACCCACCATTGCTCCCATTTTGGAAACATGCTGTTTCTCCCAAATATTAGAATTTTTTTAATTTTTCTTCAGAAGTACTTAGCAGACTTCCTATGCATTAAGAAAAATAACTATTCCATAAAAAAATAGGTTAATATATATTGCGGCGCTTAATGGGTTAATTTTTGGATACCGGTGATTCTATGCGCGTGTTGATTTTTTTCTTTTAATTTAAGAATAATATTTTACATTTCTGTAAAGTTTTTTACATAATTCATAAAAAATGAATTGTGCTAAAATGAGTTCCCTTTTCTTTGTACAACCGAGATGTTTAAAATCTTGGAGAAATATTTCTCTTCATATTTAAATTCCGTAGAAATTAAAGCACATAAAAACTTATCAAAATTCAAGAAAATTAAATGGAAGATGTAAATGTCTTAAGAGCTTTTTATGCGGATTTCTATATCGCTATAAAAATTAGGCTAGTTGAATGAATTAATGCAACATCTGTGCATAATAAAGTATTTGTCCTTAATGTAATGTTTGAACATACATTTTTTAAAATTCATGTATAACCATACTTTAATAAAATGATCAAACCAAAATAAAAACTTTTTAAACTAAAGCTTATATAACTTTGTAAATAGCATTTTAAGCAGTTATTTTTTTCTTTTTGAGTAAGTGGCATTTTTGTATGTAAGACATTTTTCTTATTTTTCTACTGCCATAAAATATAAATATATTTAGCACATAAGTAGTTTTAACAGAATGCACGAATTAATTAAATATTTATTTATATAGTCCGAGAGAAGAAATTCAAATAGTTATCCAATACAAAATAAAATGAAAGTTGAATATCTTTTATAAATATTAAAACTACAATTCATGCAATCAAAGCCTTTTTTTTTTTTTTTTTTGGTAAAAGTCCACGGAAGCGTACAGGAAGCACCCATGTTTTTGGCTCCTGGTTTTTGCTATCTTAGCACCGGAATTCCTGATATTTTTTTTGAGATTTTTCAATCCCCGGAAAGAGAAAACATTTCCTATCTGTGAACATGTTAAAAGATGTTCTGCCGGTAGAAACGGAACAGCCACCCCTGCCTTGATCAACATAGCAGCTCCTTGCTGGAAGAAATCATCAGCAGCGTCATAACTATAGCAGTAATTAAGGTAATTGGTACCTGGCGGGGATTGCCTATGTAAGTATAAAACTTAATTGACCATCTTTAAAACACTGGCGGCTGATGGGAACGCCAAAGTGATCTCAATTAGTGAATTAATTTACTGATTGCGGCAGTTTTGGAAGCTACATCCCCAGCCATCTCGGGTTAATTAGGTCCTTTACCTAATTGCTCATCGCGAAGTAGGCCCATTGTTCTAACTCAAAAGGTTTGGACTCAACGAGTCATGACATCATAGCAATTAACAATCCTTAACTCAATGAATAATTCCCCCCGCTCCCTTTTCCCAAAAATGTAAATAAACAATTGCCCTATGTTATTTTATTAGTAACTTAATTCCTTAGTGTATTCAACTATCTTTTTCTCCCCCACTCCATATTAAATTCAACTATACAGCCTAAATTGCAGTTTAATAATTAAATTGTAATTCCTCTCTAATCCTCCCAAAAGAACAATTTAAAACTAATCTCTTCAACTAAGCATTTACATAACTAAGCTAAAGTGTAAAATCGTAAATTCTAACCTCCCCACCCCCAGTTTTAATCCTATTTAATAGCTTAATTAGCTGAGAATCAAATAAATCATAAACATCTAAATAGAGCCCCAGGAAAAAAAAATCTCTGTTTTTTATTCCTGTGCTTAAATATAACTTCAATTTAGCACAGCAAAGCAAGTGAAAGTACATTCCACAGGTGCTTTCAGAAATTGTGTCAATCACACGTCTAATCTAAACCCTGTGCAAGCTATTAGCAGGATTAAGTAGGGGGGTGTCAATCACCTTTAGTAATCCAGTCTCAGTAGTAGTAGAAGTACTTTCCCACACTTTTTCAAGCTAAACAGCTTAACCCACCCTTTTTATTATAACAGGTTCCAGAACCACCCACCTCACCCTCTTTTTTAGCCAAAAGGCTTTTTTAATACTTTATTCTTCTCCCTCTCGGTCTACTCAATTTTAGCTTGAAATATTTAACTAAATTAATTGTAAAAGTTAAAACAATGCTTCATTCTTCACCGACCTCCTGTTGGGATTAAACCATAATAAATTGAGTCAGAATTCAATAAGCAAAAACAACTAAACAACATGCCTCCCCCACGCGTAAGCTCAAAAACAATGGAAATTAAAGAAATATCACCAGCAAAAACAACAAATAAAACGCTAGAACCTAACAAAACTAAACCCGAAACAAGAACATCACGTAAAAATAATGCAGGGACCTCGGGTAGCTCGACCACCGTCCAGAAAAGCCTGATGAAGACAAGGAAAAATGCTACAAAAAAAGACGAGCAAGAAGAGAAAACCAAGATCAGAATCAAAGACATGGAAGATTACTATGCAGTTGCAAGTGGAAAAACAGATGAAGAAGAAATTGATTCAGATGTAGACACCATCTCGGTGAAATCGAGCACATCAAGCAAGTCAGTAGAAGGGAAAATATTAGAAGATGCAGAAGTCATGACAACGAGAAAAGAATTGTTAGCACTATTCGACGTGCCAGACATAGGGAAAAAAGATCCTGGGAACTAGAAAAAGCCCTAAAAGCAGTAAGCTATATCCAAGTTCTACAAAGGAGAACGACAAAACTACCAACTAAAGTCTGCGACACCATGAATATGGCTCTGAATGTGATCACGCAAGCGCTAGCAGAATTGGAAGTAAGGGCTACAGGAGCAGAAGCAAAGGCGGAATGCATGGAACAGCTCATAGCAAGCGGATACATAATGCCCCAAACCAGTGCGGAGACAACCCAGCAACGAAGCCAAGAAAGTAAAAAGCCAAGGCCACCAGCAACGTATGCACAGGCAGTAAGAGCAGCGTCCTCCATAGTTATAATTCAAGGAAAGGAACTTAGAACGGCAGAAGAAATAGAAAATCAAGTAAAGGATTCAATACAGGACCACAGAGGGTTTGGCGCATCAGGAATGGTGTGAAGATAGAATGTGAAAATGCAGCCGAAGCATCAAAACTCAAAGAGGCACTGGCAGAAGAGCAAGAAGCGAGCAGCAACCTGCATATCAAGACGGCGCACCTTAAAAAGAAGAGGATTATTATATATCACGTACCAGAAAAAGTGGAACAAGAAACTATCAAGGCGAAGATAATAAAGCAACTATGCATAGACACAGAGACGGACAACGAAGATGTGATACAGATGCTGAAGCCAATGCAGGCAAATCAGGGTCATAAGCATGTACCGATCACGCTCCCGGAACCCCTGGCAGACCACCTCCTTAAGGGGAAAACGGTCTGCCTGGGACTCAAAGAGTGCCCCGTAAAAAATTATGTAACGATCCAGAGATGCCACCGCTGCTGCGATTTTGACCACGTAGCTGTTAACTGCCAGCAAAGACAAACATGCTCCATATGCGCAGGGGAACACAAGTTTGACCAGTGCCCAAAAAGGAAGAAAAGGTGCATAATGTGTCTAACATTAAACGACTTGACCAAGGGGCACTTTAAAGTAGCTTTCCCAGTCGATCACGTGGCCCATGATGGACGGTGTAGGGTTTATTAGAGGTTATTAAAAATTCGACAAATATAAATGGAAGAGGGGAAAACACGACTAACACAGGGCATAGACGTACTCAGGGGGTATGTTACCATCCACGAGTTCAAAGGGGTCCCTAGGATAGTAAAATACACGAGGGAGGAACTTAACCAAATGCAACGGAGAATCCAGCAGCTAAACAAAGTTCGATACCACACTTAAACAAAAACAAAGCCCTAGTGGCAATAAAGACAATAATACTCAAGATTTAACTCAACCAAGAACGAACACTAACACAATAACACAGACTAAAAATGAAATAAAATTAATACAAATAAACCTACACAACAGCGCAGTCGCAACAAAAACACTAGCAGGTTATATGGGAGATATCGGAATAAACATTGCACTAATACAAGATTACTATCAGAACAAACATACATGTGAAATATCCGGATTCAACCCTCAATAATGGTCAACCACAAAAACAAAAACAAACAGATCGGCAATAATCTAAAACACGGGGACAACCCCAATAACCCTAAAGGAAAAGCAATATACAACAGCAATCACAATAGAAAACGTAAAGGAAAAAATAACGACGATATGTATACGACCCCCCTCAGCAGACTTCTTGGAAGTGCTTCAAGAGGTCGAAGACACCTTGGAGATAGCCAAAGGAGAAGTTCTGCTGACGGGGGACTTTAATGCACACTCCCAAGCCTGGGGATATAAAGACTTTGATGACAGGGGGAAAAAACTAACATACTTCCTTCTCCAAAATAACCTTTTTGTACAAAACTCGCCAGACGCACCAGCAACATTCAGCACAATGCGAAACAAAAAAACAATAGAAGGATGGCCCGATCTCACAATAGCTACAACAAAACTCAGTGACAAAATTAAGGATTGGGAAGTAAGTGACGATGAAACAAACAGTGACCACAAGTACATGAAATTTAAAATAAGTCATAACAACAATAGCTATCACAGGCACAGGTTAGAAACTAAACACGAAAAACACTCAAAATTTGAGAAAAAAATAAAACAGCTAAGCAATAAAATACATAAGAACTTAAAAGAACTAAAAACAAAGACAACTTAGATAATATAACACTAAGACTCCAAAACGAAATAACAACAATAGCATTTACATGCTATAAGAAAAGGCAAACGCCGGACATAACAGCCCCAAACTGGTGGACACCAGAAATAAAAGAAGCAAGAAACAGGGTTAGGGCACTCAGAAGAAAATACCAAAAACAACAAGACGAAGAAATAAAATATTAACAACATATACAATAGAAACAAGAAAGAGCAAAACTTAAAAAACTCATTAACAAAACCAAAAGTAAAACATGGGAAGAATACTGTGAGAATGTCACAAACACATATGGGACACAATACAAACTGGCATCTGGTAAAGCGACAAAGCCGTCGAGGTTAGTAAACATATTACCAGATGACCGCCCCGTCACAATAAAAGAGACACTGAACCATTTCTTAAAAACACTATATCTTACCGACCCAGCAATAGAACACAAACTAAAACCCGCACCACCTCGGTTCCATGAAACAAAACCACCACCAATAACGAAACCAGAACTAAACAGAATAATCAAAAACATACAACAAAACAAAGCTCCGGGCTTTGACTACATCGACTACAATCTGATAAAAAGTATACATAAAACAGCACCACAATTACTACTAACACTATACAACACAAGCCTAAACCTAAACTATTTTCCTAAATCATTCAAAATCGGTACAGTAGTTCTGGTCCACAAAACAGGAAAGGACCCCACAGACCCAAAAAATTACAGACCTATATGCTTGTTACCAACATTTAGCAAAATCTAGAAAGGATACTACATGGCAGAATATCCCACCACCTCACAATTAACAAATATTGGAGTGATAAACAATATGGTTTTAAACAGGGGTCTCAACAGAACATGCACTAAACAATTTAATCAAAACAATAAAGCAAGACAAACTAGATAAAAATCAAACATTACTAATCGCAATGGACATCAAAGGCGCGTTCGATAACATCAGATGGCCCATTATAGAAAAAAATCTAAAACAATCCCCTTGCCCAACCTATTTAATCAACTGGATAATTAGCTTCCTTGAAGACAGATACGTATCACTAGAGGAAAATGGAATCAAGCAGACTAAACAAACTTTCGGCGGTTGTCCGCAAGGAAGCTGCCTCGGCCCATTGCTTTGGTTGCTAATAGCAGACACGGCATTAAAGAAAAAATGGGGTAAAAGGGTGCGAATACAAGCTTTGCAGATGATTTCATACTTATACTAAAAGCTAAAATGAAAGAAAAATTAATTAATTTGGCTAACAAAATTATAAAAGAATTTAATGAATGGATAGAAAACAACAGCTTAAATCTTAATTGGGAGAAAACGGAACTGCTGTACCTTAATCGACCACATACAAGGAATTTACCAACTGCAAACAGTTACAAAATAGAAGGAATAAAATTCAACGATAGGGAATTAGAACGGAAAGAGCAAATAAAATACTTAGGTGTAATCCTCCACAAAAACCTAAACTGGCTACCACACTGTCAAAACCAAACAGCAAAAGTCAGGAAAACAGTTTGGATGATGGGCCAAATGGCCAAAAGGGGCTGGGGAGTCAAACCAAACATATTAAAAACATGGTAAAGACAGTAGTTGAGAAAACACTGACCTACGCAGCCCCAATCTGGGGACACAAGCTAAATCAAAGGAGTAAAGAAGTGTTAACAACTTGCCAAAGGCACTTCCTGCTGGCCATAGTCAAGGCGTATAAAACAGCCCCCACTGCGGCCCTTCAGGTACTAGCTGGCCTGGTTCCAATTCACCTCCAAGTCAAATACGAGGCAGTATACGTCTCAGTATCACGATTAAGAGAAACAGCAGAAATACATGGAAAGACAGTTCACCACACAGACTACATCAAAAAGATTAATGTCTGGGAGACACACCCAGCAGCTACCATAGAACCCGGGATAGGTCACAACTTTAAGGACATAGTAATATATACAGACGGATCGAAATTGGAATCAGGCGCTACGGGTTCGGCATTCGTAGCATTCAAAAATGAACAAAAAATAAAAACATGGTCAGTAACCCTAAGGAAGTACAAAAGTGTTTTCCGAGCCGAACTACTGGCTATACTCAAAGCAGCAGAATGGGGAAACAGCATAGGGCAGGAATACAGCATCCGCTCGGACTGCATGTCAGCCATTCAATCACTCAGTAAACCTTTCAATGTAACAAAATTAATTGACAATATACAAAAAACAGCAAAAGACTCGGAACAAAAATTTAAAATTAGCTGGGTAAAAGCACACGTGGGCATCCAAGGAAACGAGGATGCCGACGAATTAGCAAAAAAGGCTGCAGAAAATCAAACAAAAGAAATTCCATACCACATAAAAAGACCGACATCAAACTTAAAGAGAAAACTTAAAGAATTAACAATAAAACAATGGCAGTTCGAGTGGAATTACGGAGACACGGGCAGGACAACATATGAATACTTCCCAAAAGTAGAATCGCACAAAATTATCAGCTGCTATCTACTAAGCCAAATATATACAGGACATGGAGCATTTCCTAACTACCTAAATAGGTTTAAATGCAAGGACGAACCATACTGTTCATGCGGGGAACTGGGAACCCCCAAACATTATTTAACATCCTGCCCACTAACTCAAACACACCATCTGATCCCCATAACACCTAACAATGAGAAACTATGGCACAAACAGTTAGCGAACAGCAAACATGTACAAACAAAAGGAAAAGTAGTGATCAGATGGTTAACATTGACCTAATATCAAACATTGTCCTAATTGACCTAAAACATTGACCTAATATCACAGTAAATATACCTTCCCAGCAGAGAGATCCTTGATGAATAACCCTCGTCCCCATTAGTCAACCCCCCCTGGCAAGTATAATTTAATCTCAGGGTAAGCATATCTAGAGAGATAATCTCCGCACCCTTTCTGCCGCGAGCATAAAGTCACGTGACTCTGGGCAAGAAGCATCCACTGAACGCGTCAGTAGCATAGGTTTTTATGGGCGATATTAGACTATTTACTGTTTGCGATTCAAAAATATCATGGTAGCAAGCTGTTGTGCCTATGGGTGTAACGAAAGAGCAAGCAAAACAAGCTTTGTTACCTTTCAACGTTATGTATTTATTTTTAATTACCTCTTTTGTATATTTAAAGGATCTTAAAAACATATCTTTCTAACTATGATACAGTTTATTCACGTTCAAATGTTGAAAATAGGAAATATTTTACTTTTAATATCACAAATATATGCAACAGTAGGACTTACTATCATCTGGTGTTATCAATTTCAATATTAAAAGTGTAATAGTAGAGAGAAAATGACAGTCCGGCCCCAGGAGGAGCTTGGAGCCGGAGGAGGGAGGAGGGCTCCTCCTCCCGAAGTGCCCTCCTCCTCCTCCTCCCGAAGTGCCCTCCTCCTCCCGAAGTGCCCTCCTCTTCCCGAAGTGCTCTCCTCCTCCTCCTCCCGAAGTGTCCTCCTCCACCACCTAAGATAAGGGGATTAGTGTTAATTAATTTTAATTGGGGAACTTAGAAATTTTTTGAAGCATTTTTTTTTTTTTCGCGGAGAATTTTCTATTACAGTACAAGGTGAATTTTAACGAATTACAAATTTAATTAATTTTAATTGGAGAACTTAGAGATTTTTTTTTCTTTTAAACCAAAAAATAGAATTTAGAGTTAAAAATAGAAGTTTTAGAGTTAAAAGTCGCCAGAAGTAGGATTTTCAACTGAAAGTAATCTAAGATATAAACTCTCAACTGAAATGAATTTTGCCTTAATGTGTGAGCTTTTAGCTAGAAGTGACCTAGAGTCAAAACTTCCTGGTCCCATGAATCACCACGGTGGTTATAGTAAAAAATACAGGGTCCCGTATGAATTATACTGCACTAAATTTAATAGCTCGCCCCCTCCCCCCTCCCTTTTTTTTACCCAGAGGGGTTCTTCGATGGACTAACAATACACACTTCAAAAAATACAGAGTGATATAAAAAGAAGAATTTTAACGTACATATAAAATAATAAATAAACAAGAATGAAAAATCATGCATAGCATCATAATTCCTGAATCACTTTCCACAAAAAAATACAGAGTGATACCAAAAGAATTTTAACGTATATATAAAATAATAAATAAACAAGTATGAAAAATCATGCGTAGCGGTATAGTTTATGAATCACTTTCGAACATTATCGAAATGTTATGTGAACAAAATTTAATTTTATCAGCTAGTACATAGTTAAAATAGTGAACAGATCCCCTTTAGAATAAAAAAGCATCCTTCACAAAAAACCAATTATGCATTAGATCCCTTCATACATTCAGTTCATTGACCCCCCCCCCTTTTTTTCCCCCTTCAAAGTGTAAACACGCATTAGACTATAGGACCCCTTCATAAAATAAATGAGATACATGCCCTATTCGAATAAAAACCCTTCACAAAAACTGTAGGGGTTCCCTTTTGGAATAAAAAGGACCCTTCACAAAAATCCAAAAGTCAATAATGGTTTAATTAAAGAGGGTATTAAGATTTTTTTTCTTCTTTTAAATCAAAAATAGAATTCAGAGTTAAAAATAGAATTTTTAGTTTTAAAAGTTGCCAAAAGTAGGATTTTCAACTGAAAGTAATCTAAGATATAAACTCTCAACTGAAATTAATTTTGTCTTAAGGTGTGAGCTTTTAGCTAGAAGTGACCTAGAGTCAAAACTTCCTGGACCCAGGAATCACCACGGGGGTTATAGTAAAAAATACAGGGTCCCGTATGAATTATACAGTACTCAACTGAATAGCTCCCTCCTCCCCCTCCCCCCCCCTTTTTTTTGTTACCCAGAGGGGCCCTTCGATAGACTAACAATACGCACTTCCAAAAGTATAGAGTACTATAAAAAGAAGAATTTTAACGTATATATAAAATAAACAAGAATGAAAAATCATGCGTAGCGACATAATTCATGAATCACTTTCAAACATTATCGAAATGTTATGTGAACAAAATATAATTTTACCATCTAGTGCATAGATAATTAAAATAGTGAACAGATCCCCTTTAGAATAAAAAAGCATCCTTCACAAAAATCCAATTATGCATAAGATCCATTCCTAAAATTAGGTAATTTACACCTTTCCCTTTTTATAAAATTCAAGTTAGGCTAAAAATACAGCTTATGCATCGATAGGTTCAAAATATATAGTTATAGATATTAAGCACCCTTCACAAAATAAATCCAATAGATTCATATTATATTACAACGACAGAAATAATAGGGATATTGACCTTTCATAAAAATGCAAGTTCCGCTGTTTGAATGAAAATGCCCCTTCGCAATATATCCTGTAAAATTATTATGATTCCACAAATATTTTAAGAAATAGACTGCTATTCTCAAATGAATACGAATTCAGGCAATGTAGAAATAGGTTTTACACGAATGCATTTTTAGTATAACATTCAAAATATAGTTTTTAGAAAAAAGATTCATGTTTTACCAAATTTATCATACAAATCTGTAAAATAGGGTAGAACGTTTCATGAAAAATAATTGAATTTTCGAATGATTATGCTTTAAAATACATAATTATAACTGCAACTAAGATTTGAGTGTTACCCCCTCAACATGCATATCGCTGAATCATAATGAGTCATATTATCAGACAAGCGAAGATCTTGCTTTGATTTCACCCCGTATGCGATAATGAGTCACTCCGCGATAAGAAATACCTGAGACTCGTAATTTCTGACACATTTTTGTAGGTAAATGAACTATTTAAAACCGTCAATGTATACGAATTATTTCGTGTAGTTCTATATAGGTGCTACTCTTCATATATACATATGGTGATATATACTAAAATCTGTTAAGTTTTAAAAGGCTTCACTGTGTATTCATTGTAAAATAAGAACTAAGAAATATCACTTAAGAATTTTGAGTATAAGAGACGGGTTTAAAGGAATTTGAACCTGTTTAAATGTACCTGTGTTTAAATGAATTTGATACAGCTTAGGGTAAAAAAATATACAGGGGCCCCTATAAAATATAGGAATTAGATTTTAAATAATATAAAACTAAATTACATTAGTCTATGCTTTTTTTGTATAGAAAAATTATACTAAATTGAGTTTTTAGTATTTTAACTTAAAAACTTCTTTTGAGGAATGAATAACTAACCTTTTGACTTTGTTTTCTTAAAATATATATTGTACTATTTAGTTAGGACATTATTTAAAAAATTTTTGTTTTTAATATTGAAAAAAAAATGTATCTTACCTAAATATTTAAACCATAATGTACTGGAATTCATCCAAATTTGATCGACTGCATGCATGTCTTAAAAGAACTAAACGTGTTCGCTTATCTCTTAAAACCACGGGATATTATAACGTTATGGATAAAGCATAGGGTAGAATACAGTATGAATAGGTATTATAAAGCAGAATCATAAATTTTGCATACTTTACACTTGTAGTATGTGAAATGATTGCTACTATTGCCTATATGAGAAAATGAATCATCAACGAATCTTATTAGTGTATGTTATATTTAACCAACAGGCTTGAAATGCGTGAATTTTGACTAGAATTAATCATTGAATGTAAAAATGATTTATTTTTAGATCTAATATTTATATCGTTTAACATTTTAAAATATATACATAAATTAATCTTACCTTATTCACAAACTTGCAATCCCGTCTTCAATATATGACTACAGCATGAAAAAACATGCGTGCTACTTGTATAGCAACTAGACCAGAAATGATTTCAGTACAAGTCCATTATCTTATCGTTAATCTATAGATTAGTAACATCACGTGACTGATTGCGATAACATTCTATATAAGATTTACTGATAAGAATACATTTCAATTCATTTCTCCCAAAAGCAAGTGTATGAGTTGGTTGTAAGATCTAGGTAAGTATCCTTACTTTATATGTTTAAAGTTATAATATATGAATAGATATAATATTAATGTATTTTTTCAATATGTATGGTAGGCAAAAAGGAATAGGTAAGCAAAAAAGAATAGGTATTATTGCATGTTTCCTCTAATTTATTTAAAAAATAATTTTTTTAAAAATACATACTAACAATTTATGCGATGAGTCACACAGCATGATGGGACGATATATGAAATTTATTTTTATATTATACAAGCTCCTATATACAATTCATATGCGTGAGCAAGATTAATTTTTAGAATTTTTCACTCTTACCCTCTATAGGCTATACTTTTAAAATAGTAGTATTCGAATACTCGTAAAATGTAATTATAGCTTAGTAATTTTCTAGTCTTTTAACTATGCCGTTGAAGGAGTATTGTCATATTTAAGTAACAGGCTCGAACATGCGTGAATTTTGACTAGAATTATTCACTGAATGTAAAAAAAAAAATGATTCATATTTAGATCTAATATTTATATCGTTTAACATTTTAAAATCCTATTAAAAGTATATACATTAGTATGCTTGTGAAAGGCCTATTGTTAATACGAAACGTTGTGTGAAGTGTCCTGTTTTAGGGTTAAAAGTTTCGTGAAGGGGTCTGTTTGAAGGAGCCTGTTTCGAAATGACTTAAGAACGCACAATTTATTCCTAAACATTCAACTCGATTCGTTATATATGCTTTATTAAGTATTCAATAAAAAATAATAACTAAGAAATAAAATTAAAAATAGTAATTAAGAGATACCCTTAAGAATTCTTGCGATAGGAGATTGGTTTTAATTAAATAGGTTAGTGAATCTAATTCGATACAAGTCTTGTTAAAACAGAGATTATAGTTAAATACACATTAATTATACAGCATTACACTGTATTACACAATGCGCTACCTCACCTATATTATCACAGAAATACCTTCGATAAAATTTAGACTAACAATACACACCTAAAAAATATATATAGAGTACCCAGAAAATGATAGGAATGAATGAAAAATTGTAACGTAAATTATAAAATAGGATCTACAATAAGTGACAATAAATAAATATGAAGGAAAAATCATGAGTCATGGTATACTTTATGAAACACTTTCCAATGCTATGTGACTATCGTTAAGAATTTGAAATAAGTGAATTAGATTTAATAATTCATACTGGAAATGTATTTTTAAAAAAATTAGTAGCTTCGCCTACTTTTAAATCATTCAAGACATATGATGAAGATTTAACCGCTGTAGAACGACTAAAAACTAGCATTTTAATGAACCAACCCATCTATGTTGGATTTTCTATTTTAGAATTATCTAAATTAGTTATATATGATTTTCATTACAATTTTATAAAGAAAACATACAAAGATCGTGCAGTTATACTCTTTACGGATATAGATTCCTTAACTTATCATATTCAAACACATAATATTTATAAGGATATGGAGCACCATCATGATTTTTTCGAATTTTCTGAATACTCGAAATCCCATCGTCTAAACCGCACAAGTTTCGAACCCACAAACATATAATCAGACTTGTCATTTTATAACCAGGACGCTAACCACAGGGCTAAGTGAGCCCCCACTTATTTTATAGTCACCACGCTGACTATTGGGCTTAGTAAGCCCCAGGCTAATTTATATCCACCACGCTAACTATTGGGCTTAATGAGCCCCAGGCTAACTTATACCCACCACGCTAACTTTTGGGCCTAGTGAACCCCCGCTTATTTTATAGCCACCATACTAACCACAGGGCTAAGTGAGCCCCCGCTTATTTTATAGTCACCATTCTAAGTATTAGGCTGAGTGAGCCCCAGGCTATTTTATACCCACTATGCTAACTAATGGGCTGAGTGAGCCCCAGGCTATTTTCTACCCAACACGTTTACTGGGCTTAGTGTGTCCCCGCTTATTTTATAGCTACCACGATAACCACAGGGCTAAGTGAGCCCCCGCTTATTATATAGTCAACACGCTAACTACTGGGCTGAGTGAACCCCAGGTTATTTAGTCGCATGAATATGATTTCCAAGGTATATGTCCTAACTTGATTTAGACCATTGCATATATAGTAAGATAAAGCTGGGAAGTAAATTGGTAAACTATATGTACATTTCCCTTGAAAACTCACTTGTATTTTCTTAAATATCTGCAGAAATCAGCATAGTTTATTAAAATTATATACATTCTCATTATTTTATGAATCTACTAACTTATAATATCTATATGGTAACTTGGATTATTAGTATTCCCACTTAAAAATTTCTTTTGTAGATTTAATATGATAAACACTAACATGAGACTGACTAAACTTTTACCATTTTCATTTCAACTTAGTTTTAGGAAATTTATCTACATAGCTTTAAATTTTACTGTTTAGTAAGTCTATTATTTCAAAGTATAATTTTTTAGTTCTAATATTCAAAACATATTCATATCGTTTTTCATAGTAGGTATCAAATTAATTTAAAGTAATAATAGATAAATTAATACAGTATAGATACGTATAGATAAATTAATACATAATTTATCTATATATTATTTCGTAATACATAGTACATGTACTATGTTTTATGAAATAATAGAAAAATCATGTATTAATTTATCTATACATATATTATACAAATCAATTAGAGGTAAATTGTTAATTGCAATTAGCAATTGGTTCTTTTATGACCTAGTCACGTGATCTCTGACGTCACTGGTGACGTATTGAATGATACCACATGGTCACGTGATATCACTTAATCAGTGACGTCACATGTCACGTGATCAAATCTTATCAGTGATTATATTAGCTGATAAGGCCCTGAACAAGCATTCACTTTTTTCAGAGTCTTAGTGTGAGTCGGTTGGGTGCTTAGCTAGCTGGCGTGTTAGGTAAGAATAGTATTTGTATATATATTTTTAATATGACTTTAAATTAATTTGATACCTACTATGAAAAACGATATGAATATGTTTTGAATATTAGAACTAAAAAATTATACTTTGAAATAATAGACTTACTAAACAGTAAAATTTAAAGCTATGTAGATAAATTTCCTAAAACTAAGTTGAAATGAAAATGGTAAAAGTTTAGTCAGTCTCATGTTAGTGTTTATCATATTAAATCTACAAAAGAAATTTTTAAGTGGGAATACTAATAATCCAAGTTACCATATAGATATTATAAGTTAGTAGATTCATAAAATAATGAGAATGTATATAATTTTAATAAACTATGCTGATTTCTGCAGATATTTAAGAAAATACAAGTGAGTTTTCAAGGGAAATGTACATATAGTTTACCAATTTACTTCCCAGCTTTATCTTACTATATAGGCAATGGTCTAAATCAAGTTAGGACATATACCTTGGAAATCATATTCATGCGACTAAATAACCTGGGGTTCACTCAGCCCAGTAGTTAGCGTGTTGACTATATAATAAGCGGGGGCTCACTTAGCCCTGTGGTTATCGTGGTAGCTATAAAATAAGCGGGGACACACTAAGCCCAGTAAACGTGTTGGGTAGAAAATAGCCTGGGGCTCACTCAGCCCATTAGTTAGCATAGTGGGTATAAAATAGCCTGGGGCTCACTCAGCCTAATACTTAGCATGGTGACTATAAAATAAGCGGGGGCTCACTTAGCCCTGTGGTTAGTATGGTGGCTATAAAATAAGCGGGGGTTCACTAGGCCCAAAAGTTAGCGTGGTGGGTATAAGTTAGCCTGGGGCTCATTAAGCCCAATAGTTAGCGTGGTGGATATAAATTAGCCTGGGGCTTACTAAGCCCAATAGTCAGCGTGGTGACTATAAAATAAGCGGGGGCTCACTTAGCCCTGTGGTTAGCGTCCTGGTTATAAAATGACAAGTCTGATTATATGTTTGTGGGTTCGAAACTTGTGCGGTTTAGACGATGGGATTTCGAGTATTCAGAAAAGTCGAAAAAATCATGATGGTGCTCCATATCCTTATAAATATTATGTGTTTGAATATGATAAGTTAAGGAATCTATATCCGTAAAGAGTATAACTGCACGATCTTTGTATGTTTTCTTTATAAAATTGTAATGAAAATCATATATAACTAATTTAGATAATTCTAAAATAGAAAATCCAACATAGATGGGTTGGTTCATTAAAATGCTAGTTTTTAGTCGTTCTACAGCGGTTACATCTTCATCATATGTCTTGAATGATTTAAAAGTAGGCGAAGCTACTAAATTTTCTAAAAATACATTTCCAGTATGAATTATTAAATCTAATTCACTTATTTCAAATTCTTAACGATAGTCACATAGCATTGGAAAGTGTTTCATAAAGTATACCATGACTCATGATTTTTCCTTTATATTTATTTATTGCACTTATTGTAGATCCTATTTTATAATTTACGTTAAAATTTTTCATTCATTCCTATCATTTTCTGGGTACTCTATATATATTTTTTAGGTGTGTATTGTTAGTCTAAATTTTATCGAAGGTATTTCTGTGATAATATAGGTGAGGTAGCGCATTGTGTAATACAGTGTAATGCTGTATAATTAATGTGTATTTTAACTATAATCTCTGTTTTAACAAGACTTGTATCGAATTAGATTCACTAACCTATTTAATTAAAACCAATCTCCTATCGCAAGAATTCTTAAGGGTATCTCTTAATTACTATTTTTAATTTTATTTCTTAGTTATTATTTTTTATTGAATACTTAATAAAGCATATATAACGAATCGAGTTGAATGTTTAGGAATAAATTGTGCGTTCTTAAGTCATTTCGAAACAGGCTCCTTCAAACAGACCCCTTCACGAAACTTTTAACCCTAAAACAGGACACTTCACACAACGTTTCGTATTAACAATAGGCCTTTCACAAGCATACTAATGTATATACTTTTAATAGGATTTTAAAATGTTAAACGATATAAATATTAGATCTAAATATGAATCATTTTTTTTTTTACATTCAGTGAATAATTCTAGTCAAAATTCACGCATGTTCGATCCTGTTACTTAAATATGACAATACTCCTTCAACGGCATAGTTAAAAGACTAGAAAATTACTAAGCTATAATTACATTTTACGAGTATTCGAATACTACTATTTTAAAAGTATAGCCTTTAGAGGGTAAGAGTGAAAAATTCTAAAAATAATCTTGCTCACGCATATGAATTGTATATAGGAGCTTGTATAATATAAAAATAAATTTCATATATCGTCCCATCATGCTGTGTGACTCATCGCATAAATTGTTAGTATGTATTTTTAAAATAATTATTTTTAAAATAAATTAGAGGAAACATGCAATAATACCTATTCTTTTTTGCTTACCTATTCCTTTTTGCCTACCATACATATTGAAAAAATACATTAATATTATATCTATTCATATATTATAACTTTAAACATATAAAGTAAGGATACTTACCTAGATCTTACAACCAACTCATACACTTGCTTTTGGGAGAAATGAATTGAAATGTATTCTTATCAGTAAATCTTATATAGAATGTTATCGCAATCAGTCACGTGATGTTACTAATCTATAGATTAACGATAAGATAATGGACTTGTACTGAAATCATTTCTGGTCTAGTTGCTATACAAGTAGCACGCATGTTTTTTCATGCTGTAGTCATATATTGAAGACGGGATTGCAAGTTTGTGAATAAGGTAAGATTAATTTCTGTATATATTTTAAAATGTTAAACGATATAAATATTAGAATTAAAAATAAATCATTTTTACATTCAATGATTAATTCTAGTCAAAATTCACGCATTTCAAGCCTGTTGGTTAAATATAACATACACTAATAAGATTCGTTGATGATTCATTTTCTCATATAGGCAATAGTAGCAATCATTTCACATACTACAAGTGTAAAGTATGCAAAATTTATGATTCTGCTTTATAATACCTATTCATACTGTATTCTACCGTATGCTTTATCCATAACGTTATAATATCCCGTGGTTTTAAGAGATAAGCGAACACGTTTAGTTCTTTTAAGACATGCATGCAGTCGATCAAATTTGGATGAATTCCAGTACATTATGGTTTAAATATTTAGGTAAGATACATTTTTTTTTCAATATTAAAAACAAAAATTTTTTAAATAATGTCCTAACTAAATAGTACAATATATATTTTAAGAAAACAAAGTCAAAAGGTTAGTTATTCATTCCTCAAAAGAAGTTTTTAAGTTAAAATACTAAAAACTCAATTTAGTATAATTTTTCTATACAAAAAAAGCATAGACTAATGTAATTTAGTTTTATATTATTTAAAATTTAATTCCTATATTTTATAGGGGCCCCTGTATATTTTTTTACCCTAAGCTGTATCAAATTCATTTAAACACAGGTACATTTAAACAGGTTCAAATTCCTTTAAACCCGTCTCTTATACTCAAAATTCTTAAGGGATATTTCTTAGTTCTTATTTTACAATGAATACACAGTGAAGCCTTTTAAAACTTAACAGATTTTAGTATATATCACCATATGTATATATGAAAAGTAGCACCTATATAGAACTACACGAAATAATTCGTATACATTGACGGTTTTAAATAGTTCATTTACCTACAAAAAATGTGTCAGAAATTACGAGTCTCAGGTATTTCTTATCGCGGAGTGACTCATTATCGCATACGGGGTGAAATCAAAGCAAGATCTTCGCTTGTCTGATAATATGACTCATTATGATTCAGCGATATGCATGTTGAGGGGGTAACACTCAAATCTTAGTTGCAGTTATAAATATGTATTTTAAAGCATAATCATTCGAAAATTCAATTATTTTTCATGAAACGTTCTACCCTATTTTACAGATTTGTATGATAAATTTGGTAAAACATGAATCTTTTTTCTAAAAACTATATTTTGAATGTTATACTAAAACTGCATTCGTGTAAAACCTATTTCTACATTGCCTGAATTCGTATTCATTTGAGAATAGCAGTCTATTTCTTAAAATATTTGTGGAATCATAATAATTTTACAGGATATATTGCGAAGGGGCATTTTCATTCAAACAGCGGAACTTGCATTTTTATGAAAGGTCAATATCCCTATTATTTCTGTCGTTGTAATATAATATGAATCTATTGGATTTATTTTGTGAAGGGTGCTTAATATCTATAACTATATATTTTGAACCTATCGATGCATAAGCTGTATTTTTAGCCTAACTTGAATTTTATAAAAAGGGAAAGGTGTAAATTACCTAATTTTAGGAATGGATCTTATGCATAATTGGATTTTTGTGAAGGATGCTTTTTTATTCTAAAGGGGATCTGTTCACTATTTTAATTATCTATGCACTAGATGGTAAAATTATATTTTGTTCACATAACATTTCGATAATGTTTGAAAGTGATTCATGAATTATGTCGCTACGCATGATTTTTCATTCTTGTTTATTTTATATATACGTTAAAATTCTTCTTTTTATAGTACTCTATACTTTTGGAAGTGCGTATTGTTAGTCTATCGAAGGGCCCCTCTGGGTAACAAAAAAAAAGGGGGGGGGAGGGGGAGGGGGGAGCTATTCAGTTGAGTACTGTATAATTCATACGGGACCCTGTATTTTTTACTATAACCCCAGTGGTGATTCCTGGGTCCAGGAAGTTTTGACTCTAGGTCACTTCTCGCTAAAAGCTCACACCTTAAGACAAAATTCATTTCAGTTGAGAGTTTATATCTTAGATTACTTTCAGTTGAAAATCCTACTTTTGGCAACTTTTAAAACTAAAAATTCTATTTTTAACTCTGAATTCTATTTTTGATTTAAAAGAAAAAAATACCCTCTTTAATTAAACCATTATTGACTTTTGGATTTTTGTGAAGGGTCCTTTTTATTCCAAAAGGGAACCCCTACAGTTTTTGTGAAGGGTTTTTTTTATTCGAATAGGGCATGTATCTCATTTATTTTATGAAGGGGTCCTATAGTCTAATGCGTGTTTACACTTTGAAGGGGGAAAAAAAAGGGGGGGGGGTCAATGAACTGAATGTATGAAGGGATCTAATGCATAATTGGTTTTTTGTGAAGGATGCTTTTTTATTCTAAAGGGGATCTGTTCACTATTTTAACTATGTACTAGCTGATAAAATTAAATTTTGTTCACATAACATTTCGATAATGTTCGAAAGTGATTCATAAACTATACCGCTACGCATGATTTTTCATACTTGTTTATTTATTATTTTATATATACGTTAAAATTCTTTTGGTATCACTCTGTATTTTTTTGTGGAAAGTGATTCAGGAATTATGATGCTATGCATGATTTTTCATTCTTGTTTATTTATTATTTTATATGTACGTTAAAATTCTTCTTTTTATATCACTCTGTATTTTTTGAAGTGTGTATTGTTAGTCCATCGAAGAACCCCTCTGGGTAAAAAAAAAAATCCCTGACGGCTCGGCCTACAGGCACAGGTAGATTTCGAAGACGCAGAACGTGGGGTGCCTGTTTGTCGGGAATTGTGGAAGAAAAGACCTTTTTGCGATTATGCTGCAGTTGGAACCGCCTACTTCGAAACGAAACTTGTTTGCAGGCGGAGCCAGCAAGGATTTTTTTTTTTTTTTTGCTATAAGAGTTGGTCCTATAAAAAACATGTCAATATAAAAGTTTTAGATAATATTAAGAGGATTTATAATATATTTAAGCGGATTTGAAATATTCGGAATTGACGAAGTTATGAATTTTTTTCTTCTAAAATTCCTTCCCTCCCCCCCCTTAAGGCAATTATTAATTATATCAAAAATCTGTCATACATAAGTTTTTGGCCCTGTTCCTAGAAGTAATAATAACTTGAAACGGATTCGATACGTATCATAATTAAGAAATTATGGGTTTTTTTTCTGTTTTCACAAAAAGCCCCCCCCCCCCATTGGTTTGATTTTGCCCATTAACGAACTTGACCGAGATTTTATGTCCCTTGATTTTATGTATCAGTTTCGAAAAGATGCGGGAGTTGGAACCACCTACTTCGAAAAATAACTTGTTTGCAGGCGGAGCCGGCAGGGATTTTTTTTGTTTTTAATTTTTTTTGCTATAACGGTTGGTCCTATAAAAAACTTGTCAATATAAAAGTTTTAGATAATACTAAGAGGATTAATAATAAATTTACGCGGATTTGATATCTTGTGAATTGACGAAGCTATGATTTTTTTTCTCGTAAAACCCTCCTTTTTCCCCTTCTTGGAGCCATTTTTAATTATATCAAAAATCTGTCATACATACATTTTCGGCCCTTTTTCTAGAAGTAATAATAACTTTAAACGGATTCGATACGTATAATAATAAAGAAATTATGAGGATTTTTCTGTTTTCACAAAAAGCCCCCCCATCAAATGATTCGCCCCCCCCTGGTCCGATTTTGCCCATTAACGAACTTGACCGAGATTTTATGACCCTTGATTTTATGTATCAGTTTCGAAAAGATGCGGGAGTTGGAACCGCCTACTTCGAAAAATAACTTGTTTGCAGGCGGAGCCGGCAGGGATTTGTTTTGTTTTTAAATTTTTTTTGCTATAACGGTTGGTCCTATAAAAAACTTGTCAATATAAAAGTTTTAGATAATACTAAGAGGATTAATAATAAATTTACGCGGATTTGATATCTTGTGAATTGACGAAGCTATGATTTTTTTTCTCCTAAAACCCCCCCTTTTCCCCCTCCTTGGGGCCATTTTTAATTATATCAAAAATCTGCCATACATACATTTTCGGCCCTTTTTCTAGAAGTAATAATAACTTTAAACGGATTCGATACGTATAAAAATAAAGAAATTATGAGGATTTTTCTGTTTTCACAAAAAGCCCCCCCTTTCCCCCCCCCCTTGGTTCGATTTTGCCCATTAACGAACTTGACCGAGATTTTATGACCCTTGATTTTATGTATCAGTTTGGAAGAGATTTATGCAGAATTTTTCCAGTTATCGTGGTCAGAAAAAAGTGACATATATATATATATATATATATAAACTTTTGAACTGGGGGTGGTTTTGGGTTCTGGGAGTCATGATCGGCGTGGATCTGCAAAAATTTTTCAAAATTTCCAACTTAGGTGAGAATGTAATAGGTAGTATTTCTTACGAAATCTACCTAAAAGGGAGGGGGGAGGGGGCGAGCTATTAAATTTAGTGCAGTATAATTCATACGGGACCCTGTATTTTTTACTATAACCACCGTGGTGATTCATGGGACCAGGAAGTTTTGACTCTAGGTCACTTCTAGCTAAAAGCTCACACATTAAGGCAAAATTCATTTCAGTTGAGAGTTTATATCTTAGATTACTTTCAGTTGAAAATCCTACTTTTGGCGACTTTTAACTCTAAAACTTCTATTTTTAACTCTAAATTCTATTTTTTGGTTTAAAAGAAAAAAAAATCTCTAAGTTCTCCAATGAAAATTAATTAAATTTGTAATTCGTTAAAATTCACCTTGTACTGTAATAGAAAATTCTCCGCGAAAAAAAAAAAAAAAAAAAAAAAATGCTTCAAAAAATTTCTAAGTTCCCCAATTAAAATTAATTAACACTAATCCCCTTATCTTAGGTGGTGGAGGAGGACACTTCGGGAGGAGGAGGAGGAGAGCACTTCGGGAGGAGGAGGGCACTTCGGGAGGAGGAGCCCTCCTCCCTCCTCCGGCTCCAAGCTCCTCCTGGGGCCGGACTGTCATTTTCTCTCTACTTGTAATGAATTGGAAAAATTTGATTTGAAAAAGCATTTTAAGAACATCTCGTACAACGGTGCTTGGCGATACAATTTTTCGCCAAAAGAAACTTGTTTTCTTTCTTTTAAAACGTAAACAATTCTTTGAAATTTTTTTTTTTTTCCTATTTTAGATTAAATTTATGCTTTAAATAATTATAAACGGGTGCATATGTACATATTAAAAGTAAAATATTTAAATATTACCTAAATTAAAAACTATTGCAATGTTTGAAATATTTTCACATTTTTTTAATATAATTTTATAATTTTTAATTGAAGTATTTGAAAAAAAAAATATATATGTATTTTGTTTACTCTCTTGTTATACATTCAGAAAAGTTTTGAAATTATTATATTTATTATCGACCACTCAGAACGATGTTATATAATGTTATGGAAGTTCTATTAATAATTACTATTTATATCTAGCAAAATTTAATGAAACAATGCATTATTTACTTATTTATTTATTAAGTCTATTTTTTTATGTTTCAACTTGTATATGTTTTTTCTTTTTATTGAAGTGCTTTTCATTTATTAATTTAAGTTAATGAATTTTTAAAAAGTAGGCTAAATTCAATTTGTTTAAATAATTTCTTCTCTTGCTTGTTTATAAAACTGTGCTTATGCATGCTTTAGCATTTAAATTTATCAACATTGCATTAAAAAATATATATCATTAATAAAAACCTTTTTTAATTCAAATTTTATATGCAGCTTTCCAAAGGATGAAGAGAGAAGAAAGATCTGGGAAACGAAAATACATAGGGAAATTTTTAAAGCTACAAATTCTTCTTTGGTGTGTTCGAAACATTTTACTCCGAATTTACTCCGAATGAACTGCTCAAGAACGGGAAATTTTCTGACGCGTTTTCTGATTAATTTTTAAACGCAAAAGCATAAAATTGCCAGGTCTGACTGGTGAAACGATTTGGAATCGAAATGATTTTTTCTTTCTTTCTTTCTTTTCTTTTTTTTTTTTTTTTATAAATAAATTACTTATCGAGTTATAAGCGATTCGTATCCCGTGACGACACATTTTTCGCCACTTTCCCGATGCTGCGTCGAGAATTCGGTACAAAATGCCGACTTTGACTGTATTTTCGGAAAAGTCTTCTGTCTTTACCAAAAAATAAAAAAACATATTTCGATGACATAGTCTCTGAATGAGAACACCTGCCAATTTCATGGGTTTCTGAAAAATGAATGAATTCAGAAATGTGTCAGAAAGTAGCTCTTTTGTATTTGAGAACAGCCTTAAAAACTATTTTTTTTACTTTCTCTGTTCTATTTGTTACTTTGTATTAAAAATAAAAAAGTAAGTATATAATGAAAATAAATATAAATAAAACCATGTGAAAGATTGAAAACTGGGATAAATTATTAAAATAATATATAATTTTTTTTAAATCTAAATAAAAGTTTAATAATTTCTTTTATTTATGTATTACTAATAATCCATTCTTTGAATGATGGAAGAAATAAAGCATAAAGTAAATAAACAATAGGATAAATATCTGGTGAATCTTCCCCTTTATCTCGCTACTGAGTGTATATCTGTTAAGTTCCGAAGTTTCTGAAAAATTCTGAAGTCTTAAAAATATTGTACTCTTGCCAAGAGCTGCGATAAAGCGACAAGACTTGCATTACTTCTAGTAACCTTTTTACCGCCAAATGCCAACTGTCACGTGGGTCATCCATTAAAAAAAAGTAGCAAGGGAACCTCTTTGCTACGCCAAAAAAATCGTTCTTTACAGTGCTAGTGAGGAGTGGAAGTCGACTATGAAGGACTGTAAAACCACCAGAAGATGAAGTATAATCAAACAAAATGTGTCACAAGTGTCAACAAACCAACGGGGTGAAACGTAAAACGTACACCCGCAACTACAAAGCAGTTATAGAAAAAACATGTTTCATCTAGTGAAACAGCCTCATAGGCAAAAGACGGACTAACGGCCATGGAACAAGCCCCACCCGATTAGTGCGCCAAGTTCTTCAAACAACTAACCAACAAAGATGCACACAAAACCAAATAGTGATAACAGCCATTAGGATTCAATGGACTGATCGCAAAAAGCGCATTCACGTAGCAATCAATAGGATAAATACCCCAATGCAAGAAAGGGAAGAAAAATGGCAAAATGCAACAGTGTGCAACTACAAAGATAGTGACAACTACCAGCGACAAAAGTCGCAATGTGACAAATTACCGAAAGTGACAAAAAAAAAAAAAAAATAACCAGCGAAAAATTCGCAATATGACCAATTTCAAGAAAGTGACAAACAATACCAGTACAATATAGTGACAATGACAAAAATAGCCCAACAGGGTCGAGCCAATAAAAGTGGCAAAAACCCTAACATAAAGTAAATATATGCAAAAAAGAGACTAGCCCACAAAAGCGGCGACAACCAAGACAACGACAAACCACCATGATAGAGACAAGCCAATATAAATGGCAAAAATCAAACATTGCAAACAAGATACAGGCAATGCCGCACGAAAGGAGATGAAAACATCAGCGATATCCTAGGTATGATATAGAATAACCGAAGGTATAAATAAATATTAAGGTAGTTAATAATAATTTTTTAGAATTAGAAATAAATTAAAGTTTGTAGTTAAGGAATAAAATCCAAGTTCATCCCCCTTGTAAACTGTTAGGTAACTTTAGTATCCCATCTAATATTAGTACGTATTAGTTAAGCAGTTTTTAGCAGCAATTTTTAACTTAAATTAAGCTTCTCAGCACCTCCAAAGCTAAATTAGTGCTAGTTCTAAACATTATACCATTGATTATATTTAGTTAGTATTTAACCATTTATCCCTACCCTCCCATATTTATGTAAGTTATATAAATTATAAATATTAAATTATATATAGATAATATATACCCGATGGTCCAAACCCTCTCATAATTTAGTAAACAATGCATATAATGTCTCCCCGGTAGGAATAAGCAACTCTAGAATATTAGTTTCAGTAAAATTATCGTAGGGTAGAACTACATGTAAATTAAGACAAACAACCAAGTAAGTAATACTACTTAAAGTCTAAAATTAGCACTTAGTTTGTAGTATTAAAAGTGTTATAAAATATCTAACCCCATTCCTTTTCAGATGCCGCGATCATGTACGCTAATGGCCCCGGTGCATGTAAAATCCGTCGTGGTTGTAAAGTCATCCAAGTTACCTGTGAATTATACCTCTGGGGGTGCCTAGTCTGGTGAAGGTCTCGTCACCAGATCAAGGTTCTAAATTACGAGACCAACGCGAGTAGCGATGGCAGAACGTATGGATGAGCGATGCAGCGAGGAAATAGTAAATATCCCAGCATCTCACATCCGTCCGGCATGACTTCGCTACACTGCGCAGTGCTGAACCGCCTCATCAAAAATCAATTAGCAACCGGCCAACTAAGAAAAAACAAATAAAGCAACAAGACGCACTGAAGCCACGTCGGCCTATAGATTTAACAAACACATCTTCGCCAAGCGGAGAGCAGGCGAATCTTCGCCCCGTTGCCAGGTATCAACTCCTTAAGCTAGGCAAAAGCCTGGCAGGTAGGGGCCTGGTCAGCGGTATAAAAAATAAAAAATAAAAATAAAAAAAGTTCAAGAATTTATGTTTTTGACTTGATATATGTGTTCCACTGATTATTAAAGTTTATAGTAGGATTTTTTAAAACAGTTCTTATTAGAGTTTAAAAGAATTTACACTTTGTTATTCTCTCTTTTGTTAAACTTTTATTCACAAAAAAACTTTTTTATTTTAAAAGATTGTATATTTCAACTTCGACTGTTGGAATTCGAAATAATACGTAAAATTTTAACTTGCGTTTTTTATTAAACTTAAGAGAAGGGTTCTCGCTGACTTTTGACCAACCTTAGAAAATTTGGCTAATTAGAAATAAGAAACTGTAGCCAAATGAAAAAAAATTGTTAGCAAAATAGATTCATCGTGAAACTCTGAAAAGTCGATTTTTAACCCCTTATAGCACTTTTTTATTTCAATATGTTTTAAAATAACCTAATTTTTTGAAACTCCTTATAGATCAGTTATATATCTAAATTCAATTATACGCGACAGAAACTATCAAAAATAAAAACATTCTAAATGTCTTGCGTAGTCAAGAAAACAACCCCAAACCCGATTTAATTTATTAAACTGTTATGAAATAAAACTTTCCCACCCAAGTTAATTCAGAATTTTAAGATATTACTATCAAAGAATTCTGAAAAATTCAAAATGTAATGAACAAAATATATGTCACATTCAAAAAAACTTTATTTTTCTACATTCCTTCGGTTTCTTATTGAAGTCCATACTTCAAAGGCAGTTTCAAAATTGAAATGTTGTCTATTGGGCCCGTATACATATACTGAAATGACATTATTGATCTTATACATAAAATTTCTCAATTTAGTTTTTATTGCGTTCATCACGCTGAAGTCATCAAAATAGTGACTAGATTACACCAAAGTGTAGCATGTTGTATGTTATAGGTTGAAGCTGCTGCAAGTCGTTTCTTCGAATGAAATCTATGGTATTTCCTAAATTCATGATACTGCAACGAGAACTAAAGTGATGCGAATAACAGTGTCCTGAACTGACACACACACTCACAAGGAAAAAAAAAAAAAGAAAAAAAAAAGAGCAAAAATTGAGACCTTGCAATTTCGCGAGTTTAATCGTTCGTTTACTAGCCAACTGAAGAATTTTGTCGCAATGGCGAGCAGCAGCGAGAACCTTGCAGATATTTTCTGAAACGTATCTGATTTTTCTATGAAGTTAAATCTGTATACTATTTCTCGGATCAAAGATGTATATTTCGAAAGATAAATTTTACTTTATATAAGCTGTCAATAAAATACCTCCGAAGATTCCTTCCCTTTTAAAGTAAAATTTTGGTTCAAAATCGTACATTTGATCTGCCCCACCGGTGCTGAGAGGTTCTGCTCTCAAAGCTGGTAGACGGAAGTTGCTGGCTTCAAACCACTGTCGCGCTCATCGACCTTAACTGTTCCGTGTTTCCGTGGTTTTCTTCGAACCTTACCGTAAATGCGGGTTGCGATCCCATAGAAATATCGCCACAGAAGGCACCCCACCCCCCACAGCCTATATCGCTCGTGTAGATAAGATAATCGGTCGTCATAAAATCAACACACCAACGTACATTAGATTTAAAGATTACAGACCGGAAATTATGATAATTTAAAAAAATGTTCTTACAAAAATGCCCTGATCCTTGGTTACCGAGTCTTCCTTTGCCGACTAGGGCCTTTGGCGCAACGGATAAAACGCCTGACAGCGGAACAGTTGAATCTTGGCAGGCTGGAAGTATCATTTTGTTAAGACCTATGCAACTGATTACAAACGGTTATTATCAAACCATTTCGAAAATTATCAAGAAAGGAAATATGAATAATTAACTCAATCAGATTATTTTTATTCTTGAGGTTTTGACGAAAAAAAAAAAAAAAAAACACGCCAATATTTCGACTTTTAAACTTTTCAATTGAAAAATATTTTCAGTTTGCTTCTGGTGCTGTCATTATTATGAAAAATATAAAAAAATCATTAGTCTTTGCATTTTATTCTCTTAATTAAAATTCTTAACATTTTTAAAATTTTGATAAATCAATGTCAATCAAACAAGCCTCGATAACAATATGTGCGACTGATATCGATATTAGAACACAGATAAGCTGGCTCCAATTTTGCTATATTGTGGAATATAAAAAAAAAAATTGTCTCATACATAACTCGAAAACTAGAACCAAATGTCCCTTTTTTAGTTCTCATTGTACACATTCAAAAATTACAGAAAATAGTTATACGCGTTTAGAGTCAATTATGGCAACAAACGAACTTATTGAAAATTTTCTGGTTGGATCTAAGTATTATATTTCGAACGATGAAATTTACTTTATATAAGAAGTATATAATATACCACCCAAGATGACGTTCTCCTTTTAAAGTAAAATTTTGGTTCGAAAATGAATATTTGATCTGAAGATTAGAGAACGGAAATTATAATACGAGGGTAGATCCAGAAATAAGGTTCCCATCAAATTTACAAATGGACAACATTGTTTATTCTCATAAAAATGTACACCGTTGGAAAGAAGAAAGTTTGCTCTATTTCTCTATATAATCGCCATCTTTTTCTACGCATTTTTGTAGACGTTGCTCCAATTTCTGAATCCCAATATCGTAGAACTACGGCGCAACCCGTTGAGAAAGCGTTGCCTACCCAAGCGTTCCGTTAACTTGGGGAACAAGTGAAAATCACTAGGTGCGAAGTCCGGACTGTAAGGTGGGTGGGGCATGAGAGTCCACCCAAATTGTGTCAAAAGTTCCTGGGTTTGACGGGAGACGTGAGGTCAGGCGTTGTCCTGAAGCAGCAATACACCGACTGTCAGTCGTCCTCGCCGGCGGTTCTGGACGGGTGGAGTCCTTTTGGCGTGCAAAAAGAGAATTACGGAACGAATCTCGCACTTGGCGGGATCAACAATGGGAACCTCCATCTCGGACGGCTGCTGAGCCAAGAATGAGCGACGCAGCCAATCGTGAGTGCGGGATGGGTTGGGTTGATTTATGACGGCCAATTATCAACACGAGGGATATAGGCCCTAGGGGGAGTGCCCTCTGTGGGGGTCTTTTTAAGGGATCCTAACCCGTATTTACGGCAAGGTTCGAAGAAAACCACGGAAAACTCCGAACGGTTAGGTAGACGAGCGCGACAGGGGTTTGAACCCAGCACCTCCCGTCTACCAGCTTTGAGAGCAGAACCTCTCAACCACTGGTGAGGCCAAGTTTTTTTTTTGGAAGCATTACTGATAAAATCTTATTATTTCTTTGTCAGATATATTTCGTTTTGCAAAACGATATATTTGTAGTAGTTTTTTTCAATTTCTTCGTTGCATTATTTCAATTTTTAGCAAAAGATGGCTGTGAAATTTTTAACTGTAGTCAAGCTTTAGATTATTTTGAACAATTAGATTAGGATGATTTTCCGTATGTTCCGGAAATCGTTTGTTTGACAACTGATACCAGTATAGTAACAGATGAGAAAGATGTAATAGAAAATAATTTATGCGGCGATTTACCCCATTATATATCTTCTGAAGTAGGATTTCTGTAAATTCTAAATCAACATACAATCAAGAAATATGTTATTTAGTATTTAAAAAAAGACAAAGATTTAAATGCAGACTTGATATTATAGGTGGAAGTTCAGACGAATCTTGGGGGAAAATCGGGATATAGAAAAACTAAACAAAGTACAAAAATAAAAAAAAAAGTTAAAAAACAAATTTCAGACAATGAAACAAAAATGCATTTTAATGATGCATAAAAATTGTTCAATCATCATCTATGTAAAATAGTCAGACAAAAATTATCTTATGATAAAAAATAAAGAGATGGATAATGAAAATGCTTAT
The DNA here is from genome assembly GCA_963931845.1 of Maratus michaelseni. NCBI lineage: Eukaryota > Metazoa > Arthropoda > Arachnida > Araneae > Salticidae > Maratus > Maratus michaelseni. The sequence goes on along the minus strand of OZ007586.1, from coordinate 255,453,936 downwards.
GAAACTGGCAATTTTATTTTTATTTTTATTACAAATGTAGAGTTTGGACTAGCTTATACGAATTCTTCGTAAAGTATCAGTTTCAGATAGATATTATCCCTTTTATATCTAAAGAATTGAAAAATAACTACCATATATATATTTTAAATTACCCACCATTGCTCCCATTTTGGAAACATGCTGTTTCTCCCAAATATTAGAATTTTTTTAATTTTTCTTCAGAAGTACTTAGCAGACTTCCTATGCATTAAGAAAAATAACTATTCCATAAAAAAATAGGTTAATATATATTGCGGCGCTTAATGGGTTAATTTTTGGATACCGGTGATTCTATGCGCGTGTTGATTTTTTTCTTTTAACTTAAGAATAATATTTTACATTTCTGTAAAGTTTTTTACATAATTCATAAAAAAAATGAACTGCACTAAAATGAGTTCCCTTTTCTTTTTAAAACCGAGATGTTTAAAATCTTGGAGAAATAATTCTCTTCATATTTAAATTCCGTAGAAAGTAAAGCACATAAAAACTTATCAAAATTCAAGAAAATTAAATGGAAGATGTAAATGTCTTGAGAGCTTTTTATGCGGATTTCTATATTGCTAGAAAAATTAGGCTAGTTGAATGAATTAATGCAACGTCTGTGCATAATAAAGTATTTGTCCTTAATGTAATGTTTGAACATACATTTTTTAAAATTCGTGCATAACCATACTTTAATAAAATGATCAAACCAAAATAAAAACTTTTTAAACTAAAGCTTATTTAACTTTGTAAATAGAATTCTAAGCAGTTATTTTTTTCTTTTTGAGTAAGTGGCATTTTGTATATAAGACATTTTTCTTATTTTTCTACTGCCATAAAATATAAATATATTTAGCACATAAGTAGTTTTAACAGAATGCGCGAATTAATTAAATATTTATTTATATAGTCCGAGAGAAGAAATTCAAATTGTTGTCCAATACAAAATAAAATGAAAGTTGAATATCTTTTATAATTAATAAAACTACAATTCATGCAATCAAAGCTTCAAGAATTTATGTTTTTGACTTGATATATGTGTTCCACTGATTATTAAAGTTTATAGTAGGATTTTTTAAAAGAGTTCTTATTATAGGCCGTGGGCCGATCCCAGAAAAGAAGCTTAGAAACAGACTTCCGTTTCAACTTTCGGGGGGCAACTTAATTTTAAACTTTTATGTTATAAAAAGTTCTTAAACATTGAAATTGTAAAAGTTCTGAATGCAAAAGTTGCACATTAATTAGAAATCGCAAAAAATATATCGCACTATTTTCTCATGACATCTAACAACCGATTGGTTCAATCTCCCCCTTCTCTCACGTTTTAGCCAATCGGAAGCGTACGTTTATGAAATCGCCGTGGATAGCGTAAAAAACTAGCGAAATTTCCACTTTTCTGTTTAAAAACAAACTTACTATTCTCCAAAATGAAATATTTTGTTAAAATTATTTTGTGATCATATGCTATAGCATATTTGCAACTTTAAAAGCATACCAAGGATAATTTTATTAACATTTAATTCTAGATTTCCATCTCACGTTTATTTATTGTGACTTTTTTAATTACTAATATTAATGAAAACAGCCAGATTTCCAATTTTGCTAACCGAACATCTGGTCTATTACGTATTATACTTCATAATAGTGTAGAAAAATATATTCTTATATGAAAACATATTATTTTCATTTTCATTTTTTTTTTTTTTTTTTTTTTTTTTTTTTTGTACAAATCTTCAATATTTGTTGAATAATTTTATTCAACCAAATTGCCATAAAGACGTTACCTAAGTAAGCCTGATTCTAATAACTCCTAACTTTATTATAGTTTTAAATACAGGTGCAGATTAACTAAATCTGAAATAAGGAACCATTGACTCCTAATTCTAAAAAATCTAGTGACCACAATAAAAAAAAGGCCATAAAGAATGCTGTGAAATAATGCATGCATAAAAACAATCCTGCAAATATATTCTAATTTTTTCGTTTCCAGATAATTATCAGTTAAACGTTTAAAAAAATCATTGTATAATTATTTATTCATATATATTAGTGTGTGTTTTAGTTTAGGAAAAATCATTTTAAAAGTAGAATTATTCTTCAAAAAAAAAAAAAAAAAAAAAAAAAAAAAAAAAGACATAGGTCAAAATTAAATATATATATATATATATATATATATATATATATATATATATATATACATATATATATATATATATATATATCATTTGGCACATTTGGCATACTCACGAAAAATATAAATTTTATTTTACTTGACAAACATTTTTAAAATCTTTCAACACACTTTTTTATTATTGACCAATATTTTATAAGTTGTTAAAAAGCTTTTCATCATAATTTTTTTAACTTAAATAGATTATGGTAAATTATACTTCATCTGCAAATTAAATATCTTCTGTCAATTTCCTAAACATGTATTAGTTTAAAAAAAAATCTTATATGCAGTGTACAACAAAAGCATAATTAAATAGATGTTATATGAAATGAATGGATATTTCTTTCAATTGCAAAATATTTATTAGAAATTGAATTCTAGCTTAAATATAATTTTAAAAGACTATTGTCAAGCAATTATTTTATCAGGTTTATAGTACAAACATACATTTAGTTTTTTTTTTTTTTTTTTTTTTAATATATACTGAAGATTTGTATTCTATTTTAATGTTTAGTAGCAGATAATCTCAAAAATAGTTTTTTTTTTTTTTAATATATAAAAATAGGTAAGGCTCAGGACACAAAAGTTTTATCATCGAAATAAGGATGTTCGTAATAGACATTTATATCTATAATTAGCTGCTTAATATTTCAAACCTCTTTAAATATTTTGCTTTTGCAAAAAGAAGTTTTATTTTATTTTATTTTAAACTAGCTTTATCGTTGTTATTGTTTACATTTCCTAACGGCAGATGGCGCCAAAACAATTTCAAGGTTTTAGCTCGATGGAAAGAAATTAAAAATAATTTATTTTGGTTTTTTTAGGGTGGTTACTCACTTGATATTTTCTGGACAATATGACCATCAAATTATCCAAGCATGCAGCTGGTATAAAGAGGATCTATAAATCTTTTTTTTTTCTTATAGTTTGTTTACATTCTGCCGCCGGCAAAGCGTTTGAAAGCCCTGTTTTTATTGGCTCTTGAGAGTAAAAATGCGCCAATCGGAGATAGCTTTATAAAATCTATAAAAAAATAGTTCCACTTTTTTATTATAATTATTAATTAATGTGCAACTTTCGAATCCAGAACTTTGATGATTTCTAAAGTATTAAAGATCATTATACTAATCCTGCAGGAATTGAGTTGCCCCTCAAATGTTGCAACGAAGTTGAACGATAATGCCAGTGGCCCCACGGCCTATTAGAGTTTAAAAGAATTTACACTTTGTTATTCTCTCTTTTGTTAAACTTTTATTCACAAAAAACTGTTTTATTTTAAATGATTGTATATTTCAACTTCGACTGTTGGAATTTGAAATAATAGATAAAATTTTAACTTGCGTTTTTTATTAAACTTAAGAGCGGGGTTCTTGCTGACTTTTGACCAACCTTAGAAAATTTGGCTAATTAGAAATAAGAAACTGTAGCCAAATGGAAAAAATTGTTAGCAAAATAGATTCATCGTGAAACTCTGAAAAGTCGATTTTTAACCCCTTATAGCACTTTTTTTTTCAATATGTTTTAAAATAACCTAATTTTTTGCAACTCCTTATAGATCAGTTATATATCTAAATTCAATTATACGCGACAGAAACTATCAAAAATAAAAACATTCTAAATGTCTTGCGTAGTCAAGAAAACAACCCCAAACCCGATTTAATTTATTAAACTGTTATGAAATAAAACTTTCCCACCCAAGTTAATTCAGAATTTTAAGATATTACTATCAAAGAATTCTGAAAAATTCAAAATGTAATGAAGAAAATATATGTCACATTCAAAAAAACTTTATTTTTCTACATTCCTTCGGTTTCTCATTGAAGCCTATACTTCAAAGGCAGTTTCAAAAATGTAATGTTGTCTATTGGGCCCGTATACATATACTGAAATGACATTATTGATCTTATTGACATTATTGATCTTATAGATAACATTTTTCAATTTAGTTTTTATTGCGTTCATCACGCTGAAGTCCTCAATATAGTGGCTAGATTGCAACGAAGTGTAGCATGTTCTATGTTATAGGTTGAAGCTGCTGCAAGTCGTTTCTTCGATTGAAATCTATGGTATTTCCTAAATTCATGATACTGCAACGAGAACTCAAGTAATGCGAATGACAGTGTCCTAAACTGACACACACACTCACAAAAAAGCAAAAAATGAGCCCTTGCAACTTGGCGAGTTTAATCATTCGTTTACTCGCCAAATGAAGAATTTTGTCGTGATTTGGCGCAATGGCAAGCCGCAGCGAGAACCCTGCAGATATTTTCTGAAACGTATCTGATTTTTGTATAGATGAAGTTAAATCTGTATACTATTTCTCGGATCAAAGATGTATATTTCAAAAGATAAATTTTACTTTCTATGAGATGTCAATAAAATACCTCCGAAGATTCCTTCCCTTTTAAAGTAAAATTTTGGTTGAATATCGTACATTTGATCTGCCCCACCAGTGGCTGAGAGGTACACCTTCCGTCTAAGACTCTCAAAGCTTGTAGACGGAAGGTGCTGGATTCAAACCACTGTCGCGCTCATCGATCTTAACTGTTCGGGGTTTTTCGTGGTTTTCTTCAAACCTTACCGTAAATACGGGTTACGATCCCATAGAAATATCCCCACAGAGGGCATCCCCCCCCCCTATGGCCTATATCCCTTGTGTAGATAAGATAATTGACCGTCATAAAATCAACACACCAACGTACATTTGATCTAAAGATTACAGACCAGAAATTATGATAATTAAAAAAAAAATGTTCTTAAAAAATGCCTTGATCTTTGGTTACCGATTCTTCCTTTGCCGAATAGGGCCTGTGGCGCAACGGATAACGCTCCTGACAACGGAACAGGAGATTTCTGGTTCGAATTCTGGCAGGCTGGAAGTTTAGACCTATGGAACTGATTACAAATTATTATTATTGAAACATTTCGAAAATTATCAAGAAAGGAAATATGAATAATTAACTTAATCAAATTATTTTTATTCTTGAGGTTTTGACGAAATAATGATAAAAAAAAAAAAAAAAAAAAAAAAAAAAAAACACGCAGAAATAATTCGACTTTCAAACTTTTCCATTGAAAAAAATTTTCAGTTTGCTTCTGATGCTGTCATTATTATGAAAAATATAAAAAATCATTAGTCTTTGCAATTCATTCTCTTAATTAAAATTCTTACATTTTTAAAATTTTCATAAATCAATGTCAACCAAACAAGCCTCGATAACAATATGTGCGACTGATATCGATATTAGAACACAGATAAGCTGGCTCCAATTTTGCTATATTGTGGAATATAAAAAAAAAATTGTCTCATGCATAACTAGAAAACTAAAACCAAATGTCCCTTTTTTAGTTCCCATTGTACACATTCTAAAATTACAGAAAATAGATCTATGCATTTAGAGTCAATTATGGCAACAAACGCACTTATTGAAATTTTTCAGGATAATATTTCTCGGATCTAAGTAATATATTTCGGACGATGAAATTTACATTATATAAGAAGTATGTAATATACCACCCAAGATTACTTTCTCCTTTTAAAGTAAAATTTTGGTTCGAAAATGAATATTTGATCTGAAGATTAGAGAACTGCAATTATAATACGAGGGTCGATCCAGAAATAAGATTCCCATCAAATTTACAAATAGACATTATTGTTTATTCTCATAGAAATTTACACCGTTGGAAAGAAGAAAATTTGCTCTATTTCTCTACATAATCGCCACCTTTTTCTACGCATTTTTGTAGACGTTGCTCCAATTTCTGAATCCCAATGTCGTAGAACTCCGGCGCAACCCGTTGAGGAAGCGTTCCACCTCTTATTTGACGATATCGTCGCTCCGGAAGCGTTTCCCACCCAAGTGTTCCTTTAACTTGGGAAACAAGTGAAAATCACTAGGTGCGAGGTCAGAACTGTAAGGTGGGTGGGGCATGACAGTTCACCCAAATTGTGTCAAAAGTTCCTGGGTTTGACGGGAGACGTGAGGTCAGGCGTTGTCCTGAAGCAGCAATACACCGGCTGTCAGTTATCCTCGCCGGCGGTTATGGACGGGTGGAGTCCCTTTGGCGTGCAAAAAGCGAATTATGGAACGAATCTCGCACTTGGTGGGATCAACAATGGTAACCTCCATCACGGACGGCTGCTGAGCCAAGAATGAGCGATGCAGCGAATTGCGAGTGCGGGAACAGCCGCGCACAGTGCTGTTGCAGCATTTTGTCTCGGACTTCCCGTGCGGCTGGAGCTCTTTGGGAACCTAATTTCTGGATCGATTCTCGTAATTAAAAAAATATTACAAAAACGTCTTGAACTACCCATAATTGCTTAATTTTTTAGAAAAGGACCTGTGACGCAACAGATAATGCAACTGACTACAAATCAGGAGATTCCAGGTTCGAATCCAAGCAGACTCGAACTTTCTTTTTAATTATTTTGTTTACTACTGATTACAAGCGGTTAACCTTTGTCTACCGTTAATTTCCCCCTTTGTCAACAAGGGTCTGTGTCGCAACGGATAACGCGCCTGACTACGGGTCAGGAGGTTCCAGGTTCGAATCCTGGCAGGCTCGATGTTTCTTTGTCATTATTTTGTTTACTACTGATTACAAACGGTTATTATCGAAACATTTCGAAAATTATCAAGAAAGGAAATATGAATAATTAACTTAATCAGATTATTTTTCTTCTTGGCATTTTGATGAAATTTTGAAAAAACACGCGAAAATATTTCGACTTTCAAAAATTATCCATTGAGAAACACTTTTAGAATGCTTCTGATGCTGTCATTATTATGGAAAATGTAAAACAAGAATAGACTTTGCATTTGATTCTTTTAATTAAAATTCTTACACTGTTTAAAATTTCCTAAACCAATTACAACCACAGATGCCACAATATCTACATAGACGACTGATATCGAAATTAGAAAACAGATAAGTTGGGTCCAATTCTGCTAGTTTGTGGAGCATAAAAAAATATGTCTTGTCTCTTCCCTTACTCCAAAACTTATACCAAAAACCTTGTTTTAAGGCACATTGTATACATTCAAACACGACAGAAGCCAGATCCATGTGTTTAAAGTCATTTATACTAACAAAAGGACATATTATATTTTCAAGCTACACTTTTCCGGATCAAAGAAGAATGTTTCGAAACATAAATTTTACTTTATATAAGAAGTCAAAAAAATACCAACAAAGATTGACTTCCCTTTAAAAGTAAAATTTTGGTTCAAAAACGTACAGTCTATCTAAAGATTATAGATAGGAATTATGATAAATAAAAAAATATGTTCTTAAAAATGCCTTGATCTACCCTTAATTTCTTCCTTTGTCGACAAGGGACTGTGGCGCAACGGATAACGCGCTTGACTACGGATCAGGAGATTCCAGGTTCGAATCCTGGCAGGCTCGAAGTTTCTTTTTCATTATTTTGTTTACTACTGATTACAAGAGGTTATTATCAAAACATTACGAACCCCGACATCAAAAACGTACAGTCTATCTATAGATTAGAGCCTAGAATTATGATAAATTAAAAAATATGTTTTTAAAAAATGCCTTGATCTACCCTTAATTTTTTCCTTTGCCGACAAGGGCCTGTGGCGCAACGGATAACGCGCCTGACTACGGATCAGGAGATTCCAGGTTCGAATCCTGGCAGGCTCGAAGTTTCTTTCTCATTCTTTTTTTACTACTGATTAAAAGCGGTTATTATCAAAACATTTCGAAAATTATCAAGTAAATCAATATGAATAATTAACTTAATCAGATTATTTTTCTTCTTGGCATTTTGATGAAATTTTGAAAAAACACGCGAAAATATTTCGACTTTCAAAAATTATCCATTGAGAAACACTTTTAGAATGCTTCTGATGCTGTCATTATTATGGAAAATGTAAAACAAGAATAGACTTTGCATTTGATTCTTTTAATTAAAATTCTTACACTGTTTAAAATTTCCTAAACCAATTACAACCACAGATGCCACAATATCTACATAGACGACTGATATCGAAATTAGAAAACAGATAAGTTGGGTCCAATTCTGCTAGTTTGTGGCGCATAAAAAAATATGTCTTGTCTCTTCCCTTACTCCAAAACTTATACCAAAAACCTTGTTTTAAGGCACATTGTATACATTCAAACACGACAGAAGCCAGATCCATGTGTTTAAAGTCATTTATACTAACAAAAGGACATATTATATTTTCAAGCTACACTTTTCCGGATCAAAGAAGAATGTTTCGAAACATAAATTTTACTTTATATAAGAAGTCAAAAAAATACCAACAAAGATTGACTTCCCTTTAAAAGTAAAATTTTGGTTCAAAAACGTACAGTCTATCTAAAGATTAGAGATAGGAATTATGATAAATAAAAACAAAATGTTCTTAAAAATGCCTTGATCTACCCTTAATTTCTTCCTTTGTCGACAAGGGCCTGCGGCGCAACGGATAACGCGCCTGACTACGGATCAGGAGATTCCAGGTTCGAATCCTGGCAGGCTCGAAGTTTCTTTCTCATTCTTTTTTTACTACTGATTAAAAGCGGTTATTATCAAAACATTTCGAAAATTATCAAGTAAATCAATATGAATAATTAACTTAATCAGATTATTTTTCTTCTTGGCATTTTGATGAAATTTTGAAAAAACACGCGAAAATATTTCGACTTTCAAAAATTATCCATTGAGAAACACTTTTAGAATGCTTCTGATGCTGTCATTATTATGGAAAATGTAAAACAAGAATAGACTTTGCATTTGATTCTTTTAATTAAAATTCTTACACTGTTTAAAATTTCCTAAACCAATTACAACCACAGATGCCACAACATCTACATAGACGACTGATATCGAAATTAGAAAACAGATAAGTTGGGTCCAATTCTGCTAGTTTGTGGAGCATAAAAAAATATGTCTTGTCTCTTCCCTTACTCCAAAACTTATACCAAAAACCTTGTTTTAAGGCACATTGTATACATTCAAACACGACAGAAGCATGATCCATGTGTTTAAAGTCATTTATACTAACAAAAGGATATATTATATTTTCAAGCAACACTTTTCCGGATCAAAGAAGAATGTTTCGAAACATAAATTTTACTTTATATAAGAAGTCAAAAAAAATACCAACAAAGATTGACTTCCCTTTAAAAGTAAAATTTTGGTTCAAAAACGTACAGTCTATCTAAAGATTAGAGATAGGAATTATGATAAATAAAAACAAAATGTTCTTAAAAATGCCTTGATCTACCCTTAATTTCTTCCTTTGTCGACAAGGGCCTGTGGCGCAACGGATAACGCGCCTGACTACGGATCAGGAGATTCCAGGTTCGAATCCTGGCAGGCTCGAAGTTTCTTTCTCATTCTTTTTTTACTACTGATTAAAAGCGGTTATTATCAAAACATTTCGAAAATTATCAAGTAAATCAATATGAATAATTAACTTAATCAGATTATTTTTCTTCTTGGCATTTTGATGAAATTTTGAAAAAACACGCGAAAATATTTCGACTTTCAAAAATTATCCATTGAGAAACACTTTTAGAATGCTTCTGATGCTGTCATTATTATGGAAAATGTAAAACAAGAATAGACTTTGCATTTGATTCTTTTAATTAAAATTCTTACACTGTTTAAAATTTCCTAAACCAATTACAACCACAGATGCCACAATATCTACATAGACGACTGATATCGAAATTAGAAAACAGATAAGTTGGGTCCAATTCTGCTAGTTTGTGGAGCATAAAAAAATATGTCTTGTCTCTTCCCTTACTCCAAAACGTATACCAAAAACCTTGTTTTAAGGCACATTGTATACATTCAAACACGACAGAAGCCAGATCCATGTGTTTAAAGTCATTTATACTAACAAAAGGACATATTATATTTTCAAGCTACACTTTTCCGGATCAAAGAAGAATGTTTCGAAACATAAATTTTACTTTATATAAGAAGTAAAAAAAATACCAACAAAGATTGACTTCCCTTTAAAAGTAAAATTTTGGTTCAAAAACGTACAGTCTCTCTAAATATTATAGATAGGAATTATGATAAATAAAAAAATATGTTCTTAAAAATGCCTTGATCTACCCTTAATTTCTTCCTTTGTCGACAAGGGCCTGTGGCGCAACGGATAATGCGCCTGACTACGGATCAGGAGATTCCAGGTTCGAATCCTGGCAGGCTCGAAGTTTCTTTTTCATTATTTTGTTTACTACTGATTACAAGAGGTTATTATCAAAACATTACGAACGCCGACATCAAAAACGTACAGTCTATCTATAGATTAGAGCCTAGAATTATGATAAATTAAAAAATATGTTTTTAAAAAATGCCTTGATCTACCCTTAATTTTTTCCTTTGCCGACAAGGGCCTGTGGCGCAACGGATAACGCGCCTGACTACGGATCAGGAGATTCCAGGTTCGAATCCTGGCAGGCTCGAAGTTTCTTTCTCATTCTTTTTTTACTACTGATTAAAAGCGGTTATTATCAAAACATTTCGAAAATTATCAAGTAAGTCAATATGAATAATTAACTTAATCAGATTATTTTTCTTCTTGGCATTTTGATGAAATTTTGAAAAAACACGCGAAAATATTTCGACTTTCAAAAATTATCCATTGAGAAACACTTTTAGAATGCTTCTGATGCTGTCATTATTATGGAAAATGTAAAACAAGAATAGACTTTGCATTTGATTCTTTTAATTAAAATTCTTACACTGTTTAAAATTTCCTAAACCAATTACAAACACAGATGCCACAACATCTACATAGACGACTGATATCGAAATTAGAAAACAGATAAGTTGGGTCCAATTCTGCTAGTTTGTGGAGCATAAAAAAATATGTCTTGTCTCTTCCCTTACTCCAAAACTTATACCAAAAACCTTGTTTTAAGGCACATTGTATACATTCAAACACGACAGAAGCATGATCCATGTGTTTAAAGTCATTTATACTAACAAAACGATATATTATATTTTCAAGCAACACTTTTCCGGATCAAAGAAGAATGTTTCGAAACATAAATTTTACTTTATATAAGAAGTCAAAAAAATACCAACAAAGATTGACTTCCCTTTAAAAGTAAAATTTTGGTTCAAAAACGTACAGTCTATCTAAAGATTAGAGATAGGAATTATGATAAATAAAAACAAAATGTTCTTAAAAATGCCTTGATCTACCCTTAATTTCTTCCTTTGTCGACAAGGGACTGTGGCGCAACGGATAACGCGCCTGACTACGGATCAGGAGATTCCAGGTTCGAATCCTGGCAGGCTCGAAGTTTCTTTCTCATTCTTTTTTTACTACTGATTAAAAGCGGTTATTATCAAAACATTTCGAAAATTATCAAGTAAATCAATATGAATAATTAACTTAATCAGATTATTTTTCTTCTTGGCATTTTGATGAAATTTTGAAAAAACACGCGAAAATATTTCGACTTTCAAAAATTATCCATTGAGAAACACTTTTAGAATGCTTCTGATGCTGTCATTATTATGGAAAATGTAAAACAAGAATAGACTTTGCATTTGATTCTTTTAATTAAAATTCTTACACTGTTTAAAATTTCCTAAACCAATTACAACCACAGATGCCACAATATCTACATAGACGACTGATATCGAAATTAGAAAACAGATAAGTTGGGTCCAATTCTGCTAGTTTGTGGAGCATAAAAAAATATGTCTTGTCTCTTCCCTTACTCCAAAACGTATACCAAAAACCTTGTTTTAAGGCACATTGTATACATTCAAACACGACAGAAGCCAGATCCATGTGTTTAAAGTCATTTATACTAACAAAAGGACATATTATATTTTCAAGCTACACTTTTCCGGATCAAAGAAGAATGTTTCGAAACATAAATTTTACTTTATATAAGAAGTAAAAAAAATACCAACAAAGATTGACTTCCCTTTAAAAGTAAAATTTTGGTTCAAAAACGTACAGTCTATCTAAAGATTATACATAGGAATTATGATAAATAAAAAAATATGTTCTTAAAAATGCCTTGATCTACCCTTAATTTCTTCCTTTGTCGACAAGGGCCTGTGGCGCAACGGATAACGCGCCTGACTACGGATCAGGAGATTCCAGGTTCGAATCCTGGCAGGCTCGAAGTTTCTTTTTCATTATTTTGTTTACTACTGATTACAAGAGGTTATTATCAAAACATTACGAACGCCGACATCAAAAACGTACAGTCTATCTATAGATTAGAGCCTAGAATTATGATAAATTAAAAAATATGTTTTTAAAAAATGCCTTGATCTACCCTTAATTTTTTCCTTTGCCGACAAGGGCCTGTGGCGCAACGGATAACGCGCCTGACTACGGATCAGGAGATTCCAGGTTCGAATCCTGGCAGGCTCGAAGTTTCTTTCTCATTCTTTTTTTACTACTGATTAAAAGCGGTTATTATCAAAACATTTCGAAAATTATCAAGTAAATCAATATGAATAATTAACTTAATCAGATTATTTTTCTTCTTGGCATTTTGATGAAATTTTGAAAAAACACGCGAAAATATTTCGACTTTCAAAAATTATCCATTGAGAAACACTTTTAGAATGCTTCTGATGCTGTCATTATTATGGAAAATGTAAAACAAGAATAGACTTTGCATTTGATTCTTTTAATTAAAATTCTTACACTGTTTAAAATTTCCTAAACCAATTACAACCACAGATGCCACAATATCTACATAGACGACTGATATCGAAATTAGAAAACAGATAAGTTGGGTCCAATTCTGCTAGTTTGTGGAGCATAAAAAAATATGTCTTGTCTCTTCCCTTACTCCAAAACTTATACCAAAAACCTTGTTTTAAGGCACATTGTATACATTCAAACACGACAGAAGCCAGATCCATGTGTTTAAAGTCATTTATACTAACAAAAGGACATATTATATTTTCAAGCCACACTTTTCCGGATCAAAGAAGAATGTTTCGAAACATAAATTTTACTTTATATAAGAAGTCAAAAAAATACCAACAAAGATTGACTTCCCTTTAAAAGTAAAATTTTGGTTCAAAAACGTACAGTCTATCTAAAGATTAGAGATAGGAATTATGATAAATAAAAAAATATGTTCTTAAAAATGCCTTGATCTACCCTTAATTTCTTCCTTTGTCGACAAGGGCCTGTGGCGCAACGGATAACGCGCCTGACTACGGATCAGGAGATTCCAGGTTCGAATCCTGGCAGGCTCGAAGTTTCTTTTTCATTATTTTGTTTACTACTGATTACAAGAGGTTATTATCAAAACATTACGAACCCCGACATCAAAAACGTACAATCTATCTATAGATTAGAGCCTAGAATTATGATAAATTAAAAAATATGTTTTTAAAAAATGCCTTGATCTACCCTTAATTTTTTCCTTTGTCGACAAGGGCCTGTGGCGCAACGGATAACGCGCCTGACTACGGATCAGGAGATTCCAGGTTCGAATCCTGGCAGGCTCGAAGTTTCTTTCTCATTCTTTTTTTACTACTGATTAAAAGCGGTTATTATCAAAACATTTCGAAAATTATCAAGTAAATCAATATGAATAATTAACTTAATCAGATTATTTTTCTTCTTGGCATTTTGATGAAATTTTGAAAAAACACGCGAAAATATTTCGACTTTCAAAAATTATCCATTGAGAAACACTTTTAGAATGCTTCTGATGCTGTCATTATTATGGAAAATGTAAAACAAGAATAGACTTTGCATTTGATTCTTTTAATTAAAATTCTTACACTGTTTAAAATTTCCTAAACCAATTACAACCACAGATGCCACAATATCTACATAGACGACTGATATCGAAATTAGAAAACAGATAAGTTGGGTCCAATTCTGCTAGTTTGTGGAGCATAAAAAAATATGTCTTGTCTCTTCCCTTACTCCAAAACTTATACCAAAAACCTTGTTTTAAGGCACATTGTATACATTCAAACACGACAGAAGCCAGATCCATGTGTTTAAAGTCATTTATACTAACAAAAGGACATATTATATTTTCAAGCTACACTTTTCCGGATCAAAGAAGAATGTTTCGAAACATAAATTTTACTTTATATAAGAAGTCAAAAAAATACCAACAAAGATTGACTTCCCTTTAAAAGTAAAATTTTGGTTCAAAAACGTACAGTCTATCTAAAGATTATAGATAGGAATTATGATAAATAAAAAAATATGTTCTTAAAAATGCCTTGATCTACCCTTAATTTCTTCCTTTGTCGACAAGGGCCTGTGGCGCAACGGATAACGCGCCTGACTACGGATCAGGAGATTCCAGGTTCGAATCCTGGCAGGCTCGAAGTTTCTTTTTCATTATTTTGTTTACTACTGATTACAAGAGGTTATTATCAAAACATTACGAACGCCGACATCAAAAACGTACAGTCTATCTATAGATTAGAGCCTAGAATTATGATAAATTAAAAAATATGTTTTTAAAAAATGCCTTGATCTACCCTTAATTTTTTCCTTTGCCGACAAGGGCCTGTGGCGCAACGGATAACGCGCCTGACTACGGATCAGGAGATTCCAGGTTCGAATCCTGGCAGGCTCGAAGTTTCTTTCTCATTCTTTTTTACTACTGATTAAAAGCGGTTATTATCAAAACATTTCGAAAATTATCAAGTAAGTCAATATGAATAATTAACTTAATCAGATTATTTTTCTTCTTGGCATTTTGATGAAATTTTGAAAAAACACGCGAAAATATTTCGACTTTCAAAAATTATCCATTGAGAAACACTTTTAGAATGCTTCTGATGCTGTCATTATTATGGAAAATGTAAAACAAGAATAGACTTTGCATTTGATTCTTTTAATTAAAATTCTTACACTGTTTAAAATTTCCTAAACCAATTACAACCACAGATGCCACAACATCTACATAGACGACTGATATCGAAATTAGAAAACAGATAAGTTGGGTCCAATTCTGCTAGTTTGTGGAGCATAAAAAAATATGTCTTGTCTCTTCCCTTACTCCAAAACTTATACCAAAAACCTTGTTTTAAGGCACATTGTATACATTCAAACACGACAGAAGCCAGATCCATGTGTTTAAAGTCATTTATACTAACAAAAGGATATATTATATTTTCAAGCTACACTTTTCCGGATCAAAGAAGAATGTTTCGAAACATAAATTTTACTTTATATAAGAAGTCAAAAAAATACCAACAAAGATTGACTTCCCTTTAAAAGTAAAATTTTGGTTCAAAAACGTACAGTCTATCTAAAGATTAGAGATAGGAATTATGATAAATAAAAACAAAATGTTCTTAAAAATGCCTTGATCTACCCTTAATTTCTTCCTTTGTCGACAAGGGACTGTGGCGCAACGGATAACGCGCCTGACTACGGATCAGGAGATTCCAGGTTCGAATCCTGGCAGGCTCGAAGTTTCTTTTTCATTATTTTGTTTACTACTGATTACAAGAGGTTATTATCAAAACATTACGAACCCCGACATCAAAAACGTACAATCTATCTATAGATTAGAGCCTAGAATTATGATAAATTAAAAAATATGTTTTTAAAAAATGCCTTGATCTACCCTTAATTTTTTCCTTTGCCGACAAGGGCCTGTGGCGCAACGGATAACGCGCCTGACTACGGATCAGGAGATTCCAGGTTCGAATCCTGGCAGGCTCGAAGTTTCTTTCTCATTCTTTTTTTACTACTGATTAAAAGCGGTTATTATCAAAACATTTCGAAAATTATCAAGTAAGTCAATATGAATAATTAACTTAATCAGATTATTTTTCTTCTTGGCATTTTGATGAAATTTTGAAAAAACACGCGAAAATATTTCGACTTTCAAAAATTATCCATTGAGAAACACTTTTAGAATGCTTCTGATGCTGTCATTATTATGGAAAATGTAAAACAAGAATAGACTTTGCATTTGATTCTTTTAATTAAAATTCTTACACTGTTTAAAATTTCCTAAACCAATTACAACCACAGATGCCACAATATCTACATAGACGACTGATATCGAAATTAGAAAACAGATAAGTTGGGTCCAATTCTGCTAGTTTGTGGAGCATAAAAAAATATGTCTTGTCTCTTCCCTTACTCCAAAACTTATACCAAAAACCTTGTTTTAAGGCACATTGTATACATTCAAACACGACAGAAGCCAGATCCATGTGTTTAAAGTCATTTATACTAACAAAAGGACATATTATATTTTCAAGCTACACTTTTCCGGATCAAAGAAGAATGTTTCGAAACATAAATTTTACTTTATATAAGAAGTCAAAAAAATACCAACAAAGATTGACTTCCCTTTAAAAGTAAAATTTTGGTTCAAAAACGTACAGTCTATCTAAAGATTAGAGATAGGAATTATGATAAATAAAAACAAAATGTTCTTAAAAATGCCTTGATCTACCCTTAATTTCTTCCTTTGTCGACAAGGGCCTGTGGCGCAACGGATAACGCGCCTGACTACGGATCAGGAGATTCCAGGTTCGAATCCTGGCAGGCTCGAAGTTTCTTTCTCATTCTTTTTTTACTACTGATTAAAAGCGGTTATTATCAAAACATTTCGAAAATTATCAAGTAAATCAATATGAATAATTAACTTAATCAGATTATTTTTCTTCTTGGCATTTTGATGAAATTTTGAAAAAACACGCGAAAATATTTCGACTTTCAAAAATTATCCATTGAGAAACACTTTTAGAATGCTTCTGATGCTGTCATTATTATGGAAAATGTAAAACAAGAATAGACTTTGCATTTGATTATTTTAATTAAAATTCTTACACTGTTTAAAATTTCCTAAACCAATTACAACCACAGATGCCACAATATCTACATAGACGACTGATATCGAAATTAGAAAACAGATAAGTTGGGTCCAATTCTGCTAGTTTGTGGCGCATAAAAAAATATGTCTTGTCTCTTCCCTTACTCCAAAACGTATACCAAAAACCTTGTTTTAAGGCACATTGTATACATTCAAACACGACAGAAGCCAGATCCATGTGTTTAAAGTCATTTATACTAACAAAAGGACATATTATATTTTCAAGCTACACTTTTCCGGATCAAAGAAGAATGTTTCGAAACATAAATTTTACTTTATATAAGAAGTCAAAAAAATACCAACAAAGATTGACTTCCCTTTAAAAGTAAAATTTTGGTTCAAAAACGTACAGTCTATCTAAAGATTATAGATAGGAATTATGATAAATAAAAAAATATGTTCTTAAAAATGCCTTGATCTACCCTTAATTTCTTCCTTTGTCGACAAGGGCCTGTGGCGCAACGGATAACGCGCCTGACTACGGATCAGGAGATTCCAGGTTCGAATCCTGGCAGGCTCGAAGTTTCTTTTTCATTATTTTGTTTACTACTGATTACAAGAGGTTATTATCAAAACATTACGAACGCCGACATCAAAAACGTACAGTCTATCTATAGATTAGAGCCTAGAATTATGATAAATTAAAAAATATGTTTTTAAAAAATGCCTTGATCTACCCTTAATTTTTTCCTTTGCCGACAAGGGCCTGTGGCGCAACGGATAACGCGCCTGACTACAGATCATGAGATTCCAGGTTCGAATCCTGGCAGGCTCGAAGTTTCTTTCTCATTCTTTTTTTACTACTGATTAAAAGCGGTTATTATCAAAACATTTCGAAAATTATCAAGTAAGTCAATATGAATAATTAACTTAATCAGATTATTTTTCTTCTTGGCATTTTGATGAAATTTTGAAAAAACACGCGAAAATATTTCGACTTTCAAAAATTATCCATTGAGAAACACTTTTAGAATGCTTCTGATGCTGTCATTATTATGGAAAATGTAAAACAAGAATAGACTTTGCATTTGATTCTTTTAATTAAAATTCTTACACTGTTTAAAATTTCCTAAACCAATTACAACCACAGATGCCACAACATCTACATAGACGACTGATATCGAAATTAGAAAACAGATAAGTTGGGTCCAATTCTGCTAGTTTGTGGAGCATAAAAAAATATGTCTTGTCTCTTCCCTTACTCCAAAACTTATACCAAAAACCTTGTTTTAAGGCACATTGTATACATTCAAACACGACAGAAGCATGATCCATGTGTTTAAAGTCATTTATACTAACAAAAGGATATATTATATTTTCAAGCAACACTTTTCCGGATCAAAGAAGAATGTTTCGAAACATAAATTTTACTTTATATAAGAAGTCAAAAAAATACCAACAAAGATTGACTTCCCTTTAAAAGTAAAATTTTGGTTCAAAAACGTACAGTCTATCTAAAGATTAGAGATAGGAATTATGATAAATAAAAACAAAATGTTCTTAAAAATGCCTTGATCTACCCTTAATTTCTTCCTTTGTCGACAAGGGCCTGTGGCGCAACGGATAACGCGCCTGACTACGGATCAGGAGATTCCAGGTTCGAATCCTGGCAGGCTCGAAGTTTCTTTCTCATTCTTTTTTTACTACTGATTAAAAGCGGTTATTATCAAAACATTTCGAAAATTATCAAGTAAATCAATATGAATAATTAACTTAATCAGATTATTTTTCTTCTTGGCATTTTGATGAAATTTTGAAAAAACACGCGAAAATATTTCGACTTTCAAAAATTATCCATTGAGAAACACTTTTAGAATGCTTCTGATGCTGTCATTATTATGGAAAATGTAAAACAAGAATAGACTTTGCATTTGATTCTTTTAATTAAAATTCTTACACTGTTTAAAATTTCCTAAACCAATTACAACCACAGATGCCACAATATCTACATAGACGACTGATATCGAAATTAGAAAACAGATAAGTTGGGTCCAATTCTGCTAGTTTGTGGAGCATAAAAAAATATGTCTTGTCTCTTCCCTTACTCCAAAACGTATACCAAAAACCTTGTTTTAAGGCACATTGTATACATTCAAACACGACAGAAGCCAGATCCATGTGTTTAAAGTCATTTATACTAACAAAAGGACATATTATATTTTCAAGCTACACTTTTCCGGATCAAAGAAGAATGTTTCGAAACATAAATTTTACTTTATATAAGAAGTAAAAAAAATACCAACAAAGATTGACTTCCCTTTAAAAGTAAAATTTTGGTTCAAAAACGTACAGTCTATCTAAAGATTATAGATAGGAATTATGATAAATAAAAAAATATGTTCTTAAAAATGCCTTGATCTACCCTTAATTTCTTCCTTTGTCGACAAGGGCCTGTGGCGCAACGGATAACGCGCCTGACTACGGATCAGGAGATTCCAGGTTCGAATCCTGGCAGGCTCGAAGTTTCTTTTTCATTATTTTGTTTACTACTGATTACAAGAGGTTATTATCAAAACATTACGAACCCCGACATCAAAAACGTACAGTCTATCTATAGATTAGAGCCTAGAATTATGATAAATTAAAAAATATGTTTTTAAAAAATGCCTTGATCTACCCTTAATTTTTTCCTTTGCCGACAAGGGCCTGTGGCGCAACGGATAACGCGCCTGACTACGGATCAGGAGATTCCAGGTTCGAATCCTGGCAGGCTCGAAGTTTCTTTCTCATTCTTTTTTTACTACTGATTAAAAGCGGTTATTATCAAAACATTTCGAAAATTATCAAGTAAGTCAATATGAATAATTAACTTAATCAGATTATTTTTCTTCTTGGCATTTTGATGAAATTTTGAAAAAACACGCGAAAATATTTCGACTTTCAAAAATTATCCATTGAGAAACACTTTTAGAATGCTTCTGATGCTGTCATTATTATGGAAAATGTAAAACAAGAATAGACTTTGCATTTGATTCTTTTAATTAAAATTCTTACACTGTTTAAAATTTCCTAAACCAATTACAACCACAGATGCCACAATATCTACATAGACGACTGATATCGAAATTAGAAAACAGATAAGTTGGGTCCAATTCTGCTAGTTTGTGGAGCATAAAAAAATATGTCTTGTCTCTTCCCTTACTCCAAAACTTATACCAAAAACCTTGTTTTAAGGCACATTGTATACATTCAAACACGACAGAAGCCAGATTCATGTTTTTAAAGTCATTTATACTAACAAAAGGATATATTATATTTTCAAGCTACACTTTTCCGGATCAAAGAAGAATGTTTCGAAACATAAATTTTACTTTATATAAGAAGTCAAAAAAATACCAACAAAGATTGACTTCCCTTTAAAAGTAAAATTTTGGTTCAAAAACGTACAGTCTATCTAAAGATTAGAGATAGGAATTATGATAAATAAAAACAAAATGTTCTTAAAAATGCCTTGATCTACCCTTAATTTCTTCCTTTGTCGACAAGGGCCTGTGGCGCAACGGATAACGCGCCTGACTACGGATCAGGAGATTCCAGGTTCGAATCCTGGCAGGCTCGACGTTTCTTTCTCATTCTTTTTTTACTACTGATTAAAAGCGGTTATTATCAAAACATTTCGAAAATTATCAAGTAAATCAATATGAATAATTAACTTAATCAGATTATTTTTCTTCTTGGCATTTTGATGAAATTTTGAAAAAACACGCGAAAATATTTCGACTTTCAAAAATTATCCATTGAGAAACACTTTTAGAATGCTTCTGATGCTGTCATTATTATGGAAAATGTAAAACAAGAATAGACTTTGCATTTGATTCTTTTAATTAAAATTCTTACACTGTTTAAAATTTCCTAAACCAATTACAACCACAGATGCCACAACATCTACATAGACGACTGATATCGAAATTAGAAAACAGATAAGTTGGGTCCAATTCTGCTAGTTTGTGGAGCATAAAAAAATATGTCTTGTCTCTTCCCTTACTCCAAAACGTATACCAAAAACCTTGTTTTAAGGCACATTTTATACATTCAAACACGACAGAAGCCAGATCCATGTGTTTAAAGTCATTTATACTAACAAAAGGACATATTATATTTTCAAGCTACACTTTTCCGGATCAAAGAAGAATGTTTCGAAACATAAATTTTACTTTATATAAGAAGTAAAAAAAATACCAACAAAGATTGACTTCCCTTTAAAAGTAAAATTTTGGTTCAAAAACGTACAGTCTATCTAAAGATTATAGATAGGAATTATGATAAATAAAAAAATATGTTCTTAAAAATGCCTTGATCTACCCTTAATTTCTTCCTTTGTCGACAAGGGCCTGTGGCAAAACGGATAACGCGCCTGACTACGGATCAGGAGATTCCAGGTTCGAATCCTGGCAGGCTCGAAGTTTCTTTTTCATTATTTTGTTTACTACTGATTACAAGAGGTTATTATCAAAACATTACGAACGCCGACATCAAAAACGTACAGTCTATCTATAGATTAGAGCCTAGAATTATGATAAATTAAAAAATATGTTTTTAAAAAATGCCTTGATCTACCCTTAATTTTTTCCTTTGCCGACAAGGGCCTGTGGCGCAACGGATAACGCGCCTGACTACGGATCAGGAGATTCCAGGTTCGAATCCTGGCAGGCTCGAAGTTTCTTTCTCATTCTTTTTTTACTACTGATTAAAAGCGGTTATTATCAAAACATTTCGAAAATTATCAAGTAAGTCAATATGAATAATTAACTTAATCAGATTATTTTTCTTCTTGGCATTTTGATGAAATTTTGAAAAAACACGCGAAAATATTTCGACTTTCAAAAATTATCCATTGAGAAACACTTTTAGAATGCTTCTGATGCTGTCATTATTATGGAAAATGTAAAACAAGAATAGACTTTGCATTTGATTCTTTTAATTAAAATTCTTACACTGTTTAAAATTTCCTAAACCAATTACAACCACAGATGCCACAACATCTACATAGACGACTGATATCGAAATTAGAAAACAGATAAGTTGGGTCCAATTCTGCTAGTTTGTGGAGCATAAAAAAATATGTCTTGTCTCTTCCCTTACTCCAAAACTTATACCAAAAACCTTGTTTTAAGGCACATTGTATACATTCAAACACGACAGAAGCCAGATTCATGTGTTTAAAGTCATTTATACTAACAAAAGGATATATTATATTTTCAAGCTACACTTTTCCGGATCAAAGAAGAATGTTTCGAAACATAAATTTTACTTTATATAAGAAGTCAAAAAAATACCAACAAAGATTGACTTCCCTTTAAAAGTAAAATTTTGGTTCAAAAACGTACAGTCTATCTAAAGATTAGAGATAGGAATTATGATAAATAAAAACAAAATGTTCTTAAAAATGCCTTGATCTACCCTTAATTTCTTCCTTTGTCGACACGGGCCTGTGGCGCAACGGATAACGCGCCTGACTACGGATCAGGAGATTCCAGGTTCGAATCCTGGCAGGCTCGAAGTTTCTTTCTCATTCTTTTTTTACTACTGATTAAAAGCGGTTATTATCAAAACATTTCGAAAATTATCAAGTAAATCAATATGAATAATTAACTTAATCAGATTATTTTTCTTCTTGGCATTTTGATGAAATTTTGAAAAAACACGCGAAAATATTTCGACTTTCAAAAATTATCCATTGAGAAACACTTTTAGAATGCTTCTGATGCTGTCATTATTATGGAAAATGTAAAACAAGAATAGACTTTGCATTTGATTCTTTTAATTAAAATTCTTACACTGTTTAAAATTTCCTAAACCAATTACAACCACAGATGCCACAATATCTACATAGACGACTGATATCGAAATTAGAAAACAGATAAGTTGGGTCCAATTCTGCTAGTTTGTGGAGCATAAAAAAATATGTCTTGTCTCTTCCCTTACTCCAAAACTTATACCAAAAACCTTGTTTTAAGGCACATTGTATACATTCAAACACGACAGAAGCCAGATCCATGTGTTTAAAGTCATTTATACTAACAAAAGGACATATTATATTTTCAAGCCACACTTTTCCGGATCAAAGAAGAATGTTTCGAAACATAAATTTTACTTTATATAAGAAGTCAAAAAAATACCAACAAAGATTGACTTCCCTTTAAAAGTAAAATTTTGGTTCAAAAACGTACAGTCTATCTAAAGATTAGAGATAGGAATTATGATAAATAAAAAAATATGTTCTTAAAAATGCCTTGATCTACCCTTAATTTCTTCCTTTGTCGACAAGGGCCTGTGGCGCAACGGATAACGCGCCTGACTACGGATCAGGAGATTCCAGGTTCGAATCCTGGCAGGCTCGAAGTTTCTTTTTCATTATTTTGTTTACTACTGATTACAAGAGGTTATTATCAAAACATTACGAACCCCGACATCAAAAACGTACAATCTATCTATAGATTAGAGCCTAGAATTATGATAAATTAAAAAATATGTTTTTAAAAAATGCCTTGATCTACCCTTAATTTTTTCCTTTGCCGACAAGGGCCTGTGGCGCAACGGATAACGCGCCTGACTACGGATCAGGAGATTCCAGGTTCGAATCCTGGCAGGCTCGAAGTTTCTTTCTCATTCTTTTTTTACTACTGATTAAAAGCGGTTATTATCAAAACATTTCGAAAATTATCAAGTAAGTCAATATGAATAATTAACTTAATCAGATTATTTTTCTTCTTGGCATTTTGATGAAATTTTGAAAAAACACGCGAAAATATTTCGACTTTCAAAAATTATCCATTGAGAAACACTTTTAGAATGCTTCTGATGCTGTCATTATTATGGGTTGGGTTGATTGAGTTGATTATTGACGGCCAATTATCTACACATGGGATATAGGCCCGGGGGGAGTGCCCTTCGTGGGGGTCTTTCTAAGGGAACCTAACCCGTATTTACGCATGGATACATCCACGGCTCGAAGAAAACCACGAAAACTCCGAACGATTAGGCCGACGGGCGCGATTGGGATCGAACCCAGCACCTCCCGTCTACCAGCTTCGAGAGCACAACCTCTCAGCCACTGGTGGGGCGTCATTATTATGGAAAATGTAAAACAAGAATAGACTTTGCATTTGATTCTTTTAATTAAAATTCTTACACTGTTTAAAATTTCCTAAACCAATTACAACCACAGATGCCACAACATCTACATAGACGACTGATATCGAAATTAGAAAACAGATAAGTTGGGTCCAATTCTGCTAGTTTGTGGAGCATAAAAAAATATGTCTTGTCTCTTCCCTTACTCCAAAACTTATACCAAAAACCTTGTTTTAAGGCACATTGTATACATTCAAACACGACAGAAGCCAGATTCATGTGTTTAAAGTCATTTATACTAACAAAAGGATATATTATATTTTCAAGCTACACTTTTCCGGATCAAAGAAGAATGTTTCGAAACATAAATTTTACTTTATATAAGAAGTCAAAAAAATACCAACAAAGATTGACTTCCCTTTAAAAGTATAATTTTGGTTCAAAAACGTACAGTCTATCTAAAGATTAGAGATAGGAATTATGATAAATAAAAACAAAATGTTCTTAAAAATGCCTTGATCTACCCTTAATTTCTTCCTTTGTCGACACGGGCCTGTGGCGCAACGGATAACGCGCCTGACTACGGATCAGGAGATTCCAGGTTCGAATCCTGGCAGGCTCGAAGTTTCTTTCTCATTCTTTTTTTACTACTGATTAAAAGCGGTTATTATCAAAACATTTCGAAAATTATCAAGTAAATCAATATGAATAATTAACTTAATCAGATTATTTTTCTTCTTGGCATTTTGATGAAATTTTGAAAAAACACGCGAAAATATTTCGACTTTCAAAAATTATCCATTGAGAAACACTTTTAGAATGCTTCTGATGCTGTCATTATTATGGAAAATGTAAAACAAGAATAGACTTTGCATTTGATTCTTTTAATTAAAATTCTTACACTGTTTAAAATTTCCTAAACCAATTACAACCACAGATGCCACAATATCTACATAGACGACTGATATCGAAATTAGAAAACAGATAAGTTGGGTCCAATTCTGCTAGTTTGTGGAGCATAAAAAAATATGTCTTGTCTCTTCCCTTACTCCAAAACTTATACCAAAAACCTTGTTTTAAGGCACATTGTATACATTCAAACACGACAGAAGCCAGATCCATGTGTTTAAAGTCATTTATACTAACAAAAGGACATATTATATTTTCAAGCCACACTTTTCCGGATCAAAGAAGAATGTTTCGAAACATAAATTTTACTTTATATAAGAAGTCAAAAAAATACCAACAAAGATTGACTTCCCTTTAAAAGTAAAATTTTGGTTCAAAAACGTACAGTCTATCTAAAGATTAGAGATAGGAATTATGATAAATAAAAAAATATGTTCTTAAAAATGCCTTGATCTACCCTTAATTTCTTCCTTTGTCGACAAGGGCCTGTGGCGCAACGGATAACGCGCCTGACTACGGATCAGGAGATTCCAGGTTCGAATCCTGGCAGGCTCGAAGTTTCTTTTTCATTATTTTGTTTACTACTGATTACAAGAGGTTATTATCAAAACATTACGAACGCCGACATCAAAAACGTACAGTCTATCTATAGATTAGAGCCTAGAATTATGATAAATTAAAAAATATGTTTTTAAAAAATGCCTTGATCTACCCTTAATTTTTTCCTTTGCCGACAAGGGCCTGTGGCGCAACGGATAACGCGCCTGACTACGGATCAGGAGATTCCAGGTTCGAATCCTGGCAGGCTCGAAGTTTCTTTCTCATTCTTTTTTTACTACTGATTAAAAGCGGTTATTATGAAAACATTTCGAAAATTATCAAGTAAGTCAATATGAATAATTAACTTAATCAGATTATTTTTCTTCTTGGCATTTTGATGAAATTTTGAAAAAACACGCGAAAATATTTCGACTTTCAAAAATTATCCATTGAGAAACACTTTTAGAATGCTTCTGATGCTGTCATTATTATGGAAAATGTAAAACAAGAATAGACTTTGCATTTGATTCTTTTAATTAAAATTCTTACACTGTTTAAAATTTCCTAAACCAATTACAACCACAGATGCCACAACATCTACATAGACGACTGATATCGAAATTAGAAAACAGATAAGTTGGGTCCAATTCTGCTAGTTTGTGGAGCATAAAAAAATATGTCTTGTCTCTTCCCTTACTCCAAAACTTATACCAAAAACCTTGTTTTAAGGCACATTGTATACATTCAAACACGACAGAAGCCAGATTCATGTGTTTAAAGTCATTTATACTAACAAAAGGATATATTATATTTTCAAGCTACACTTTTCCGGATCAAAGAAGAATGTTTCGAAACATAAATTTTACTTTATATAAGAAGTCAAAAAAATACCAACAAAGATTGACTTCCCTTTAAAAGTAAAATTTTGGTTCAAAAACGTACAGTCTATCTAAAGATTAGAGATAGGAATTATGATAAATAAAAACAAAATGTTCTTAAAAATGCCTTGATCTACCCTTAATTTCTTCCTTTGTCGACACGGGCCTGTGGCGCAACGGATAACGCGCCTGACTACGGATCAGGAGATTCCAGGTTCGAATCCTGGCAGGCTCGAAGTTTCTTTCTCATTCTTTTTTTACTACTGATTAAAAGCGGTTATTATCAAAACATTTCGAAAATTATCAAGTAAATCAATATGAATAATTAACTTAATCAGATTATTTTTCTTCTTGGCATTTTGATGAAATTTTGAAAAAACACGCGAAAATATTTCGACTTTCAAAAATTATCCATTGAGAAACACTTTTAGAATGCTTCTGATGCTGTCATTATTATGGAAAATGTAAAACAAGAATAGACTTTGCATTTGATTCTTTTAATTAAAATTCTTACACTGTTTAAAATTTCCTAAACCAATTACAACCACAGATGCCACAATATCTACATAGACGACTGATATCGAAATTAGAAAACAGATAAGTTGGGTCCAATTCTGCTAGTTTGTGGAGCATAAAAAAATATGTCTTGTCTCTTCCCTTACTCCAAAACTTATACCAAAAACCTTGTTTTAAGGCACATTGTATACATTCAAACACGACAGAAGCCAGATCCATGTGTTTAAAGTCATTTATACTAACAAAAGGACATATTATATTTTCAAGCCACACTTTTCCGGATCAAAGAAGAATGTTTCGAAACATAAATTTTACTTTATATAAGAAGTCAAAAAAATACCAACAAAGATTGACTTCCCTTTAAAAGTAAAATTTTGGTTCAAAAACGTACAGTCTATCTAAAGATTAGAGATAGGAATTATGATAAATAAAAAAATATGTTCTTAAAAATGCCTTGATCTACCCTTAATTTCTTCCTTTGTCGACAAGGGCCTGTGGCGCAACGGATAACGCGCCTGACTACGGATCAGGAGATTCCAGGTTCGAATCCTGGCAGGCTCGAAGTTTCTTTTTCATTATTTTGTTTACTACTGATTACAAGAGGTTATTATCAAAACATTACGAACCCCGACATCAAAAACGTACAATCTATCTATAGATTAGAGCCTAGAATTATGATAAATTAAAAAATATGTTTTTAAAAAATGCCTTGATCTACCCTTAATTTTTTCCTTTGCCGACAAGGGCCTGTGGCGCAACGGATAACGCGCCTGACTACGGATCAGGAGATTCCAGGTTCGAATCCTGGCAGGCTCGAAGTTTCTTTCTCATTCTTTTTTTACTACTGATTAAAAGCGGTTATTATCAAAACATTTCGAAAATTATCAAGTAAGTCAATATGAATAATTAACTTAATCAGATTATTTTTCTTCTTGGCATTTTGATGAAATTTTGAAAAAACACGCGAAAATATTTCGACTTTCAAAAATTATCCATTGAGAAACACTTTTAGAATGCTTCTGATGCTGTCATTATTATGGAAAATGTAAAACAAGAATAGACTTTGCATTTGATTCTTTTAATTAAAATTCTTACACTGTTTAAAATTTCCTAAACCAATTACAACCACAGATGCCACAATATCTACATAGACGACTGATATCGAAATTAGAAAACAGATAAGTTGGGTCCAATTCTGCTAGTTTGTGGAGCATAAAAAAATATGTCTTGTCTCTTCCCTTACTCCAAAACTTACACCAAAAACCTTGTTTTAAGGCACATTGTATACATTCAAACACGACAGAAGCCAGATCCATGTGTTTAAAGTCATTTATACTAACAAAAGGATATATTATATTTTCAAGCTACACTTTTCCGGATCAAAGAAGAATGTTTCGAAACATAAATTTTACTTTATATAAGAAGTCAAAAAAATACCAACAAAGATTGACTTCCCTTTAAAAGTAAAATTTTGGTTCAAAAACGTACAGTCTATCTAAAGATTAGAGATAGGAATTATGATAAATAAAAAAATATGTTCTTAAAAATGCCTTGATCTACCCTTAATTTCTTCCTTTGTCGACAAGGGCCTGTGGCGCAACGGATAACGCGCCTGACTACGGATCAGGAGATTCCAGGTTCGAATCCTGGCAGGCTCGAAGTTTCTTTTTCATTATTTTGTTTACTACTGATTACAAGAGGTTATTATCAAAACATTACGAACCCCGACATCAAAAACGTACAATCTATCTATAGATTAGAGCCTAGAATTATGATAAATTAAAAAATATGTTTTTAAAAAATGCCTTGATCTACCCTTAATTTTTTCCTTTGCCGACAAGGGCCTGTGGCGCAACGGATAACGCGCCTGACTACGGATCAGGAGATTCCAGGTTCGAATCCTGGCAGGCTCGAAGTTTCTTTCTCATTCTTTTTTTACTACTGATTAAAAGCGGTTATTATCAAAACATTTCGAAAATTATCAAGTAAGTCAATATGAATAATTAACTTAATCAGATTATTTTTCTTCTTGGCATTTTGATGAAATTTTGAAAAAACACGCGAAAATATTTCGACTTTCAAAAATTATCCATTGAGAAACACTTTTAGAATGCTTCTGATGCTGTCATTATTATGGGTTGGGTTGATTGAGTTGATTATTGACGGCCAATTATCTACACATGGGATATAGGCCCGGGGGGAGTGCCCTTCGTGGGGGTCTTTCTAAGGGAACCTAACCCGTATTTACGCATGGATACATCCACGGCTCGAAGAAAACCACGAAAACTCCGAACGATTAGGCCGACGGGCGCGATTGGGATCGAACCCAGCACCTCCCGTCTACCAGCTTCGAGAGCACAACCTCTCAGCCACTGGTGGGGCGTCATTATTATGGAAAATGTAAAACAAGAATAGACTTTGCATTTGATTCTTTTAATTAAAATTCTTACACTGTTTAAAATTTCCTAAACCAATTACAACCACAGATGCCACAACATCTACATAGACGACTGATATCGAAATTAGAAAACAGATAAGTTGGGTCCAATTCTGCTAGTTTGTGGAGCATAAAAAAATATGTCTTGTCTCTTC
The DNA here is from genome assembly GCA_963931845.1 of Maratus michaelseni. Lineage (NCBI taxonomy): Eukaryota > Metazoa > Arthropoda > Arachnida > Araneae > Salticidae > Maratus > Maratus michaelseni. The sequence continues at coordinate 255,424,389 of OZ007586.1, read as the reverse complement.
CCTTACTCCAAAACTTATACCAAAAACCTTGTTTTAAGGCACATTGTATACATTCAAACACGACAGAAGCCAGATCCATGTGTTTAAAGTCATTTATACTAACAAAAGGACATATTATATTTTCAAGCCACACTTTTCCGGATCAAAGAAGAATGTTTCGAAACATAAATTTTACTTTATATAAGAAGTCAAAAAAATACCAACAAAGATTGACTTCCCTTTAAAAGTAAAATTTTGGTTCAAAAACGTACAGTCTATCTAAAGATTAGAGATAGGAATTATGATAAATAAAAAAATATGTTCTTAAAAATGCCTTGATCTACCCTTAATTTCTTCCTTTGTCGACAAGGGCCTGTGGCGCAACGGATAACGCGCCTGACTACGGATCAGGAGATTCCAGGTTCGAATCCTGGCAGGCTCGAAGTTTCTTTTTCATTATTTTGTTTACTACTGATTACAAGAGGTTATTATCAAAACATTACGAACCCCGACATCAAAAACGTACAATCTATCTATAGATTAGAGCCTAGAATTATGATAAATTAAAAAATATGTTTTTAAAAAATGCCTTGATCTACCCTTAATTTTTTCCTTTGCCGACAAGGGCCTGTGGCGCAACGGATAACGCGCCTGACTACGGATCAGGAGATTCCAGGTTCGAATCCTGGCAGGCTCGAAGTTTCTTTCTCATTCTTTTTTTACTACTGATTAAAAGCGGTTATTATCAAAACATTTCGAAAATTATCAAGTAAGTCAATATGAATAATTAACTTAATCAGATTATTTTTCTTCTTGGCATTTTGATGAAATTTTGAAAAAACACGCGAAAATATTTCGACTTTCAAAAATTATCCATTGAGAAACACTTTTAGAATGCTTCTGATGCTGTCATTATTATGGAAAATGTAAAACAAGAATAGACTTTGCATTTGATTCTTTTAATTAAAATTCTTACACTGTTTAAAATTTCCTAAACCAATTACAACCACAGATGCCACAATATCTACATAGACGACTGATATCGAAATTAGAAAACAGATAAGTTGGGTCCAATTCTGCTAGTTTGTGGAGCATAAAAAAATATGTCTTGTCTCTTCCCTTACTCCAAAACTTACACCAAAAACCTTGTTTTAAGGCACATTGTATACATTCAAACACGACAGAAGCCAGATCCATGTGTTTAAAGTCATTTATACTAACAAAAGGATATATTATATTTTCAAGCTACACTTTTCCGGATCAAAGAAGAATGTTTCGAAACATAAATTTTACTTTATATAAGAAGTCAAAAAAATACCAACAAAGATTGACTTCCCTTTAAAAGTAAAATTTTGGTTCAAAAACGTACAGTCTATCTAAAGATTAGAGATAGGAATTATGATAAATAAAAAAATATGTTCTTAAAAATGCCTTGATCTACCCTTAATTTCTTCCTTTGTCGACAAGGGCCTGTGGCGCAACGGATAACGCGCCTGACTACGGATCAGGAGATTCCAGGTTCGAATCCTGGCAGGCTCGAAGTTTCTTTTTCATTATTTTGTTTACTACTGATTACAAGAGGTTATTATCAAAACATTACGAACCCCGACATCAAAAACGTACAATCTATCTATAGATTAGAGCCTAGAATTATGATAAATTAAAAAATATGTTTTTAAAAAATGCCTTGATCTACCCTTAATTTTTTCCTTTGCCGACAAGGGCCTGTGGCGCAACGGATAACGCGCCTGACTACGGATCAGGAGATTCCAGGTTCGAATCCTGGCAGGCTCGAAGTTTCTTTCTCATTCTTTTTTTACTACTGATTAAAAGCGGTTATTATCAAAACATTTCGAAAATTATCAAGTAAGTCAATATGAATAATTAACTTAATCAGATTATTTTTCTTCTTGGCATTTTGATGAAATTTTGAAAAAACACGCGAAAATATTTCGACTTTCAAAAATTATCCATTGAGAAACACTTTTAGAATGCTTCTGATGCTGTCATTATTATGGGTTGGGTTGATTGAGTTGATTATTGACGGCCAATTATCTACACATGGGATATAGGCCCGGGGGGAGTGCCCTTCGTGGGGGTCTTTCTAAGGGAACCTAACCCGTATTTACGCATGGATACATCCACGGCTCGAAGAAAACCACGAAAACTCCGAACGATTAGGCCGACGGGCGCGATTGGGATCGAACCCAGCACCTCCCGTCTACCAGCTTCGAGAGCACAACCTCTCAGCCACTGGTGGGGCGTCATTATTATGGAAAATGTAAAACAAGAATAGACTTTGCATTTGATTCTTTTAATTAAAATTCTTACACTGTTTAAAATTTCCTAAACCAATTACAACCACAGATGCCACAACATCTACATAGACGACTGATATCGAAATTAGAAAACAGATAAGTTGGGTCCAATTCTGCTAGTTTGTGGAGCATAAAAAAATATGTCTTGTCTCTTCCCTTACTCCAAAACTTATACCAAAAACCTTGTTTTAAGGCACATTGTATACATTCAAACACGACAGAAGCCAGATCCATGTGTTTAAAGTCATTTATACTAACAAAAGGACATATTATATTTTCAAGCCACACTTTTCCGGATCAAAGAAGAATGTTTCGAAACATAAATTTTACTTTATATAAGAAGTCAAAAAAATACCAACAAAGATTGACTTCCCTTTAAAAGTAAAATTTTGGTTCAAAAACGTACAGTCTATCTAAAGATTAGAGATAGGAATTATGATAAATAAAAAAATATGTTCTTAAAAATGCCTTGATCTACCCTTAATTTCTTCCTTTGTCGACAAGGGCCTGTGGCGCAACGGATAACGCGCCTGACTACGGATCAGGAGATTCCAGGTTCGAATCCTGGCAGGCTCGAAGTTTCTTTTTCATTATTTTGTTTACTACTGATTACAAGAGGTTATTATCAAAACATTACGAACCCCGACATCAAAAACGTACAATCTATCTATAGATTAGAGCCTAGAATTATGATAAATTAAAAAATATGTTTTTAAAAAATGCCTTGATCTACCCTTAATTTTTTCCTTTGCCGACAAGGGCCTGTGGCGCAACGGATAACGCGCCTGACTACGGATCAGGAGATTCCAGGTTCGAATCCTGGCAGGCTCGAAGTTTCTTTCTCATTCTTTTTTTACTACTGATTAAAAGCGGTTATTATCAAAACATTTCGAAAATTATCAAGTAAGTCAATATGAATAATTAACTTAATCAGATTATTTTTCTTCTTGGCATTTTGATGAAATTTTGAAAAAACACGCGAAAATATTTCGACTTTCAAAAATTATCCATTGAGAAACACTTTTAGAATGCTTCTGATGCTGTCATTATTATGGGTTGGGTTGATTGAGTTGATTATTGACGGCCAATTATCTACACATGGGATATAGGCCCGGGGGGAGTGCCCTTCGTGGGGGTCTTTCTAAGGGAACCTAACCCGTATTTACGCATGGATACATCCACGGCTCGAAGAAAACCACGAAAACTCCGAACGATTAGGCCGACGGGCGCGATTGGGATCGAACCCAGCACCTCCCGTCTACCAGCTTCGAGAGCACAACCTCTCAGCCACTGGTGGGGCGTCATTATTATGGAAAATGTAAAACAAGAATAGACTTTGCATTTGATTCTTTTAATTAAAATTCTTACACTGTTTAAAATTTCCTAAACCAATTACAACCACAGATGCCACAACATCTACATAGACGACTGATATCGAAATTAGAAAACAGATAAGTTGGGTCCAATTCTGCTAGTTTGTGGAGCATAAAAAAATATGTCTTGTCTCTTCCCTTACTCCAAAACTTATACCAAAAACCTTGTTTTAAGGCACATTGTATACATTCAAACACGACAGAAGCCAGATTCATGTGTTTAAAGTCATTTATACTAACAAAAGGATATATTATATTTTCAAGCTACACTTTTCCGGATCAAAGAAGAATGTTTCGAAACATAAATTTTACTTTATATAAGAAGTCAAAAAAATACCAACAAAGATTGACTTCCCTTTAAAAGTATAATTTTGGTTCAAAAACGTACAGTCTATCTAAAGATTAGAGATAGGAATTATGATAAATAAAAACAAAATGTTCTTAAAAATGCCTTGATCTACCCTTAATTTCTTCCTTTGTCGACACGGGCCTGTGGCGCAACGGATAACGCGCCTGACTACGGATCAGGAGATTCCAGGTTCGAATCCTGGCAGGCTCGAAGTTTCTTTCTCATTCTTTTTTTACTACTGATTAAAAGCGGTTATTATCAAAACATTTCGAAAATTATCAAGTAAATCAATATGAATAATTAACTTAATCAGATTATTTTTCTTCTTGGCATTTTGATGAAATTTTGAAAAAACACGCGAAAATATTTCGACTTTCAAAAATTATCCATTGAGAAACACTTTTAGAATGCTTCTGATGCTGTCATTATTATGGAAAATGTAAAACAAGAATAGACTTTGCATTTGATTCTTTTAATTAAAATTCTTACACTGTTTAAAATTTCCTAAACCAATTACAACCACAGATGCCACAATATCTACATAGACGACTGATATCGAAATTAGAAAACAGATAAGTTGGGTCCAATTCTGCTAGTTTGTGGAGCATAAAAAAATATGTCTTGTCTCTTCCCTTACTCCAAAACTTATACCAAAAACCTTGTTTTAAGGCACATTGTATACATTCAAACACGACAGAAGCCAGATCCATGTGTTTAAAGTCATTTATACTAACAAAAGGACATATTATATTTTCAAGCCACACTTTTCCGGATCAAAGAAGAATGTTTCGAAACATAAATTTTACTTTATATAAGAAGTCAAAAAAATACCAACAAAGATTGACTTCCCTTTAAAAGTAAAATTTTGGTTCAAAAACGTACAGTCTATCTAAAGATTATAGATAGGAATTATGATAAATAAAAAAATATGTTCTTAAAAATGCCTTGATCTACCCTTAATTTCTTCCTTTGTCGACAAGGGCCTGTGGCGCAACGGATAACGCGCCTGACTACGGATCAGGAGATTCCAGGTTCGAATCCTGGCAGGCTCGAAGTTTCTTTTTCATTATTTTGTTTACTACTGATTACAAGAGGTTATTATCAAAACATTACGAACGCCGACATCAAAAACGTACAGTCTATCTATAGATTAGAGCCTAGAATTATGATAAATTAAAAAATATGTTTTTAAAAAATGCCTTGATCTACCCTTAATTTTTTCCTTTGCCGACAAGGGCCTGTGGCGCAACGGATAACGCGCCTGACTACGGATCAGGAGATTCCAGGTTCGAATCCTGGCAGGCTCGAAGTTTCTTTCTCATTCTTTTTTTACTACTGATTAAAAGCGGTTATTATGAAAACATTTCGAAAATTATCAAGTAAGTCAATATGAATAATTAACTTAATCAGATTATTTTTCTTCTTGGCATTTTGATGAAATTTTGAAAAAACACGCGAAAATATTTCGACTTTCAAAAATTATCCATTGAGAAACACTTTTAGAATGCTTCTGATGCTGTCATTATTATGGAAAATGTAAAACAAGAATAGACTTTGCATTTGATTCTTTTAATTAAAATTCTTACACTGTTTAAAATTTCCTAAACCAATTACAACCACAGATGCCACAACATCTACATAGACGACTGATATCGAAATTAGAAAACAGATAAGTTGGGTCCAATTCTGCTAGTTTGTGGAGCATAAAAAAATATGTCTTGTCTCTTCCCTTACTCCAAAACTTATACCAAAAACCTTGTTTTAAGGCACATTGTATACATTCAAACACGACAGAAGCCAGATTCATGTGTTTAAAGTCATTTATACTAACAAAAGGATATATTATATTTTCAAGCTACACTTTTCCGGATCAAAGAAGAATGTTTCGAAACATAAATTTTACTTTATATAAGAAGTCAAAAAAATACCAACAAAGATTGACTTCCCTTTAAAAGTAAAATTTTGGTTCAAAAACGTACAGTCTATCTAAAGATTAGAGATAGGAATTATGATAAATAAAAACAAAATGTTCTTAAAAATGCCTTGATCTACCCTTAATTTCTTCCTTTGTCGACACGGGCCTGTGGCGCAACGGATAACGCGCCTGACTACGGATCAGGAGATTCCAGGTTCGAATCCTGGCAGGCTCGAAGTTTCTTTCTCATTCTTTTTTTACTACTGATTAAAAGCGGTTATTATCAAAACATTTCGAAAATTATCAAGTAAATCAATATGAATAATTAACTTAATCAGATTATTTTTCTTCTTGGCATTTTGATGAAATTTTGAAAAAACACGCGAAAATATTTCGACTTTCAAAAATTATCCATTGAGAAACACTTTTAGAATGCTTCTGATGCTGTCATTATTATGGAAAATGTAAAACAAGAATAGACTTTGCATTTGATTCTTTTAATTAAAATTCTTACACTGTTTAAAATTTCCTAAACCAATTACAACCACAGATGCCACAATATCTACATAGACGACTGATATCGAAATTAGAAAACAGATAAGTTGGGTCCAATTCTGCTAGTTTGTGGAGCATAAAAAAATATGTCTTGTCTCTTCCCTTACTCCAAAACTTATACCAAAAACCTTGTTTTAAGGCACATTGTATACATTCAAACACGACAGAAGCCAGATCCATGTGTTTAAAGTCATTTATACTAACAAAAGGACATATTATATTTTCAAGCCACACTTTTCCGGATCAAAGAAGAATGTTTCGAAACATAAATTTTACTTTATATAAGAAGTCAAAAAAATACCAACAAAGATTGACTTCCCTTTAAAAGTAAAATTTTGGTTCAAAAACGTACAGTCTATCTAAAGATTAGAGATAGGAATTATGATAAATAAAAAAATATGTTCTTAAAAATGCCTTGATCTACCCTTAATTTCTTCCTTTGTCGACAAGGGCCTGTGGCGCAACGGATAACGCGCCTGACTACGGATCAGGAGATTCCAGGTTCGAATCCTGGCAGGCTCGAAGTTTCTTTTTCATTATTTTGTTTACTACTGATTACAAGAGGTTATTATCAAAACATTACGAACCCCGACATCAAAAACGTACAATCTATCTATAGATTAGAGCCTAGAATTATGATAAATTAAAAAATATGTTTTTAAAAAATGCCTTGATCTACCCTTAATTTTTTCCTTTGCCGACAAGGGCCTGTGGCGCAACGGATAACGCGCCTGACTACGGATCAGGAGATTCCAGGTTCGAATCCTGGCAGGCTCGAAGTTTCTTTCTCATTCTTTTTTTACTACTGATTAAAAGCGGTTATTATCAAAACATTTCGAAAATTATCAAGTAAGTCAATATGAATAATTAACTTAATCAGATTATTTTTCTTCTTGGCATTTTGATGAAATTTTGAAAAAACACGCGAAAATATTTCGACTTTCAAAAATTATCCATTGAGAAACACTTTTAGAATGCTTCTGATGCTGTCATTATTATGGAAAATGTAAAACAAGAATAGACTTTGCATTTGATTCTTTTAATTAAAATTCTTACACTGTTTAAAATTTCCTAAACCAATTACAACCACAGATGCCACAATATCTACATAGACGACTGATATCGAAATTAGAAAACAGATAAGTTGGGTCCAATTCTGCTAGTTTGTGGAGCATAAAAAAATATGTCTTGTCTCTTCCCTTACTCCAAAACTTACACCAAAAACCTTGTTTTAAGGCACATTGTATACATTCAAACACGACAGAAGCCAGATCCATGTGTTTAAAGTCATTTATACTAACAAAAGGATATATTATATTTTCAAGCTACACTTTTCCGGATCAAAGAAGAATGTTTCGAAACATAAATTTTACTTTATATAAGAAGTCAAAAAAATACCAACAAAGATTGACTTCCCTTTAAAAGTAAAATTTTGGTTCAAAAACGTACAGTCTATCTAAAGATTAGAGATAGGAATTATGATAAATAAAAACAAAATGTTCTTAAAAATGCCTTGATCTACCCTTAATTTCTTCCTTTGTCGACAAGGGCCTGTGGCGCAACGGATAACGCGCCTGACTACGGATCAGGAGATTCCAGGTTCGAATCCTGGCAGGCTCGAAGTTTCTTTCTCATTCTTTTTTTACTACTGATTAAAAGCGGTTATTATCAAAATATTTCGAAAATTATCAAGTAAATCAATATGAATAATTAACTTAATCAGATTATTTTTCTTCTTGGCATTTTGATGAAATTTTGAAAAAACACGCGAAAATATTTCGACTTTCAAAAATTATCCATTGAGAAACACTTTTAGAATGCTTCTGATGCTGTCATTATTATGGAAAATGTAAAACAAGAATAGACTTTGCATTTGATTCTTTTAATTAAAATTCTTACACTGTTTAAAATTTCCTAAACCAATTACAACCACAGATGCCACAACATCTACATAGACGACTGATATCGAAATTAGAAAACAGATAAGTTGGGTCCAATTCTGCTAGTTTGTGGAGCATAAAAAAATATGTCTTGTCTCTTCCCTTACTCCAAAACTTATACCAAAAACCTTGTTTTAAGGCACATTGTATACATTCAAACACGACAGAAGCCAGATCCATGTGTTTAAAGTCATTTATACTAACAAAAGGACATATTATATTTTCAAGCCACACTTTTCCGGATCAAAGAAGAATGTTTCGAAACATAAATTTTACTTTATATAAGAAGTCAAAAAAATACCAACAAAGATTGACTTCCCTTTAAAAGTAAAATTTTGGTTCAAAAACGTACAGTCTATCTAAAGATTAGAGATAGGAATTATGATAAATAAAAAAATATGTTCTTAAAAATGCCTTGATCTACCCTTAATTTTTTCCTTTGTCGACAAGGGCCTGTGGCGCAACGGATAACGCGCCTGACTACGGATCAGGAGATTCCAGGTTCGAATCCTGGCAGGCTCGAAGTTTCTTTCTCATTCTTTTTTTACTACTGATTAAAAGCGGTTATTATCAAAACATTTCGAAAATTATCAAGTAAATCAATATGAATAATTAACTTAATCAGATTATTTTTCTTCTTGGCATTTTGATGAAATTTTGAAAAAACACGCGAAAATATTTCGACTTTCAAAAATTATCCATTGAGAAACACTTTTAGAATGCTTCTGATGCTGTCATTATTATGGAAAATGTAAAACAAGAATAGACTTTGCATTTGATTCTTTTAATTAAAATTCTTACACTGTTTAAAATTTCATAACCAATTACAACCACAGATGCCACAATATCTACATAGACGACTGATATCGAAATTAGAAAACAGATAAGTTGGGTCCAATTCTGCTAGTTTGTGGAGCATAAAAAAATATGTCTTGTCTCTTCCCTTACTCCAAAACTTATACCAAAAACCTTGTTTTAAGGCACATTGTATACATTCAAACACGACAGAAGCCAGATCCATGTGTTTAAAGTCATTTATACTAACAAAAGGATATATTATATTTTCAAGCTACACTTTTCCGGATCAAAGAAGAATGTTTCGAAACATAAATTTTACTTTATATAAGAAGTCAAAAAAATACCAACAAAGATTGACTTCCCTTTAAAAGTAAAATTTTGGTTCAAAAACGTACAGTCTATCTAAAGATTAGAGATAGGAATTATGATAAATAAAAACAAAATGTTCTTAAAAATGCCTTGATCTACCCTTAATTTCTTCCTTTTTCGACAATGGCCTGTGGCGCAACGGATAACGCGCCTGACTACGGATCAGGAGATTCCAGGTTTGAATCCTGGCAGGCTCGAAGTTTCTTTCTCATTCTTTTTTTACTACTGATTAAAAGCGGTTATTATCAAAACATTTCGAAAATTATCAAGTAAATCAATATGAATAATTAACTTAATCAGATTATTTTTCTTCTTGGCATTTTGATGAAATTTTGAAAAAACACGCGAAAATATTTCGACTTTCAAAAATTATCCATTGAGAAACACTTTTAGAATGCTTCTGATGCTGTCATTATTATGGAAAATGTAAAACAAGAATAGACTTTGCATTTGATTCTTTTAATTAAAATTCTTACACTGTTTAAAATTTCCTAAACCAATTACAACCACAGATGCCACAATATCTACATAGACGACTGATATCGAAATTAGAAAACAGATAAGTTGGGTCCAATTCTGCTAGTTTGTGGAGCATAAAAAAATATGTCTTGTCTCTTCCCTTACTCCAAAACTTATACCAAAAACCTTGTTTTAAGGCACATTGTATACATTCAAACACGACAGAAGCCAGATCCATGTGTTTAAAGTCATTTATACTAACAAAAGGACATATTATATTTTCAAGCCACACTTTTCCGGATCAAAGAAGAATGTTTCGAAACATAAATTTTACTTTATATAAGAAGTCAAAAAAATACCAACAAAGATTGACTTCCCTTTAAAAGTAAAATTTTGGTTCAAAAACGTACAGTCTATCTAAAGATTAGAGATAGGAATTATGATAAATAAAAAAATATGTTCTTAAAAATGCCTTGATCTACCCTTAATTTTTTCCTTTGTCGACAAGGGCCTGTGGCGCAACGAATAACGCGCCTGACTACGGATCAGGAGATTCCAGGTTCGAATCCTGGCATGCTCGAAGGTTCTTTCTCATTCTTTTTTTACTACTGATTACAAGAGGTTATTATCAAAACATTTCGAACCCCGACATCAAAAACGTACAGTCTACCTATAGATTAGAGCATGGAATTATGATAAATTAAAAAATATGTTTTTAAAAAATGCCTTGATCTACCCTTAATTTTTTCCTTTGCCGACAAGGGCCTGTGGCGCAACGGATAACGCGCCTGACTACGGATCAGGAGATTCCAGGTTCGAATCCTGGCACGCTCGAAGTTTCTTTCTCATTCTTTTTTTACTACTGATTAAAAGCGGTTATTATCAAAACATTTCGAAAATTATCAAGTAAGTCAATATGAATAATTAACTTATTCAGATTATTTTTCTTCTTGGCATTTTGATGAAATTTTGAAAAAACACGCGAAAATATTTCGACTTTCAAAAATTATCCATTGAGAAACACTTTTAGAATGCTTCTGATGCTGTCATTATTATGGAAAATGTAAAACAAGAATAGACTTTGCATTTGATTCTTTTAATTAAAATTCTTACACTGTTTAAAATTTCCTAAACCAATTACAACCACAGATGCCACAATATCTACATAGACGACTGATATCGAAATTAGAAAACAGATAAGTTGGGTCCAATTCTGCTAGTTTGTGGAGCATAAAAAAATATGTCTTGTCTCTTCCCTTACTCCAAAACTTATACCAAAAACCTTGTTTTAAGGCACATTGTATACATTCAAACACGACAGAAGCCAGATCCATGTGTTTAAAGTCATTTATACTAACAAAAGGACATATTATATTTTCAAGCTACACTTTTCCGGATCAAAGAAGAATGTTTCGAAACATAAATTTTACTTTATATAAGAAGTCAAAAAAATACCAACAAAGATTGACTTCCCTTTAAAAGTAAAATTTTGGTTCAAAAACGTACAGTCTATCTAAAGATTAGAGATAGGAATTATGATAAATAAAAAAATATGTTCTTAAAAATGCCTTGATCTACCCTTAATTTCTTCCTTTGTCGACAAGGGCCTGTGGCGCAACGGATAACGCGCCTGACTACGGATCAGGAGATTCCAGGTTCGAATTCTGGCAGGCTCGAAGTTTCTTTTTCATTATTTTGTTTACTACTGATTACAAGAGGTTATTATCAAAACATTACGAACGCCGACATCAAAAACGTACAGTCTATCTATAGATTAGAGCCTAGAATTATGATAAATTAAAAAATATGTTTTTAAAAAATGCCTTGATCTACCCTTAATTTTTTCCTTTGCCGACAAGGGCCTGTGGCGCAACTGATAACGCGCCTGACTACGGATCAGGAGATTCCAGGTTCGAATCCTGGCAGGCTCGAAGTTTCTTTCTCATTCTTTTTTTACTACTGATTAAAAGCGGTTATTATCAAAACATTTCGAAAATTATCAAGTAAGTCAATATGAATAATTAACTTAATCAGATTATTTTTCTTCTTGGCATTTTGATGAAATTTTGAAAAAACACGCGAAAATATTTCGACTTTCAAAAATTATCCATTGAGAAACACTTTTAGAATGCTTCTGATGCTGTCATTATTATGGAAAATGTAAAACAAGAATAGACTTTGCATTTGATTCTTTTAATTAAAATTCTTACACTGTTTAAAATTTCCTAAACCAATTACAACCACAGATGCCACAACATCTACATAGACGACTGATATCGAAATTAGAAAACAGATAAGTTGGGTCCAATTCTGCTAGTTTGTGGAGCATAAAAAAATATGTCTTGTCTCTTCCCTTACTCCAAAACTTATACCAAAAACCTTGTTTTAAGGCACATTGTATACATTCAAACACGACAGAAGCATGGTCCATGTGTTTAAAGTCATTTATACTAACAAAAGGATATATTATATTTTCAAGCAACACTTTTCCGGATCAAAGAAGAATGTTTCGAAACATAAATTTTACTTTATATAAGAAGTCAAAAAAATACCAACAAAGATTGACTTCCCTTTAAAAGTAAAATTTTGGTTCAAAAACGTACAGTCTATCTAAAGATTAGAGATAGGAATTATGATAAATAAAAACAAAATGTTCTTAAAAATGCCTTGATCTACCCTTAATTTCTTCCTTTGTCGACAAGGGCCTGTGGCGCAACGGATAACGCGCCTGACTACGGATCAGGAGATTCCAGGTTCGAATCCTGGCAGGCTCGAAGTTTCTTTCTCATTCTTTTTTTACTACTGATTAAAAGCGGTTATTATCAAAACATTTCGAAAATTATCAAGTAAATCAATATGAATAATTAACTTAATCAGATTATTTTTCTTCTTGGCATTTTGATGAAATTTTGAAAAAACACGCGAAAATATTTCGACTTTCAAAAATTATCCATTGAGAAACACTTTTAGAATGCTTCTGATGCTGTCATTATTATGGAAAATGTAAAACAAGAATAGACTTTGCATTTGATTCTTTTAATTAAAATTCTTACACTGTTTAAAATTTCCTAAACCAATTACAACCACAGATGCCACAATATCTACATAGACGACTGATATCGAAATTAGAAAACAGATAAGTTGGGTCCAATTCTGCTAGTTTGTGGAGCATAAAAAAATATGTCTTGTCTCTTCCCTTACTCCAAAACTTATACCAAAAACCTTGTTTTAAGGCACATTGTATACATTCAAACACGACAGAAGCCAGATCCATGTGTTTAAAGTCATTTATACTAACAAAAGGACATATTATATTTTCAAGCCACACTTTTCCGGATCAAAGAAGAATGTTTCGAAACATAAATTTTACTTTATATAAGAAGTCAAAAAAATACCAACAAAGATTGACTTCCCTTTAAAAGTAAAATTTTGGTTCAAAAACGTACAGTCTATCTAAAGATTAGAGATAGGAATTATGATAAATAAAAAAATATGTTCTTAAAAATGCCTTGATCTACCCTTAATTTTTTCCTTTGTCGACAAGGGCCTGTGGCGCAACGAATAACGCGCCTGACTACGGATCAGGAGATTCCAGGTTCGAATCCTGGCATGCTCGAAGGTTCTTTCTCATTCTTTTTTTACTACTGATTACAAGAGGTTATTATCAAAACATTTCGAACCCCGACATCAAAAACGTACAGTCTACCTATAGATTAGAGCATGGAATTATGATAAATTAAAAAATATGTTTTTAAAAAATGCCTTGATCTACCCTTAATTTTTTCCTTTGCCGACAAGGGCCTGTGGCGCAACGGATAACGCGCCTGACTACGGATCAGGAGATTCCAGGTTCGAATCCTGGCACGCTCGAAGTTTCTTTCTCATTCTTTTTTTACTACTGATTAAAAGCGGTTATTATCAAAACATTTCGAAAATTATCAAGTAAGTCAATATGAATAATTAACTTATTCAGATTATTTTTCTTCTTGGCATTTTGATGAAATTTTGAAAAAACACGCGAAAATATTTCGACTTTCAAAAATTATCCATTGAGAAACACTTTTAGAATGCTTCTGATGCTGTCATTATTATGGAAAATGTAAAACAAGAATAGACTTTGCATTTGATTCTTTTAATTAAAATTCTTACACTGTTTAAAATTTCCTAAACCAATTACAACCACAGATGCCACAATATCTACATAGACGACTGATATCGAAATTAGAAAACAGATAAGTTGGGTCCAATTCTGCTAGTTTGTGGAGCATAAAAAAATATGTCTTGTCTCTTCCCTTACTCCAAAACTTATACCAAAAACCTTGTTTTAAGGCACATTGTATACATTCAAACACGACAGAAGCCAGATCCATGTGTTTAAAGTCATTTATACTAACAAAAGGACATATTATATTTTCAAGCTACACTTTTCCGGATCAAAGAAGAATGTTTCGAAACATAAATTTTACTTTATATAAGAAGTCAAAAAAATACCAACAAAGATTGACTTCCCTTTAAAAGTAAAATTTTGGTTCAAAAACGTACAGTCTATCTAAAGATTAGAGATAGGAATTATGATAAATAAAAAAATATGTTCTTAAAAATGCCTTGATCTACCCTTAATTTCTTCCTTTGTCGACAAGGGCCTGTGGCGCAACGGATAACGCGCCTGACTACGGATCAGGAGATTCCAGGTTCGAATCCTGGCAGGCTCGAAGTTTCTTTTTCATTATTTTGTTTACTACTGATTACAAGAGGTTACTATCAAAACATTACGAACGCCGACATCAAAAACGTACAGTCTATCTATAGATTAGAGCCTAGAATTATGATAAATTAAAAAATATGTTTTTAAAAAATGCCTTGATCTACCCTTAATTTTTTCCTTTGCCGACAAGGGCCTGTGGCGCAACTGATAACGCGCCTGACTACGGATCAGGAGATTCCAGGTTCGAATCCTGGCAGGCTCGAAGTTTCTTTCTCATTCTTTTTTTACTACTGATTAAAAGCGGTTATTATCAAAACATTTCGAAAATTATCAAGTAAGTCAATATGAATAATTAACTTAATCAGATTATTTTTCTTCTTGGCATTTTGATGAAATTTTGAAAAAACACGCGAAAATATTTCGACTTTCAAAAATTATCCATTGAGAAACACTTTTAGAATGCTTCTGATGCTGTCATTATTATGGAAAATGTAAAACAAGAATAGACTTTGCATTTGATTCTTTTAATTAAAATTCTTACACTGTTTAAAATTTCCTAAACCAATTACAACCACAGATGCCACAACATCTACATAGACGACTGATATCGAAATTAGAAAACAGATAAGTTGGGTCCAATTCTGCTAGTTTGTGGAGCATAAAAAAATATGTCTTGTCTCTTCCCTTACTCCAAAACTTATACCAAAAACCTTGTTTTAAGGCACATTGTATACATTCAAACACGACAGAAGCATGGTCCATGTGTTTAAAGTCATTTATACTAACAAAAGGATATATTATATTTTCAAGCAACACTTTTCCGGATCAAAGAAGAATGTTTCGAAACATAAATTTTACTTTATATAAGAAGTCAAAAAAATACCAACAAAGATTGACTTCCCTTTAAAAGTAAAATTTTGGTTCAAAAACGTACAGTCTATCTAAAGATTAGAGATAGGAATTATGATAAATAAAAACAAAATGTTCTTAAAAATGCCTTGATCTACCCTTAATTTCTTCCTTTGTCGACAAGGGCCTGTGGCGCAACGGATAACGCGCCTGACTACGGATCAGGAGATTCCAGGTTCGAATCCTGGCAGGCTCGAAGTTTCTTTCTCATTCTTTTTTTACTACTGATTAAAAGCGGTTATTATCAAAACATTTCGAAAATTATCAAGTAAATCAATATGAATAATTAACTTAATCAGATTATTTTTCTTCTTGGCATTTTGATGAAATTTTGAAAAAACACGCGAAAATATTTCGACTTTCAAAAATTATCCATTGAGAAACACTTTTAGAATGCTTCTGATGCTGTCATTATTATGGAAAATGTAAAACAAGAATAGACTTTGCATTTGATTCTTATAATTAAAATTCTTACACTGTTTAAAATTTCCTAAACCAATTACAACCACAGATGCCACAATATCTACATAGACGACTGATATCGAAATTAGAAAACAGATAAGTTGGGTCCAATTCTGCTAGTTTGTGGAGCATAAAAAAATATGTCTTGTCTCTTCCCTTACTCCAAAACGTATACCAAAAACCTTGTTTTAAGGCACATTGTATACATTCAAACACGACAGAAGCCAGATCCATGTGTTTAAAGTCATTTATACTAACAAAAGGACATATTATATTTTCAAGCTACACTTTTCCGGATCAAAGAAGAATGTTTCGAAACATAAATTTTACTTTATATAAGAAGTAAAAAAAATACCAACAAAGATTGACTTCCCTTTAAAAGTAAAATTTTGGTTCAAAAACGTACAGTCTATCTAAAGATTATAGATAGGAATTATGATAAATAAAAAAATATGTTCTTAAAAATGCCTTGATCTACCCTTAATTTCTTCCTTTGTCGACAAGGGCCTGTTGCGCAACGGATAACGCGCCTGACTACGGATCAGGAGATTCCAGGTTCGAATCCTGGCAGGCTCGAAGTTTCTTTTTCATTATTTTGTTTACTACTGATTACAAGAGGTTATTATCAAAACATTACGAACGCCGACATCAAAAACGTACAGTCTATCTATAGATTAGAGCCTAGAATTATGATAAATTAAAAAATATGTTTTTAAAAAATGCCTTGATCTACCCTTAATTTTTTCCTTTGCCGACAAGGGCCTGTGGCGCAACGGATAACGCGCCTGACTACGGATCAGGAGATTCCAGGTTCGAATCCTGGCAGGCTCGAAGTTTCTTTCTCATTCTTTTTTTACTACTGATTAAAAGCGGTTATTATCAAAACATTTCGAAAATTATCAAGTAAATCAATATGAATAATTAACTTAATCAGATTATTTTTCTTCTTGGCATTTTGATGAAATTTTGAAAAAACACGCGAAAATATTTCGACTTTCAAAAATTATCCATTGAGAAACACTTTTAGAATGCTTCTGATGCTGTCATTATTATGGAAAATGTAAAACAAGAATAGACTTTGCATTTGATTCTTATAATTAAAATTCTTACACTGTTTAAAATTTCCTAAACCAATTACAACCACAGATGCCACAATATCTACATAGACGACTGATATCGAAATTAGAAAACAGATAAGTTGGGTCCAATTCTGCTAGTTTGTGGAGCATAAAAAAATATGTCTTGTCTCTTCCCTTACTCCAAAACGTATACCAAAAACCTTGTTTTAAGGCACATTGTATACATTCAAACACGACAGAAGCCAGATCCATGTGTTTAAAGTCATTTATACTAACAAAAGGACATATTATATTTTC
Source organism: Maratus michaelseni (assembly GCA_963931845.1). Classification (NCBI taxonomy): domain Eukaryota; kingdom Metazoa; phylum Arthropoda; class Arachnida; order Araneae; family Salticidae; genus Maratus; species Maratus michaelseni. The sequence continues at coordinate 255,406,882 of OZ007586.1, read as the reverse complement.
AAGCTACACTTTTCCGGATCAAAGAAGAATGTTTCGAAACATAAATTTTACTTTATATAAGAAGTAAAAAAAATACCAACAAAGATTGACTTCCCTTTAAAAGTAAAATTTTGGTTCAAAAACGTACAGTCTATCTAAAGATTATAGATAGGAATTATGATAAATAAAAAAATATGTTCTTAAAAATGCCTTGATCTACCCTTAATTTCTTCCTTTGTCGACAAGGGCCTGTTGCGCAACGGATAACGCGCCTGACTACGGATCAGGAGATTCCAGGTTCGAATCCTGGCAGGCTCGAAGTTTCTTTTTCATTATTTTGTTTACTACTGATTACAAGAGGTTATTATCAAAACATTACGAACGCCGACATCAAAAACGTACAGTCTATCTATAGATTAGAGCCTAGAATTATGATAAATTAAAAAATATGTTTTTAAAAAATGCCTTGATCTACCCTTAATTTTTTCCTTTGCCGACAAGGGCCTGTGGCGCAACGGATAACGCGCCTGACTACGGATCAGGAGATTCCAGGTTCGAATCCTGGCAGGCTCGAAGTTTCTTTCTCATTCTTTTTTTACTACTGATTAAAAGCGGTTATTATCAAAACATTTCGAAAATTATCAAGTAAGTCAATATGAATAATTAACTTAATCAGATTATTTTTCTTCTTGGCATTTTGATGAAATTTTGAAAAAACACGCGAAAATATTTCGACTTTCAAAAATTATCCATTGAGAAACACTTTTAGAATGCTTCTGATGCTGTCATTATTATGGAAAATGTAAAACAAGAATAGACTTTGCATTTGATTCTTTTAATTAAAATTCTTACACTGTTTAAAATTTCCTAAACCAATTACAACCACAGATGCCACAACATCTACATAGACGACTGATATCGAAATTAGAAAACAGATAAGTTGGGTCCAATTCTGCTAGTTTGTGGAGCATAAAAAAATATGTCTTGTCTCTTCCCTTACTCCAAAACTTATACCAAAAACCTTGTTTTAAGGCACATTGTATACATTCAAACACGACAGAAGCCAGATTCATGTGTTTAAAGTCATTTATACTAACAAAAGGATATATTATATTTTCAAGCTACACTTTTCCGGATCAAAGAAGAATGTTTCGAAACATAAATTTTACTTTATATAAGAAGTCAAAAAAATACCAACAAAGATTGACTTCCCTTTAAAAGTAAAATTTTGGTTCAAAAACGTACAGTCTATCTAAAGATTAGAGATAGGAATTATGATAAATAAAAACAAAATGTTCTTAAAAATGCCTTGATCTACCCTTAATTTCTTCCTTTGTCGACAAGGGCCTGTGGCGCAACGGATAACGCGCCTGACTACGGATCAGGAGATTCCAGGTTCGAATCCTGGCAGGCTCGAAGTTTCTTTCTCATTCTTTTTTTACTACTGATTAAAAGCGGTTATTATCAAAACATTTCGAAAATTATCAAGTAAATCAATATGAATAATTAACTTAATCAGATTATTTTTCTTCTTGGCATTTTGATGAAATTTTGAAAAAACACACGAAAATATTTCGACTTTCAAAAATTATCCATTGAGAAACACTTTTAGAATGCTTCTGATGCTGTCATTAATATGGAAAATGTAAAACAAGAATAGACTTTGCATTTGATTCTTTTAATTAAAATTCTTACACTGTTTAAAATTTCCTAAACCAATTACAACCACAGATGCCACAATATCTACATAGACGACTGATATCGAAATTAGAAAACAGATAAGTTGGGTCCAATTCTGCTAGTTTGTGGAGCATAAAAAAATATGTCTTGTCTCTTCCCTTACTCCAAAACTTATACCAAAAACCTTGTTTTAAGGCACATTGTATACATTCAAACACGACAGAAGCCAGATTCATGTGTTTAAAGTCATTTATACTAACAAAAGGATATATTATATTTTCAAGCTACACTTTTCCGGATCAAAGAAGAATGTTTCGAAACATAAATTTTACTTTATATAAGAAGTCAAAAAAATACCAACAAAGATTGACTTCCCTTTAAAAGTAAAATTTTGGTTCAAAAACGTACAGTCTATCTAAAGATTAGAGATAGGAATTATGATAAATAAAAACAAAATGTTCTTAAAAATGCCTTGATCTACCCTTAATTTCTTACTTTGTCGACAAGGGCCTGTGGCGCAACGGATAACGCGCCTGACTACGGATCAGGAGATTCCAGGTTCGAATCCTGGCAGGCTCGACGTTTCTTTCTCATTCTTTTTTTACTACTGATTAAAAGCGGTTATTATCAAAACATTTCGAAAATTATCAAGTAAATCAATATGAATAATTAACTTAATCAGATTATTTTTCTTCTTGGCATTTTGATGAAATTTTGAAAAAACACGCGAAAATATTTCGACTTTCAAAAATTATCCATTGAGAAACACTTTTAGAATGCTTCTGATGCTGTCATTATTATGGAAAATGTAAAACAAGAATAGACTTTGCATTTGATTCTTTTAATTAAAATTCTTACACTGTTTAAAATTTCCTAAACCAATTACAACCACAGATGCCACAACATCTACATAGACGACTGATATCGAAATTAGAAAACAGATAAGTTGGGTCCAATTCTGCTAGTTTGTGGAGCATAAAAAAATATGTCTTGTCTCTTCCCTTACTCCAAAACGTATACCAAAAACCTTGTTTTAAGGCACATTGTATACATTCAAACACGACAGAAGCCAGATCCATGTGTTTAAAGTCATTTATACTAACAAAAGGACATATTATATTTTCAAGCTACACTTTTCCGGATCAAAGAAGAATGTTTCGAAACATAAATTTTACTTTATATAAGAAGTAAAAAAAATACCAACAAAGATTGACTTCCCTTTAAAAGTAAAATTTTGGTTCAAAAACGTACAGTCTATCTAAAGATTATAGATAGGAATTATGATAAATAAAAAAATATGTTCTTAAAAATGCCTTGATCTACCCTTAATTTCTTCCTTTGTCGACAAGGGCCTGTGGCGCAACGGATAACGCGCCTGACTACGGATCAGGAGATTCCAGGTTCGAATCCTGGCAGGCTCGAAGTTTCTTTTTCATTATTTTGTTTACTACTGATTACAAGAGGTTATTATCAAAACATTACGAACGCCGACATCAAAAACGTACAGTCTATCTATAGATTAGAGCCTAGAATTATGATAAATTAAAAAATATGTTTTTAAAAAATGCCTTGATCTACCCTTAATTTTTTCCTTTGCCGACAAGGGCCTGTGGCGCAACGGATAACGCGCCTGACTACGGATCAGGAGATTCCAGGTTCGAATCCTGGCAGGCTCGAAGTTTCTTTCTCATTCTTTTTTTACTACTGATTAAAAGCGGTTATTATCAAAACATTTCGAAAATTATCAAGTAAGTCAATATGAAAAATTAACTTAATCAGATTATTTTTCTTCTTGGCATTTTGATGAAATTTTGAAAAAACACGCGAAAATATTTCGACTTTCAAAAATTATCCATTGAGAAACACTTTTAGAATGCTTCTGATGCTGTCATTATTATGGAAAATGTAAAACAAGAATAGACTTTGCATTTGATTCTTTTAATTAAAATTCTTACACTGTTTAAAATTTCCTAAACCAATTACAACCACAGATGCCACAACATCTACATAGACGACTGATATCGAAATTAGAAAACAGATAAGTTGGGTCCAATTCTGCTAGTTTGTGGAGCATAAAAAAATATGTCTTGTCTCTTCCCTTACTCCAAAACTTATACCAAAAACCTTGTTTTAAGGCACATTGTATACATTCAAACAAGACAGAAGCCAGATTCATGTGTTTAAAGTCATTTATACTAACAAAAGGATATATTATATTTTCAAGCTACACTTTTCCGGATCAAAGAAGAATGTTTCGAAACATAAATTTTACTTTATATAAGAAGTCAAAAAAATACCAACAAAGATTGACTTCCCTTTAAAAGTAAAATTTTGGTTCAAAAACGTACAGTCTATCTAAAGATTGAATGCCTAAGAGGGACTGCTCAGACTGGGAACCAGATCTGTAGAGCATAGATGTCCCTCCCGGTCCCTTTATTAAGGTCTTTAAAAAAAAAAAAAAAAAAAAAAACATATTTCAGCTGGAGCTGAACCCGCCAGAAAACGCGACAAGCGGCGGGGTGGAAATAGATATGCTAAGGTGATACTATCTTAATGATAATAACTGATGGTGGTACATATTAAGGCCAGGAGGCCGGTCCTGCCGGGCCACAGCCCCACGCGACAGAGGGCAGGAACTTGGAGCAGTAAAAGAATGAAGGGGAGTGATATGAAGTATGTCCGTCGCTGTGACCAGTGTCACCTCGCGCCAGGCAGCGATAGACTGAAGCGACTGTGCCAAGTTGAACAGTTCATGATGCAGCTGTGGAAGAGGGACTGGAGCATTGAGTGTGAGGCTGTGAGGTGATGATGGCGTGAGAGGTGAGGAGCTCGAAGGTGAGAGACTGTTGGTGAGGAGGTGACTGTAGGCGGGAATGGGTAGTTGCTAGTAGCTGGACATGGAGTACTGAGCATGAGGCCAGGAATGCTGTAACGAATTGTTGAGATTGAAAGGATGGTACCGGCTCGGGTTGAAGTAGGGGAACCATGAGTTTCCCCAGCTTGCTGCGTGTGTGTCTGAGAAGCTTAAGTTACGTTTGTGTAATGAATGGTTGTTTTGTGCATGTTGTGGTTGATGTGTGTGAGGCAAATGATGACTATAATTTGATAACTTCGCTGGTTGTGATTTGAGGCTAAAAACTATGTCTAGGGCGTTTCGGGTGTGTGTGTATAGTTTTCTGTATGTGGTGCATGAGGGGTCCGACGCCTGGTGACATGTGTCAAAGCGAGTGCTCCATCTTTTGTTGTACTGTATGCAGTTGATGCAGCATGGGCGTCTTTTGCATGTGGAGTCAATGTCTTGGTGCTCCCCTCCGCAGTTAACACAGTGAGGGGGCCGTTTGCAGTTTTTCTCTGTGTGGTTGAGGGCCTGGCACTTTCTGCATCTGGTGATGGTGGTGTGGGGTCTAAGAGGTGATGTGCGGAGGCCAATCGTAAGTCCTCCGTCTGCAATGATGGCATGTGCCAACTGTTTCGGCATCAGGAGGACGATATCTTTTGTTGTTGTATTCCTTTTGCTTTTAAGTACTTTGAGGATGGTAACTTCAGTGCTGGGGAGATCATACATGGCTGCGATGGAGTCATGTATCTTGTCTTTGTGTTGGTCGTCTACATTAAGGAGTATCATCTTCTGGAGTGGTGGTTGTTTAGGTGTGATTATTAGGTTGTTGCTGAGGTTGCTGTGTTGTTTAATGTCGTCTTGGAGCGTCTGTAGGTCTGCTTGTGTTTTGCATGTAACCTCGATATGATTTTGCTTGTGGAGGACGTGGCTGGGTTGAATGGGTGCATAGTAGGATGTTTGGTGTATCAGGTTGTCTATTTCTTTGCTGGTTTTCTTGCTAGTGCCTTTGATGATGAGGGTGTTCTTGACTGTGTTGGGGACTGTTGGCTTTGGTGTGGAATGTGTCAGGATATTACTGTATCTGGGTGCTGCGTTGGTGTCCTCATGGCCTATTGGGGATGTGCAACGGGAAGGTACAATGGATTCCAAGGCTTGCTGGGATGATGATTGTGCCTTTAGTGCTGCCGCAATATCTTCTGCACGTGGGATTGTCTTGGTGAGGATGGAAAAGCTCTGTTTAGATTGGTGGAGTTCTGCTTCCAGGCATTGGACCTGTGTGTGAAGTGTTTGTACTTTAACACGCGCTGCTTCTAGAATCTTGTGTGTTTCTGTGTTTGTGGTAATGATAGATTTAAGGTGAATGTCAATATCTAAAAGCTGGCTGATATAGCGTGAGTAATGGTTATTCCTATCTAAATCGTCCCGTAAGGCTCGGACAAGTGCTAAAATCGTCTCTGTGGTGCGTGAAATTTTGGCCGCCCTCCAAGAGGTGTTTACTATAGTTGTGCTGGAAGGTGGAGCTGGGGTGTAGTTCTGGGACTGCGAGACAGATTCGGCCTTTGCTGACTCCTCGGTCTGACCGAAGATGTCGTCAATGTCTAATTCACTATCAGATGAGTCCATGGCTAATACTTGTGAGTAGAAAAAGCGATATTAGTTGAAAAAAGATAATAAATTCACATACCTTTGGACCCAGGCCACATCCGACGACGACTGTGCACAGGATCTCACCCTGCCAGCAGCATGTTCTAGAAACACTATGAAGTGAAGATGAATGGGGTGTTGCCATGCATTGCAAAGGGGAAGAAGGTGAAAAATTGGCTGAAAGGGGCCACTGAGATGTTGAAAATATTACAGAGTTGTGATTATTTCTTAGATGTTACATAGTTAAATTACGACTAATAGTCTACGTTATTTGTGTGTGAAAATAACAGAGCCCCATCCTATGTGACAACCCGTCAAAGTTATTTTGTGTGAAGTTCTTCTAAGTTTTCTTTTATGTGTAGAGATAGGAATTATGATAAATAAAAACAAAATGTTCTTAAAAATGCCTTGATCTACCCTTAATTTCTTCCTTTGTCGACAAGGGCCTGTGGCGCAACGGATAACGCGCCTGACTACGGATCAGGAGATTCCAGGTTCGAATCCTGGCAGGCTCGAAGTTTCTTTCTCATTCTTTTTTTACTACTGATTAAAAGCGGTTATTATCAAAACATTTCGAAAATTATCAAGTAAATCAATATGAATAATTAACTTAATCAGATTATTTTTCTTCTTGGCATTTTGATGAAATTTTGAAAAAACACGCGAAAATATTTCGACTTTCAAAAATTATCCATTGAGAAACACTTTTAGAATGCTTCTGATGCTGTCATTATTATGGAAAATGTAAAACAAGAATAGACTTTGCATTTGATTCTTTTAATTAAAATTCTTACACTGTTTAAAATTTCCTAAACCAATTACAACCACAGATGCCACAATATCTACATAGACGACTGATATCGAAATTAGAAAACAGATAAGTTGGGTCCAATTCTGCTAGTTTGTGGAGCATAAAAAAATATGTCTTGTCTCTTCCCTTACTCCAAAACTTATACCAAAAACCTTGTTTTAAGGCACATTGTATACATTCAAACACGACAGAAGCCAGATTCATGTGTTTAAAGTCATTTATACTAACAAAAGGATATATTATATTTTCAAGCTACACTTTTCCGGATCAAAGAAGAATGTTTCGAAACATAAATTTTACTTTATATAAGAAGTCAAAAAAATACCAACAAAGATTGACTTCCCTTTAAAAGTAAAATTTTGGTTCAAAAACGTACAGTCTATCTAAAGATTAGAGATAGGAATTATGATAAATAAAAACAAAATGTTCTTAAAAATGCCTTGATCTAACCTTAATTTCTTCCTTTGTCGACAAGGGCCTGTGGCGCAACGGATAACGCGCCTGACTACGGATCAGGAGATTCCAGGTTCGAATCCTGGCAGGCTCGACGTTTCTTTCTCATTCTTTTTTTACTACTGATTAAAAGCGGTTATTATCAAAACATTTCGAAAATTATCAAGTAAATCAATATGAATAATTAACTTAATCAGATTATTTTTCTTCTTGGCATTTTGATGAAATTTTGAAAAAACACGCGAAAATATTTCGACTTTCAAAAATTATCCATTGAGAAACACTTTTAGAATGCTTCTGATGCTGTCATTATTATGGAAAATGTAAAACAAGAATAGACTTTGCATTTGATTCTTTTAATTAAAATTCTTACACTGTTTAAAATTTCCTAAACCAATTACAACCACAGATGCCACAACATCTACATAGACGACTGATATCGAAATTAGAAAACAGATAAGTTGGGTCCAATTCTGCTAGTTTGTGGAGCATAAAAAAATATGTCTTGTCTCTTCCCTTACTCCAAAACGTATACAAAAAACCTTGTTTTAAGGCACATTGTATACATTCAAACACGACAGAAGCCAGATCCATGTGTTTAAAGTCATTTATACTAACAAAAGGACATATTATATTTTCAAGCTACACTTTTCCGGATCAAAGAAGAATGTTTCGAAACATAAATTTTACTTTATATAAGAAGTAAAAAAAATACCAACAAAGATTGACTTCCCTTTAAAAGTAAAATTTTGGTTCAAAAACGTACAGTCTATCTAAAGATTATAGATAGGAATTATGATAAATAAAAAAATATGTTCTTAAAAATGCCTTGATCTACCCTTAATTTCTTCCTTTGTCGACAAGGGCCTGTGGCGCAACGGATAACGCGCCTGACTACGGATCAGGAGATTCCAGGTTCGAATCCTGGCAGGCTCGAAGTTTCTTTTTCATTATTTTGTTTACTACTGATTACAAGAGGTTATTATCAAAACATTACGAACGCCGACATCAAAAACGTACAGTCTATCTATAGATTAGAGCCTAGAATTATGATAAATTAAAAAATATGTTTTTAAAAAATGCCTTGATCTACCCTTAATTTTTTCCTTTGCCGACAAGGGCCTGTGGCGCAACGGATAACGCGCCTGACTACGGATCAGGAGATTCCAGGTTCGAATCCTGGCAGGCTCGAAGTTTCTTTCTCATTCTTTTTTTACTACTGATTAAAAGCGGTTATTATCAAAACATTTCGAAAATTATCAAGTAAGTCAATATGAATAATTAACTTAATCAGATTATTTTTCTTCTTGGCATTTTGATGAAATTTTGAAAAAACACGCGAAAATATTTCGACTTTCAAAAATTATCCATTGAGAAACACTTTTAGAATGCTTCTGATGCTGTCATTATTATGGAAAATGTAAAACAAGAATAGACTTTGCATTTGATTCTTTTAATTAAAATTCTTACACTGTTTAAAATTTCCTAAACCAATTACAACCACAGATGCCACAACATCTACATAGACGACTGATATCGAAATTAGAAAACAGATAAGTTGGGTCCAATTCTGCTAGTTTGTGGAGCATAAAAAAATATGTCTTGTCTCTTCCCTTACTCCAAAACTTATACCAAAAACCTTGTTTTAAGGCACATTGTATACATTCAAACACGACAGAAGCCAGATTCATGTGTTTAAAGTCATTTATACTAACAAAAGGATATATTATATTTTCAAGCTACACTTTTCCGGATCAAAGAAGAATGTTTCGAAACATAAATTTTACTTTATATAAGAAGTCAAAAAAATACCAACAAAGATTGACTTCCCTTTAAAAGTAAAATTTTGGTTCAAAAACGTACAGTCTATCTAAAGATTAGAGATAGGAATTATGATAAATAAAAACAAAATGTTCTTAAAAATGCCTTGATCTACCCTTAATTTCTTCCTTTGTCGACAAGGGCCTGTGGCGCAACGGATAACGCGCCTGACTACGGATCAGGAGATTCCAGGTTCGAATCCTGGCAGGCTCGAAGTTTCTTTCTCATTCTTTTTTTACTACTGATTAAAAGCGGTTATTATCAAAACATTTCGAAAATTATCAAGTAAATCAATATGAATAATTAACTTAATCAGATTATTTTTCTTCTTGGCATTTTGATGAAATTTTGAAAAAACACGCGAAAATATTTCGACTTTCAAAAATTATCCATTGAGAAACACTTTTAGAATGCTTCTGATGCTGTCATTATTATGGAAAATGTAAAACAAGAATAGACTTTGCATTTGATTCTTTTAATTAAAATTCTTACACTGTTTAAAATTTCCTAAACCAATTACAACCACAGATGCCACAATATCTACATAGACGACTGATATCGAAATTAGAAAACAGATAAGTTGGGTCCAATTCTGCTAGTTTGTGGAGCATAAAAAAATATGTCTTGTCTCTTCCCTTACTCCAAAACTTATACCAAAAACCTTGTTTTAAGGCACATTGTATACATTCAAACACGACAGAAGCCAGATCCATGTGTTTAAAATCATTTATACTAATAAAAGGACATATTATATTTTCAAGCCACACTTTTCCGGATCAAAGAAGAATGTTTCGAAACATAAATTTTACTTTATATAAGAAGTCAAAAAAATACCAACAAAGATTGACTTCCCTTTAAAAGTAAAATTTTGGTTCAAAAACGTACAGTCTATCTAAAGATTAGAGATAGGAATTATGATAAATAAAAAAATATGTTCTTAAAAATGCCTTGATCTACCCTTAATTTCTTCCTTTGTCGACAAGGACCTGTGGCGCAACGGATAACGCGCCTGACTACGGATCAGGAGATTCCAGGTTCGAATCCTGGCAGGCTCGAAGTTTCTTTTTCATTATTTTGTTTACTACTGATTACAAGAGGTTATTATCAAAACATTACGAACCCCGACATCAAAAACGTACAATCTATCTATAGATTAGAGCCTAGAATTATGATAAATTAAAAAATATGTTTTTAAAAAATGCCTTGATCTACCCTTAATTTTTTCCTTTGCCGACAAGGGCCTGTGGCGCAACGGGTTGAGTTGGGTTGATTATTGACGGCCAATTATCGACACTAGGGATATAGGCCCGGGGGGAGTGCCCTTCGTGGGGGTCTTTCTAAGGGAACCTAATCCGTATTTACGCATGGAGAAAATCCACGGCTCGAAAGAAAACCACGAAAACTCCGAGCGATTAGGCCGACGGGCGCGATTGGGATCGAACCCAGCACCTCCCGTCTACCAGCTTCGAGAGCGCAACCTCGTGGCGCAACGGATAACGCGCCTGACTACGGATCAGGAGATTCCAGGTTCGAATCCTGGCAGGCTCGAAGTTTCTTTCTCATTCTTTTTTTACTACTGATTAAAAGCGGTTATTATCAAAACATTTCGAAAATTATCAAGTAAATCAATATGAATAATTAACTTAATCAGATTATTTTTCTTCTTGGCATTTTGATGAAATTTTGAAAAAACACGCGAAAATATTTCGACTTTCAAAAATTATCCATTGAGAAACACTTTTAGAATGCTTCTGATGCTGTCATTATTATGGAAAATGTAAAACAAGAATAGACTTTGCATTTGATTCTTTTAATTAAAATTCTTACACTGTTTAAAATTTCCTAAACCAATTACAACCACAGATGCCACAACATCTACATAGACGACTGATATCGAAATTAGAAAACAGATAAGTTGGGTCCAATTCTGCTAGTTTGTGGAGCATAAAAAAATATGTCTTGTCTCTTCCCTTACTCCAAAACGTATACCAAAAACCTTGTTTTAAGGCACATTGTATACATTCAAACACGACAGAAGCCAGATCCATGTGTTTAAAGTCATTTATACTAACAAAAGGACATATTATATTTTCAAGCTACACTTTTCCGGATCAAAGAAGAATGTTTCGAAACATAAATTTTACTTTATATAAGAAGTAAAAAAAATACCAACAAAGATTGACTTCCCTTTAAAAGTAAAATTTTGGTTCAAAAACGTACAGTCTATCTAAAGATTATAGATAGGAATTATGATAAATAAAAAAATATGTTCTTAAAAATGCCTTGATCTACCCTTAATTTCTTCCTTTGTCGACAAGGGCCTGTGGCGCAACGGATAACGCGCCTGACTACGGATCAGGAGATTCCAGGTTCGAATCCTGGCAGGCTCGAAGTTTCTTTTTCATTATTTTGTTTACTACTGATTACAAGAGGTTATTATCAAAACATTACGAACGCCGACATCAAAAACGTACAGTCTATCTATAGATTAGAGCCTAGAATTATGATAAATTAAAAAATATGTTTTTAAAAAATGCCTTGATCTACCCTTAATTTTTTCCTTTGCCGACAAGGGCCTGTGGCGCAACGGATAACGCGCCTGACTACGGATCAGGAGATTCCAGGTTCGAATCCTGGCAGGCTCGAAGTTTCTTTCTCATTCTTTTTTTACTACTGATTAAAAGCGGTTATTATCAAAACATTTCGAAAATTATCAAGTAAGTCAATATGAAAAATTAACTTAATCAGATTATTTTTCTTCTTGGCATTTTGATGAAATTTTGAAAAAACACGCGAAAATATTTCGACTTTCAAAAATTATCCATTGAGAAACACTTTTAGAATGCTTCTGATGCTGTCATTATTATGGAAAATGTAAAACAAGAATAGACTTTGCATTTGATTCTTTTAATTAAAATTCTTACACTGTTTAAAATTTCCTAAACCAATTACAACCACAGATGCCACAACATCTACATAGACGACTGATATCGAAATTAGAAAACAGATAAGTTGGGTCCAATTCTGCTAGTTTGTGGAGCATAAAAAAATATGTCTTGTCTCTTCCCTTACTCCAAAACTTATACCAAAAACCTTGTTTTAAGGCACATTGTATACATTCAAACAAGACAGAAGCCAGATTCATGTGTTTAAAGTCATTTATACTAACAAAAGGATATATTATATTTTCAAGCTACACTTTTCCGGATCAAAGAAGAATGTTTCGAAACATAAATTTTACTTTATATAAGAAGTCAAAAAAATACCAACAAAGATTGACTTCCCTTTAAAAGTAAAATTTTGGTTCAAAAACGTACAGTCTATCTAAAGATTAGAGATAGGAATTATGATAAATAAAAAAATATGTTCTTAAAAATGCCTTGATCTACCCTTAATTTCTTCCTTTGTCGACAAGGGCCTGTGGCGCAACGGATAACGCGCCTGACTACGGATCAGGAGATTCCAGGTTCGAATCCTGGCAGGCTCGAAGTTTCTTTTTCATTATTTTGTTTACTACTGATTACAAGAGGTTACTATCAAAACATTACGAACGCCGACATCAAAAACGTACAGTCTATCTATAGATTAGAGCCTAGAATTATGATAAATTAAAAAATATGTTTTTAAAAAATGCCTTGATCTACCCTTAATTTTTTCCTTTGCCGACAAGGGCCTGTGGCGCAACTGATAACGCGCCTGACTACGGATCAGGAGATTCCAGGTTCGAATCCTGGCAGGCTCGAAGTTTCTTTCTCATTCTTTTTTTACTACTGATTAAAAGCGGTTATTATCAAAACATTTCGAAAATTATCAAGTAAGTCAATATGAATAATTAACTTAATCAGATTATTTTTCTTCTTGGCATTTTGATGAAATTTTGAAAAAACACGCGAAAATATTTCGACTTTCAAAAATTATCCATTGAGAAACACTTTTAGAATGCTTCTGATGCTGTCATTATTATGGAAAATGTAAAACAAGAATAGACTTTGCATTTGATTCTTTTAATTAAAATTCTTACACTGTTTAAAATTTCCTAAACCAATTACAACCACAGATGCCACAACATCTACATAGACGACTGATATCGAAATTAGAAAACAGATAAGTTGGGTCCAATTCTGCTAGTTTGTGGAGCATAAAAAAATATGTCTTGTCTCTTCCCTTACTCCAAAACTTATACCAAAAACCTTGTTTTAAGGCACATTGTATACATTCAAACACGACAGAAGCATGGTCCATGTGTTTAAAGTCATTTATACTAACAAAAGGATATATTATATTTTCAAGCAACACTTTTCCGGATCAAAGAAGAATGTTTCGAAACATAAATTTTACTTTATATAAGAAGTCAAAAAAATACCAACAAAGATTGACTTCCCTTTAAAAGTAAAATTTTGGTTCAAAAACGTACAGTCTATCTAAAGATTAGAGATAGGAATTATGATAAATAAAAACAAAATGTTCTTAAAAATGCCTTGATCTACCCTTAATTTCTTCCTTTGTCGACAAGGGCCTGTGGCGCAACGGATAACGCGCCTGACTACGGATCAGGAGATTCCAGGTTCGAATCCTGGCAGGCTCGAAGTTTCTTTCTCATTCTTTTTTTACTACTGATTAAAAGCGGTTATTATCAAAACATTTCGAAAATTATCAAGTAAATCAATATGAATAATTAACTTAATCAGATTATTTTTCTTCTTGGCATTTTGATGAAATTTTGAAAAAACACGCGAAAATATTTCGACTTTCAAAAATTATCCATTGAGAAACACTTTTAGAATGCTTCTGATGCTGTCATTATTATGGAAAATGTAAAACAAGAATAGACTTTGCATTTGATTCTTATAATTAAAATTCTTACACTGTTTAAAATTTCCTAAACCAATTACAACCACAGATGCCACAATATCTACATAGACGACTGATATCGAAATTAGAAAACAGATAAGTTGGGTCCAATTCTGCTAGTTTGTGGAGCATAAAAAAATATGTCTTGTCTCTTCCCTTACTCCAAAACGTATACCAAAAACCTTGTTTTAAGGCACATTGTATACATTCAAACACGACAGAAGCCAGATCCATGTGTTTAAAGTCATTTATACTAACAAAAGGACATATTATATTTTCAAGCTACACTTTTCCGGATCAAAGAAGAATGTTTCGAAACATAAATTTTACTTTATATAAGAAGTAAAAAAAATACCAACAAAGATTGACTTCCCTTTAAAAGTAAAATTTTGGTTCAAAAACGTACAGTCTATCTAAAGATTATAGATAGGAATTATGATAAATAAAAAAATATGTTCTTAAAAATGCCTTGATCTACCCTTAATTTCTTCCTTTGTCGACAAGGGCCTGTTGCGCAACGGATAACGCGCCTGACTACGGATCAGGAGATTCCAGGTTCGAATCCTGGCAGGCTCGAAGTTTCTTTTTCATTATTTTGTTTACTACTGATTACAAGAGGTTATTATCAAAACATTACGAACGCCGACATCAAAAACGTACAGTCTATCTATAGATTAGAGCCTAGAATTATGATAAATTAAAAAATATGTTTTTAAAAAATGCCTTGATCTACCCTTAATTTTTTCCTTTGCCGACAAGGGCCTGTGGCGCAACGGATAACGCGCCTGACTACGGATCAGGAGATTCCAGGTTCGAATCCTGGCAGGCTCGAAGTTTCTTTCTCATTCTTTTTTTACTACTGATTAAAAGCGGTTATTATCAAAACATTTCGAAAATTATCAAGTAAATCAATATGAATAATTAACTTAATCAGATTATTTTTCTTCTTGGCATTTTGATGAAATTTTGAAAAAACACGCGAAAATATTTCGACTTTCAAAAATTATCCATTGAGAAACACTTTTAGAATGCTTCTGATGCTGTCATTATTATGGAAAATGTAAAACAAGAATAGACTTTGCATTTGATTCTTATAATTAAAATTCTTACACTGTTTAAAATTTCCTAAACCAATTACAACCACAGATGCCACAATATCTACATAGACGACTGATATCGAAATTAGAAAACAGATAAGTTGGGTCCAATTCTGCTAGTTTGTGGAGCATAAAAAAATATGTCTTGTCTCTTCCCTTACTCCAAAACGTATACCAAAAACCTTGTTTTAAGGCACATTGTATACATTCAAACACGACAGAAGCCAGATCCATGTGTTTAAAGTCATTTATACTAACAAAAGGACATATTATATTTTCAAGCTACACTTTTCCGGATCAAAGAAGAATGTTTCGAAACATAAATTTTACTTTATATAAGAAGTAAAAAAAATACCAACAAAGATTGACTTCCCTTTAAAAGTAAAATTTTGGTTCAAAAACGTACAGTCTATCTAAAGATTATAGATAGGAATTATGATAAATAAAAAAATATGTTCTTAAAAATGCCTTGATCTACCCTTAATTTCTTCCTTTGTCGACAAGGGCCTGTTGCGCAACGGATAACGCGCCTGACTACGGATCAGGAGATTCCAGGTTCGAATCCTGGCAGGCTCGAAGTTTCTTTTTCATTATTTTGTTTACTACTGATTACAAGAGGTTATTATCAAAACATTACGAACGCCGACATCAAAAACGTACAGTCTATCTATAGATTAGAGCCTAGAATTATGATAAATTAAAAAATATGTTTTTAAAAAATGCCTTGATCTACCCTTAATTTTTTCCTTTGCCGACAAGGGCCTGTGGCGCAACGGATAACGCGCCTGACTACGGATCAGGAGATTCCAGGTTCGAATCCTGGCAGGCTCGAAGTTTCTTTCTCATTCTTTTTTTACTACTGATTAAAAGCGGTTATTATCAAAACATTTCGAAAATTATCAAGTAAGTCAATATGAATAATTAACTTAATCAGATTATTTTTCTTCTTGGCATTTTGATGAAATTTTGAAAAAACACGCGAAAATATTTCGACTTTCAAAAATTATCCATTGAGAAACACTTTTAGAATGCTTCTGATGCTGTCATTATTATGGAAAATGTAAAACAAGAATAGACTTTGCATTTGATTCTTTTAATTAAAATTCTTACACTGTTTAAAATTTCCTAAACCAATTACAACCACAGATGCCACAACATCTACATAGACGACTGATATCGAAATTAGAAAACAGATAAGTTGGGTCCAATTCTGCTAGTTTGTGGAGCATAAAAAAATATGTCTTGTCTCTTCCCTTACTCCAAAACTTATACCAAAAACCTTGTTTTAAGGCACATTGTATACATTCAAACACGACAGAAGCCAGATTCATGTGTTTAAAGTCATTTATACTAACAAAAGGATATATTATATTTTCAAGCTACACTTTTCCGGATCAAAGAAGAATGTTTCGAAACATAAATTTTACTTTATATAAGAAGTCAAAAAAATACCAACAAAGATTGACTTCCCTTTAAAAGTAAAATTTTGGTTCAAAAACGTACAGTCTATCTAAAGATTAGAGATAGGAATTATGATAAATAAAAACAAAATGTTCTTAAAAATGCCTTGATCTACCCTTAATTTCTTCCTTTGTCGACAAGGGCCTGTGGCGCAACGGATAACGCGCCTGACTACGGATCAGGAGATTCCAGGTTCGAATCCTGGCAGGCTCGAAGTTTCTTTCTCATTCTTTTTTTACTACTGATTAAAAGCGGTTATTATCAAAACATTTCGAAAATTATCAAGTAAATCAATATGAATAATTAACTTAATCAGATTATTTTTCTTCTTGGCATTTTGATGAAATTTTGAAAAAACACACGAAAATATTTCGACTTTCAAAAATTATCCATTGAGAAACACTTTTAGAATGCTTCTGATGCTGTCATTAATATGGAAAATGTAAAACAAGAATAGACTTTGCATTTGATTCTTTTAATTAAAATTCTTACACTGTTTAAAATTTCCTAAACCAATTACAACCACAGATGCCACAATATCTACATAGACGACTGATATCGAAATTAGAAAACAGATAAGTTGGGTCCAATTCTGCTAGTTTGTGGAGCATAAAAAAATATGTCTTGTCTCTTCCCTTACTCCAAAACTTATACCAAAAACCTTGTTTTAAGGCACATTGTATACATTCAAACACGACAGAAGCCAGATTCATGTGTTTAAAGTCATTTATACTAACAAAAGGATATATTATATTTTCAAGCTACACTTTTCCGGATCAAAGAAGAATGTTTCGAAACATAAATTTTACTTTATATAAGAAGTCAAAAAAATACCAACAAAGATTGACTTCCCTTTAAAAGTAAAATTTTGGTTCAAAAACGTACAGTCTATCTAAAGATTAGAGATAGGAATTATGATAAATAAAAACAAAATGTTCTTAAAAATGCCTTGATCTACCCTTAATTTCTTACTTTGTCGACAAGGGCCTGTGGCGCAACGGATAACGCGCCTGACTACGGATCAGGAGATTCCAGGTTCGAATCCTGGCAGGCTCGACGTTTCTTTCTCATTCTTTTTTTACTACTGATTAAAAGCGGTTATTATCAAAACATTTCGAAAATTATCAAGTAAATCAATATGAATAATTAACTTAATCAGATTATTTTTCTTCTTGGCATTTTGATGAAATTTTGAAAAAACACGCGAAAATATTTCGACTTTCAAAAATTATCCATTGAGAAACACTTTTAGAATGCTTCTGATGCTGTCATTATTATGGAAAATGTAAAACAAGAATAGACTTTGCATTTGATTCTTTTAATTAAAATTCTTACACTGTTTAAAATTTCCTAAACCAATTACAACCACAGATGCCACAACATCTACATAGACGACTGATATCGAAATTAGAAAACAGATAAGTTGGGTCCAATTCTGCTAGTTTGTGGAGCATAAAAAAATATGTCTTGTCTCTTCCCTTACTCCAAAACGTATACCAAAAACCTTGTTTTAAGGCACATTGTATACATTCAAACACGACAGAAGCCAGATCCATGTGTTTAAAGTCATTTATACTAACAAAAGGACATATTATATTTTCAAGCTACACTTTTCCGGATCAAAGAAGAATGTTTCGAAACATAAATTTTACTTTATATAAGAAGTAAAAAAAATACCAACAAAGATTGACTTCCCTTTAAAAGTAAAATTTTGGTTCAAAAACGTACAGTCTATCTAAAGATTATAGATAGGAATTATGATAAATAAAAAAATATGTTCTTAAAAATGCCTTGATCTACCCTTAATTTCTTCCTTTGTCGACAAGGGCCTGTGGCGCAACGGATAACGCGCCTGACTACGGATCAGGAGATTCCAGGTTCGAATCCTGGCAGGCTCGAAGTTTCTTTTTCATTATTTTGTTTACTACTGATTACAAGAGGTTATTATCAAAACATTACGAACGCCGACATCAAAAACGTACAGTCTATCTATAGATTAGAGCCTAGAATTATGATAAATTAAAAAATATGTTTTTAAAAAATGCCTTGATCTACCCTTAATTTTTTCCTTTGCCGACAAGGGCCTGTGGCGCAACGGATAACGCGCCTGACTACGGATCAGGAGATTCCAGGTTCGAATCCTGGCAGGCTCGAAGTTTCTTTCTCATTCTTTTTTTACTACTGATTAAAAGCGGTTATTATCAAAACATTTCGAAAATTATCAAGTAAGTCAATATGAAAAATTAACTTAATCAGATTATTTTTCTTCTTGGCATTTTGATGAAATTTTGAAAAAACACGCGAAAATATTTCGACTTTCAAAAATTATCCATTGAGAAACACTTTTAGAATGCTTCTGATGCTGTCATTATTATGGAAAATGTAAAACAAGAATAGACTTTGCATTTGATTCTTTTAATTAAAATTCTTACACTGTTTAAAATTTCCTAAACCAATTACAACCACAGATGCCACAACATCTACATAGACGACTGATATCGAAATTAGAAAACAGATAAGTTGGGTCCAATTCTGCTAGTTTGTGGAGCATAAAAAAATATGTCTTGTCTCTTCCCTTACTCCAAAACTTATACCAAAAACCTTGTTTTAAGGCACATTGTATACATTCAAACAAGACAGAAGCCAGATTCATGTGTTTAAAGTCATTTATACTAACAAAAGGATATATTATATTTTCAAGCTACACTTTTCCGGATCAAAGAAGAATGTTTCGAAACATAAATTTTACTTTATATAAGAAGTCAAAAAAATACCAACAAAGATTGACTTCCCTTTAAAAGTAAAATTTTGGTTCAAAAACGTACAGTCTATCTAAAGATTGAATGCCTAAGAGGGACTGCTCAGACTGGGAACCAGATCTGTAGAGCATAGATGTCCCTCCCGGTCCCTTTATTAAGGTCTTTAAAAAAAAAAAAAAAAAAAAAAACATATTTCAGCTGGAGCTGAACCCGCCAGAAAACGCGACAAGCGGCGGGGTGGAAATAGATATGCTAAGGTGATACTATCTTAATGATAATAACTGATGGTGGTACATATTAAGGCCAGGAGGCCGGTCCTGCCGGGCCACAGCCCCACGCGACAGAGGGCAGGAACTTGGAGCAGTAAAAGAATGAAGGGGAGTGATATGAAGTATGTCCGTCGCTGTGACCAGTGTCACCTCGCGCCAGGCAGCGATAGACTGAAGCGACTGTGCCAAGTTGAACAGTTCATGATGCAGCTGTGGAAGAGGGACTGGAGCATTGAGTGTGAGGCTGTGAGGTGATGATGGCGTGAGAGGTGAGGAGCTCGAAGGTGAGAGACTGTTGGTGAGGAGGTGACTGTAGGCGGGAATGGGTAGTTGCTAGTAGCTGGACATGGAGTACTGAGCATGAGGCCAGGAATGCTGTAACGAATTGTTGAGATTGAAAGGATGGTACCGGCTCGGGTTGAAGTAGGGGAACCATGAGTTTCCCCAGCTTGCTGCGTGTGTGTCTGAGAAGCTTAAGTTACGTTTGTGTAATGAATGGTTGTTTTGTGCATGTTGTGGTTGATGTGTGTGAGGCAAATGATGACTATAATTTGATAACTTCGCTGGTTGTGATTTGAGGCTAAAAACTATGTCTAGGGCGTTTCGGGTGTGTGTGTATAGTTTTCTGTATGTGGTGCATGAGGGGTCCGACGCCTGGTGACATGTGTCAAAGCGAGTGCTCCATCTTTTGTTGTACTGTATGCAGTTGATGCAGCATGGGCGTCTTTTGCATGTGGAGTCAATGTCTTGGTGCTCCCCTCCGCAGTTAACACAGTGAGGGGGCCGTTTGCAGTTTTTCTCTGTGTGGTTGAGGGCCTGGCACTTTCTGCATCTGGTGATGGTGGTGTGGGGTCTAAGAGGTGATGTGCGGAGGCCAATCGTAAGTCCTCCGTCTGCAATGATGGCATGTGCCAACTGTTTCGGCATCAGGAGGACGATATCTTTTGTTGTTGTATTCCTTTTGCTTTTAAGTACTTTGAGGATGGTAACTTCAGTGCTGGGGAGATCATACATGGCTGCGATGGAGTCATGTATCTTGTCTTTGTGTTGGTCGTCTACATTAAGGAGTATCATCTTCTGGAGTGGTGGTTGTTTAGGTGTGATTATTAGGTTGTTGCTGAGGTTGCTGTGTTGTTTAATGTCGTCTTGGAGCGTCTGTAGGTCTGCTTGTGTTTTGCATGTAACCTCGATATGATTTTGCTTGTGGAGGACGTGGCTGGGTTGAATGGGTGCATAGTAGGATGTTTGGTGTATCAGGTTGTCTATTTCTTTGCTGGTTTTCTTGCTAGTGCCTTTGATGATGAGGGTGTTCTTGACTGTGTTGGGGACTGTTGGCTTTGGTGTGGAATGTGTCAGGATATTACTGTATCTGGGTGCTGCGTTGGTGTCCTCATGGCCTATTGGGGATGTGCAACGGGAAGGTACAATGGATTCCAAGGCTTGCTGGGATGATGATTGTGCCTTTAGTGCTGCCGCAATATCTTCTGCACGTGGGATTGTCTTGGTGAGGATGGAAAAGCTCTGTTTAGATTGGTGGAGTTCTGCTTCCAGGCATTGGACCTGTGTGTGAAGTGTTTGTACTTTAACACGCGCTGCTTCTAGAATCTTGTGTGTTTCTGTGTTTGTGGTAATGATAGATTTAAGGTGAATGTCAATATCTAAAAGCTGGCTGATATAGCGTGAGTAATGGTTATTCCTATCTAAATCGTCCCGTAAGGCTCGGACAAGTGCTAAAATCGTCTCTGTGGTGCGTGAAATTTTGGCCGCCCTCCAAGAGGTGTTTACTATAGTTGTGCTGGAAGGTGGAGCTGGGGTGTAGTTCTGGGACTGCGAGACAGATTCGGCCTTTGCTGACTCCTCGGTCTGACCGAAGATGTCGTCAATGTCTAATTCACTATCAGATGAGTCCATGGCTAATACTTGTGAGTAGAAAAAGCGATATTAGTTGAAAAAAGATAATAAATTCACATACCTTTGGACCCAGGCCACATCCGACGACGACTGTGCACAGGATCTCACCCTGCCAGCAGCATGTTCTAGAAACACTATGAAGTGAAGATGAATGGGGTGTTGCCATGCATTGCAAAGGGGAAGAAGGTGAAAAATTGGCTGAAAGGGGCCACTGAGATGTTGAAAATATTACAGAGTTGTGATTATTTCTTAGATGTTACATAGTTAAATTACGACTAATAGTCTACGTTATTTGTGTGTGAAAATAACAGAGCCCCATCCTATGTGACAACCCGTCAAAGTTATTTTGTGTGAAGTTCTTCTAAGTTTTCTTTTATGTGTAGAGATAGGAATTATGATAAATAAAAACAAAATGTTCTTAAAAATGCCTTGATCTACCCTTAATTTCTTCCTTTGTCGACAAGGGCCTGTGGCGCAACGGATAACGCGCCTGACTACGGATCAGGAGATTCCAGGTTCGAATCCTGGCAGGCTCGAAGTTTCTTTCTCATTCTTTTTTTACTACTGATTAAAAGCGGTTATTATCAAAACATTTCGAAAATTATCAAGTAAATCAATATGAATAATTAACTTAATCAGATTATTTTTCTTCTTGGCATTTTGATGAAATTTTGAAAAAACACGCGAAAATATTTCGACTTTCAAAAATTATCCATTGAGAAACACTTTTAGAATGCTTCTGATGCTGTCATTATTATGGAAAATGTAAAACAAGAATAGACTTTGCATTTGATTCTTTTAATTAAAATTCTTACACTGTTTAAAATTTCCTAAACCAATTACAACCACAGATGCCACAATATCTACATAGACGACTGATATCGAAATTAGAAAACAGATAAGTTGGGTCCAATTCTGCTAGTTTGTGGAGCATAAAAAAATATGTCTTGTCTCTTCCCTTACTCCAAAACTTATACCAAAAACCTTGTTTTAAGGCACATTGTATACATTCAAACACGACAGAAGCCAGATTCATGTGTTTAAAGTCATTTATACTAACAAAAGGATATATTATATTTTCAAGCTACACTTTTCCGGATCAAAGAAGAATGTTTCGAAACATAAATTTTACTTTATATAAGAAGTCAAAAAAATACCAACAAAGATTGACTTCCCTTTAAAAGTAAAATTTTGGTTCAAAAACGTACAGTCTATCTAAAGATTAGAGATAGGAATTATGATAAATAAAAACAAAATGTTCTTAAAAATGCCTTGATCTAACCTTAATTTCTTCCTTTGTCGACAAGGGCCTGTGGCGCAACGGATAACGCGCCTGACTACGGATCAGGAGATTCCAGGTTCGAATCCTGGCAGGCTCGACGTTTCTTTCTCATTCTTTTTTTACTACTGATTAAAAGCGGTTATTATCAAAACATTTCGAAAATTATCAAGTAAATCAATATGAATAATTAACTTAATCAGATTATTTTTCTTCTTGGCATTTTGATGAAATTTTGAAAAAACACGCGAAAATATTTCGACTTTCAAAAATTATCCATTGAGAAACACTTTTAGAATGCTTCTGATGCTGTCATTATTATGGAAAATGTAAAACAAGAATAGACTTTGCATTTGATTCTTTTAATTAAAATTCTTACACTGTTTAAAATTTCCTAAACCAATTACAACCACAGATGCCACAACATCTACATAGACGACTGATATCGAAATTAGAAAACAGATAAGTTGGGTCCAATTCTGCTAGTTTGTGGAGCATAAAAAAATATGTCTTGTCTCTTCCCTTACTCCAAAACGTATACAAAAAACCTTGTTTTAAGGCACATTGTATACATTCAAACACGACAGAAGCCAGATCCATGTGTTTAAAGTCATTTATACTAACAAAAGGACATATTATATTTTCAAGCTACACTTTTCCGGATCAAAGAAGAATGTTTCGAAACATAAATTTTACTTTATATAAGAAGTAAAAAAAATACCAACAAAGATTGACTTCCCTTTAAAAGTAAAATTTTGGTTCAAAAACGTACAGTCTATCTAAAGATTATAGATAGGAATTATGATAAATAAAAAAATATGTTCTTAAAAATGCCTTGATCTACCCTTAATTTCTTCCTTTGTCGACAAGGGCCTGTGGCGCAACGGATAACGCGCCTGACTACGGATCAGGAGATTCCAGGTTCGAATCCTGGCAGGCTCGAAGTTTCTTTTTCATTATTTTGTTTACTACTGATTACAAGAGGTTATTATCAAAACATTACGAACGCCGACATCAAAAACGTACAGTCTATCTATAGATTAGAGCCTAGAATTATGATAAATTAAAAAATATGTTTTTAAAAAATGCCTTGATCTACCCTTAATTTTTTCCTTTGCCGACAAGGGCCTGTGGCGCAACGGATAACGCGCCTGACTACGGATCAGGAGATTCCAGGTTCGAATCCTGGCAGGCTCGAAGTTTCTTTCTCATTCTTTTTTTACTACTGATTAAAAGCGGTTATTATCAAAACATTTCGAAAATTATCAAGTAAGTCAATATGAATAATTAACTTAATCAGATTATTTTTCTTCTTGGCATTTTGATGAAATTTTGAAAAAACACGCGAAAATATTTCGACTTTCAAAAATTATCCATTGAGAAACACTTTTAGAATGCTTCTGATGCTGTCATTATTATGGAAAATGTAAAACAAGAATAGACTTTGCATTTGATTCTTTTAATTAAAATTCTTACACTGTTTAAAATTTCCTAAACCAATTACAACCACAGATGCCACAACATCTACATAGACGACTGATATCGAAATTAGAAAACAGATAAGTTGGGTCCAATTCTGCTAGTTTGTGGAGCATAAAAAAATATGTCTTGTCTCTTCCCTTACTCCAAAACTTATACCAAAAACCTTGTTTTAAGGCACATTGTATACATTCAAACACGACAGAAGCCAGATTCATGTGTTTAAAGTCATTTATACTAACAAAAGGATATATTATATTTTCAAGCTACACTTTTCCGGATCAAAGAAGAATGTTTCGAAACATAAATTTTACTTTATATAAGAAGTCAAAAAAATACCAACAAAGATTGACTTCCCTTTAAAAGTAAAATTTTGGTTCAAAAACGTACAGTCTATCTAAAGATTAGAGATAGGAATTATGATAAATAAAAACAAAATGTTCTTAAAAATGCCTTGATCTACCCTTAATTTCTTCCTTTGTCGACAAGGGCCTGTGGCGCAACGGATAACGCGCCTGACTACGGATCAGGAGATTCCAGGTTCGAATCCTGGCAGGCTCGAAGTTTCTTTCTCATTCTTTTTTTACTACTGATTAAAAGCGGTTATTATCAAAACATTTCGAAAATTATCAAGTAAATCAATATGAATAATTAACTTAATCAGATTATTTTTCTTCTTGGCATTTTGATGAAATTTTGAAAAAACACGCGAAAATATTTCGACTTTCAAAAATTATCCATTGAGAAACACTTTTAGAATGCTTCTGATGCTGTCATTATTATGGAAAATGTAAAACAAGAATAGACTTTGCATTTGATTCTTTTAATTAAAATTCTTACACTGTTTAAAATTTCCTAAACCAATTACAACCACAGATGCCACAATATCTACATAGACGACTGATATCGAAATTAGAAAACAGATAAGTTGGGTCCAATTCTGCTAGTTTGTGGAGCATAAAAAAATATGTCTTGTCTCTTCCCTTACTCCAAAACTTATACCAAAAACCTTGTTTTAAGGCACATTGTATACATTCAAACACGACAGAAGCCAGATCCATGTGTTTAAAATCATTTATACTAATAAAAGGACATATTATATTTTCAAGCCACACTTTTCCGGATCAAAGAAGAATGTTTCGAAACATAAATTTTACTTTATATAAGAAGTCAAAAAAATACCAACAAAGATTGACTTCCCTTTAAAAGTAAAATTTTGGTTCAAAAACGTACAGTCTATCTAAAGATTAGAGATAGGAATTATGATAAATAAAAAAATATGTTCTTAAAAATGCCTTGATCTACCCTTAATTTCTTCCTTTGTCGACAAGGACCTGTGGCGCAACGGATAACGCGCCTGACTACGGATCAGGAGATTCCAGGTTCGAATCCTGGCAGGCTCGAAGTTTCTTTTTCATTATTTTGTTTACTACTGATTACAAGAGGTTATTATCAAAACATTACGAACCCCGACATCAAAAACGTACAATCTATCTATAGATTAGAGCCTAGAATTATGATAAATTAAAAAATATGTTTTTAAAAAATGCCTTGATCTACCCTTAATTTTTTCCTTTGCCGACAAGGGCCTGTGGCGCAACGGGTTGAGTTGGGTTGATTATTGACGGCCAATTATCGACACTAGGGATATAGGCCCGGGGGGAGTGCCCTTCGTGGGGGTCTTTCTAAGGGAACCTAATCCGTATTTACGCATGGAGAAAATCCACGGCTCGAAAGAAAACCACGAAAACTCCGAGCGATTAGGCCGACGGGCGCGATTGGGATCGAACCCAGCACCTCCCGTCTACCAGCTTCGAGAGCGCAACCTCGTGGCGCAACGGATAACGCGCCTGACTACGGATCAGGAGATTCCAGGTTCGAATCCTGGCAGGCTCGAAGTTTCTTTCTCATTCTTTTTTTACTACTGATTAAAAGCGGTTATTATCAAAACATTTCGAAAATTATCAAGTAAATCAATATGAATAATTAACTTAATCAGATTATTTTTCTTCTTGGCATTTTGATGAAATTTTG
Organism: Maratus michaelseni; assembly: GCA_963931845.1. NCBI lineage: Eukaryota > Metazoa > Arthropoda > Arachnida > Araneae > Salticidae > Maratus > Maratus michaelseni. Next base: position 255,380,515 of record OZ007586.1, on the reverse strand, counting down.
AAAAAACACGCGAAAATATTTCGACTTTCAAAAATTATCCATTGAGAAACACTTTTAGAATGCTTCTGATGCTGTCATTATTATGGAAAATGTAAAACAAGAATAGACTTTGCATTTGATTCTTTTAATTAAAATTCTTACACTGTTTAAAATTTCCTAAACCAATTACAACCACAGATGCCACAACATCTACATAGACGACTGATATCGAAATTAGAAAACAGATAAGTTGGGTCCAATTCTGCTAGTTTGTGGAGCATAAAAAAATATGTCTTGTCTCTTCCCTTACTCCAAAACGTATACCAAAAACCTTGTTTTAAGGCACATTGTATACATTCAAACACGACAGAAGCCAGATCCATGTGTTTAAAGTCATTTATACTAACAAAAGGACATATTATATTTTCAAGCTACACTTTTCCGGATCAAAGAAGAATGTTTCGAAACATAAATTTTACTTTATATAAGAAGTAAAAAAAATACCAACAAAGATTGACTTCCCTTTAAAAGTAAAATTTTGGTTCAAAAACGTACAGTCTATCTAAAGATTATAGATAGGAATTATGATAAATAAAAAAATATGTTCTTAAAAATGCCTTGATCTACCCTTAATTTCTTCCTTTGTCGACAAGGGCCTGTGGCGCAACGGATAACGCGCCTGACTACGGATCAGGAGATTCCAGGTTCGAATCCTGGCAGGCTCGAAGTTTCTTTTTCATTATTTTGTTTACTACTGATTACAAGAGGTTATTATCAAAACATTACGAACGCCGACATCAAAAACGTACAGTCTATCTATAGATTAGAGCCTAGAATTATGATAAATTAAAAAATATGTTTTTAAAAAATGCCTTGATCTACCCTTAATTTTTTCCTTTGCCGACAAGGGCCTGTGGCGCAACGGATAACGCGCCTGACTACGGATCAGGAGATTCCAGGTTCGAATCCTGGCAGGCTCGAAGTTTCTTTCTCATTCTTTTTTTACTACTGATTAAAAGCGGTTATTATCAAAACATTTCGAAAATTATCAAGTAAGTCAATATGAAAAATTAACTTAATCAGATTATTTTTCTTCTTGGCATTTTGATGAAATTTTGAAAAAACACGCGAAAATATTTCGACTTTCAAAAATTATCCATTGAGAAACACTTTTAGAATGCTTCTGATGCTGTCATTATTATGGAAAATGTAAAACAAGAATAGACTTTGCATTTGATTCTTTTAATTAAAATTCTTACACTGTTTAAAATTTCCTAAACCAATTACAACCACAGATGCCACAACATCTACATAGACGACTGATATCGAAATTAGAAAACAGATAAGTTGGGTCCAATTCTGCTAGTTTGTGGAGCATAAAAAAATATGTCTTGTCTCTTCCCTTACTCCAAAACTTATACCAAAAACCTTGTTTTAAGGCACATTGTATACATTCAAACAAGACAGAAGCCAGATTCATGTGTTTAAAGTCATTTATACTAACAAAAGGATATATTATATTTTCAAGCTACACTTTTCCGGATCAAAGAAGAATGTTTCGAAACATAAATTTTACTTTATATAAGAAGTCAAAAAAATACCAACAAAGATTGACTTCCCTTTAAAAGTAAAATTTTGGTTCAAAAACGTACAGTCTATCTAAAGATTGAATGCCTAAGAGGGACTGCTCAGACTGGGAACCAGATCTGTAGAGCATAGATGTCCCTCCCGGTCCCTTTATTAAGGTCTTTAAAAAAAAAAAAAAAAAAAAAACATATTTCAGCTGGAGCTGAACCCGCCAGAAAACGCGACAAGCGGCGGGGTGGAAATAGATATGCTAAGGTGATACTATCTTAATGATAATAACTGATGGTGGTACATATTAAGGCCAGGAGGCCGGTCCTGCCGGGCCACAGCCCCACGCGACAGAGGGCAGGAACTTGGAGCAGTAAAAGAATGAAGGGGAGTGATATGAAGTATGTCCGTCGCTGTGACCAGTGTCACCTCGCGCCAGGCAGCGATAGACTGAAGCGACTGTGCCAAGTTGAACAGTTCATGATGCAGCTGTGGAAGAGGGACTGGAGCATTGAGTGTGAGGCTGTGAGGTGATGATGGCGTGAGAGGTGAGGAGCTCGAAGGTGAGAGACTGTTGGTGAGGAGGTGACTGTAGGCGGGAATGGGTAGTTGCTAGTAGCTGGACATGGAGTACTGAGCATGAGGCCAGGAATGCTGTAACGAATTGTTGAGATTGAAAGGATGGTACCGGCTCGGGTTGAAGTAGGGGAACCATGAGTTTCCCCAGCTTGCTGCGTGTGTGTCTGAGAAGCTTAAGTTACGTTTGTGTAATGAATGGTTGTTTTGTGCATGTTGTGGTTGATGTGTGTGAGGCAAATGATGACTATAATTTGATAACTTCGCTGGTTGTGATTTGAGGCTAAAAACTATGTCTAGGGCGTTTCGGGTGTGTGTGTATAGTTTTCTGTATGTGGTGCATGAGGGGTCCGACGCCTGGTGACATGTGTCAAAGCGAGTGCTCCATCTTTTGTTGTACTGTATGCAGTTGATGCAGCATGGGCGTCTTTTGCATGTGGAGTCAATGTCTTGGTGCTCCCCTCCGCAGTTAACACAGTGAGGGGGCCGTTTGCAGTTTTTCTCTGTGTGGTTGAGGGCCTGGCACTTTCTGCATCTGGTGATGGTGGTGTGGGGTCTAAGAGGTGATGTGCGGAGGCCAATCGTAAGTCCTCCGTCTGCAATGATGGCATGTGCCAACTGTTTCGGCATCAGGAGGACGATATCTTTTGTTGTTGTATTCCTTTTGCTTTTAAGTACTTTGAGGATGGTAACTTCAGTGCTGGGGAGATCATACATGGCTGCGATGGAGTCATGTATCTTGTCTTTGTGTTGGTCGTCTACATTAAGGAGTATCATCTTCTGGAGTGGTGGTTGTTTAGGTGTGATTATTAGGTTGTTGCTGAGGTTGCTGTGTTGTTTAATGTCGTCTTGGAGCGTCTGTAGGTCTGCTTGTGTTTTGCATGTAACCTCGATATGATTTTGCTTGTGGAGGACGTGGCTGGGTTGAATGGGTGCATAGTAGGATGTTTGGTGTATCAGGTTGTCTATTTCTTTGCTGGTTTTCTTGCTAGTGCCTTTGATGATGAGGGTGTTCTTGACTGTGTTGGGGACTGTTGGCTTTGGTGTGGAATGTGTCAGGATATTACTGTATCTGGGTGCTGCGTTGGTGTCCTCATGGCCTATTGGGGATGTGCAACGGGAAGGTACAATGGATTCCAAGGCTTGCTGGGATGATGATTGTGCCTTTAGTGCTGCCGCAATATCTTCTGCACGTGGGATTGTCTTGGTGAGGATGGAAAAGCTCTGTTTAGATTGGTGGAGTTCTGCTTCCAGGCATTGGACCTGTGTGTGAAGTGTTTGTACTTTAACACGCGCTGCTTCTAGAATCTTGTGTGTTTCTGTGTTTGTGGTAATGATAGATTTAAGGTGAATGTCAATATCTAAAAGCTGGCTGATATAGCGTGAGTAATGGTTATTCCTATCTAAATCGTCCCGTAAGGCTCGGACAAGTGCTAAAATCGTCTCTGTGGTGCGTGAAATTTTGGCCGCCCTCCAAGAGGTGTTTACTATAGTTGTGCTGGAAGGTGGAGCTGGGGTGTAGTTCTGGGACTGCGAGACAGATTCGGCCTTTGCTGACTCCTCGGTCTGACCGAAGATGTCGTCAATGTCTAATTCACTATCAGATGAGTCCATGGCTAATACTTGTGAGTAGAAAAAGCGATATTAGTTGAAAAAAGATAATAAATTCACATACCTTTGGACCCAGGCCACATCCGACGACGACTGTGCACAGGATCTCACCCTGCCAGCAGCATGTTCTAGAAACACTATGAAGTGAAGATGAATGGGGTGTTGCCATGCATTGCAAAGGGGAAGAAGGTGAAAAATTGGCTGAAAGGGGCCACTGAGATGTTGAAAATATTACAGAGTTGTGATTATTTCTTAGATGTTACATAGTTAAATTACGACTAATAGTCTACGTTATTTGTGTGTGAAAATAACAGAGCCCCATCCTATGTGACAACCCGTCAAAGTTATTTTGTGTGAAGTTCTTCTAAGTTTTCTTTTATGTGTAGAGATAGGAATTATGATAAATAAAAACAAAATGTTCTTAAAAATGCCTTGATCTACCCTTAATTTCTTCCTTTGTCGACAAGGGCCTGTGGCGCAACGGATAACGCGCCTGACTACGGATCAGGAGATTCCAGGTTCGAATCCTGGCAGGCTCGAAGTTTCTTTCTCATTCTTTTTTTACTACTGATTAAAAGCGGTTATTATCAAAACATTTCGAAAATTATCAAGTAAATCAATATGAATAATTAACTTAATCAGATTATTTTTCTTCTTGGCATTTTGATGAAATTTTGAAAAAACACGCGAAAATATTTCGACTTTCAAAAATTATCCATTGAGAAACACTTTTAGAATGCTTCTGATGCTGTCATTATTATGGAAAATGTAAAACAAGAATAGACTTTGCATTTGATTCTTTTAATTAAAATTCTTACACTGTTTAAAATTTCCTAAACCAATTACAACCACAGATGCCACAATATCTACATAGACGACTGATATCGAAATTAGAAAACAGATAAGTTGGGTCCAATTCTGCTAGTTTGTGGAGCATAAAAAAATATGTCTTGTCTCTTCCCTTACTCCAAAACTTATACCAAAAACCTTGTTTTAAGGCACATTGTATACATTCAAACACGACAGAAGCCAGATTCATGTGTTTAAAGTCATTTATACTAACAAAAGGATATATTATATTTTCAAGCTACACTTTTCCGGATCAAAGAAGAATGTTTCGAAACATAAATTTTACTTTATATAAGAAGTCAAAAAAATACCAACAAAGATTGACTTCCCTTTAAAAGTAAAATTTTGGTTCAAAAACGTACAGTCTATCTAAAGATTAGAGATAGGAATTATGATAAATAAAAACAAAATGTTCTTAAAAATGCCTTGATCTAACCTTAATTTCTTCCTTTGTCGACAAGGGCCTGTGGCGCAACGGATAACGCGCCTGACTACGGATCAGGAGATTCCAGGTTCGAATCCTGGCAGGCTCGACGTTTCTTTCTCATTCTTTTTTTACTACTGATTAAAAGCGGTTATTATCAAAACATTTCGAAAATTATCAAGTAAATCAATATGAATAATTAACTTAATCAGATTATTTTTCTTCTTGGCATTTTGATGAAATTTTGAAAAAACACGCGAAAATATTTCGACTTTCAAAAATTATCCATTGAGAAACACTTTTAGAATGCTTCTGATGCTGTCATTATTATGGAAAATGTAAAACAAGAATAGACTTTGCATTTGATTCTTTTAATTAAAATTCTTACACTGTTTAAAATTTCCTAAACCAATTACAACCACAGATGCCACAACATCTACATAGACGACTGATATCGAAATTAGAAAACAGATAAGTTGGGTCCAATTCTGCTAGTTTGTGGAGCATAAAAAAATATGTCTTGTCTCTTCCCTTACTCCAAAACGTATACAAAAAACCTTGTTTTAAGGCACATTGTATACATTCAAACACGACAGAAGCCAGATCCATGTGTTTAAAGTCATTTATACTAACAAAAGGACATATTATATTTTCAAGCTACACTTTTCCGGATCAAAGAAGAATGTTTCGAAACATAAATTTTACTTTATATAAGAAGTAAAAAAAATACCAACAAAGATTGACTTCCCTTTAAAAGTAAAATTTTGGTTCAAAAACGTACAGTCTATCTAAAGATTATAGATAGGAATTATGATAAATAAAAAAATATGTTCTTAAAAATGCCTTGATCTACCCTTAATTTCTTCCTTTGTCGACAAGGGCCTGTGGCGCAACGGATAACGCGCCTGACTACGGATCAGGAGATTCCAGGTTCGAATCCTGGCAGGCTCGAAGTTTCTTTTTCATTATTTTGTTTACTACTGATTACAAGAGGTTATTATCAAAACATTACGAACGCCGACATCAAAAACGTACAGTCTATCTATAGATTAGAGCCTAGAATTATGATAAATTAAAAAATATGTTTTTAAAAAATGCCTTGATCTACCCTTAATTTTTTCCTTTGCCGACAAGGGCCTGTGGCGCAACGGATAACGCGCCTGACTACGGATCAGGAGATTCCAGGTTCGAATCCTGGCAGGCTCGAAGTTTCTTTCTCATTCTTTTTTTACTACTGATTAAAAGCGGTTATTATCAAAACATTTCGAAAATTATCAAGTAAGTCAATATGAATAATTAACTTAATCAGATTATTTTTCTTCTTGGCATTTTGATGAAATTTTGAAAAAACACGCGAAAATATTTCGACTTTCAAAAATTATCCATTGAGAAACACTTTTAGAATGCTTCTGATGCTGTCATTATTATGGAAAATGTAAAACAAGAATAGACTTTGCATTTGATTCTTTTAATTAAAATTCTTACACTGTTTAAAATTTCCTAAACCAATTACAACCACAGATGCCACAACATCTACATAGACGACTGATATCGAAATTAGAAAACAGATAAGTTGGGTCCAATTCTGCTAGTTTGTGGAGCATAAAAAAATATGTCTTGTCTCTTCCCTTACTCCAAAACTTATACCAAAAACCTTGTTTTAAGGCACATTGTATACATTCAAACACGACAGAAGCCAGATTCATGTGTTTAAAGTCATTTATACTAACAAAAGGATATATTATATTTTCAAGCTACACTTTTCCGGATCAAAGAAGAATGTTTCGAAACATAAATTTTACTTTATATAAGAAGTCAAAAAAATACCAACAAAGATTGACTTCCCTTTAAAAGTAAAATTTTGGTTCAAAAACGTACAGTCTATCTAAAGATTAGAGATAGGAATTATGATAAATAAAAACAAAATGTTCTTAAAAATGCCTTGATCTACCCTTAATTTCTTCCTTTGTCGACAAGGGCCTGTGGCGCAACGGATAACGCGCCTGACTACGGATCAGGAGATTCCAGGTTCGAATCCTGGCAGGCTCGAAGTTTCTTTCTCATTCTTTTTTTACTACTGATTAAAAGCGGTTATTATCAAAACATTTCGAAAATTATCAAGTAAATCAATATGAATAATTAACTTAATCAGATTATTTTTCTTCTTGGCATTTTGATGAAATTTTGAAAAAACACGCGAAAATATTTCGACTTTCAAAAATTATCCATTGAGAAACACTTTTAGAATGCTTCTGATGCTGTCATTATTATGGAAAATGTAAAACAAGAATAGACTTTGCATTTGATTCTTTTAATTAAAATTCTTACACTGTTTAAAATTTCCTAAACCAATTACAACCACAGATGCCACAATATCTACATAGACGACTGATATCGAAATTAGAAAACAGATAAGTTGGGTCCAATTCTGCTAGTTTGTGGAGCATAAAAAAATATGTCTTGTCTCTTCCCTTACTCCAAAACTTATACCAAAAACCTTGTTTTAAGGCACATTGTATACATTCAAACACGACAGAAGCCAGATCCATGTGTTTAAAATCATTTATACTAATAAAAGGACATATTATATTTTCAAGCCACACTTTTCCGGATCAAAGAAGAATGTTTCGAAACATAAATTTTACTTTATATAAGAAGTCAAAAAAATACCAACAAAGATTGACTTCCCTTTAAAAGTAAAATTTTGGTTCAAAAACGTACAGTCTATCTAAAGATTAGAGATAGGAATTATGATAAATAAAAAAATATGTTCTTAAAAATGCCTTGATCTACCCTTAATTTCTTCCTTTGTCGACAAGGACCTGTGGCGCAACGGATAACGCGCCTGACTACGGATCAGGAGATTCCAGGTTCGAATCCTGGCAGGCTCGAAGTTTCTTTTTCATTATTTTGTTTACTACTGATTACAAGAGGTTATTATCAAAACATTACGAACCCCGACATCAAAAACGTACAATCTATCTATAGATTAGAGCCTAGAATTATGATAAATTAAAAAATATGTTTTTAAAAAATGCCTTGATCTACCCTTAATTTTTTCCTTTGCCGACAAGGGCCTGTGGCGCAACGGGTTGAGTTGGGTTGATTATTGACGGCCAATTATCGACACTAGGGATATAGGCCCGGGGGGAGTGCCCTTCGTGGGGGTCTTTCTAAGGGAACCTAATCCGTATTTACGCATGGAGAAAATCCACGGCTCGAAAGAAAACCACGAAAACTCCGAGCGATTAGGCCGACGGGCGCGATTGGGATCGAACCCAGCACCTCCCGTCTACCAGCTTCGAGAGCGCAACCTCGTGGCGCAACGGATAACGCGCCTGACTACGGATCAGGAGATTCCAGGTTCGAATCCTGGCAGGCTCGAAGTTTCTTTCTCATTCTTTTTTTACTACTGATTAAAAGCGGTTATTATCAAAACATTTCGAAAATTATCAAGTAAGTCAATATGAATAATTAACTTAATCAGATTATTTTTCTTCTTGGCATTTTGATGAAATTTTGAAAAAACACGCGAAAATATTTCGACTTTCAAAAATTATCCATTGAGAAACACTTTTAGAATGCTTCTGATGCTGTCATTATTATGGAAAATGTAAAACAAGAATAGACTTTGCATTTGATTCTTTTAATTAAAATTCTTACACTGTTTAAAATTTCCTAAACCAATTACAACCACAGATGCCACAATATCTACATAGACGACTGATATCGAAATTAGAAAACAGATAAGTTGGGTCCAATTCTGCTAGTTTGTGGAGCATAAAAAAATATGTCTTGTCTCTTCCCTTACTCCAAAACTTACACCAAAAACCTTGTTTTAAGGCACATTGTATACATTCAAACACGACAGAAGCCAGATCCATGTGTTTAAAGTCATTTATACTAACAAAAGGATATATTATATTTTCAAGCTACACTTTTCCGGATCAAAGAAGAATGTTTCGAAACATAAATTTTACTTTATATAAGAAGTCAAAAAAATACCAACAAAGATTGACTTCCCTTTAAAAGTAAAATTTTGGTTCAAAAACGTACAGTCTATCTAAAGATTAGAGATAGGAATTATGATAAATAAAAAAATATGTTCTTAAAAATGCCTTGATCTACCCTTAATTTTTTCCTTTGTCGACAAGGGCCTGTGGCGCAACGGATAACGCGCCTGACTACGGATCAAGATATTCCAGGTTCGAATCCTGGCAGGCTCGAAGTTTCTTTCTCATTCTTTTTTTACTACTGATTAAAAGCGGTTATTATCAAAACATTTCGAAAATTATCAAGTAAATCAATATGAATAATTAACTTAATCAGATTATTTTTCTTCTTGGCATTTTGATGAAATTTTGAAAAAACACGCGAAAATATTTCGACTTTCAAAAATTATCCATTGAGAAACACTTTTAGAATGCTTCTGATGCTGTCATTATTATGGAAAATGTAAAACAAGAATAGACTTTGCATTTGATTCTTTTAATTAAAATTCTTACACTGTTTAAAATTTCCTAAACCAATTACAACCACAGATGCCACAATATCTACATAGACGACTGATATCGAAATTAGAAAACAGATAAGTTGGGTCCAATTCTGCTAGTTTGTGGAGCATAAAAAAATATGTCTTGTCTCTTCCCTTACTCCAAAACTTATACCAAAAACCTTGTTTTAAGGCACATTGTATACATTCAAACACGACAGAAGCCAGATCCATGTGTTTAAAGTCATTTATACTAACAAAAGGATATATTATATTTTCAAGCTACACTTTTCCGGATCAAAGAAGAATGTTTCGAAACATAAATTTTACTTTATATAAGAAGTCAAAAAAATACCAACAAAGATTGACTTCCCTTTAAAAGTAAAATTTTGGTTCAAAAACGTACAGTCTATCTAAAGATTAGAGATAGGAATTATGATAAATAAAAACAAAATGTTCTTAAAAATGCCTTGATCTACCCTTAATTTCTTCCTTTGTCGACAAGGGCCTGTGGCGCAACGGATAACGCGCCTGACTACGGATCAGGAGATTCCAGGTTTGAATCCTGGCAGGCTCGAAGTTTCTTTCTCATTCTTTTTTTACTACTGATTAAAAGCGGTTATTATCAAAACATTTCGAAAATTATCAAGTAAATCAATATGAATAATTAACTTAATCAGATTATTTTTCTTCTTGGCATTTTGATGAAATTTTGAAAAAACACGCGAAAATATTTCGACTTTCAAAAATTATCCATTGAGAAACACTTTTAGAATGCTTCTGATGCTGTCATTATTATGGAAAATGTAAAACAAGAATAGACTTTGCATTTGATTCTTTTAATTAAAATTCTTACACTGTTTAAAATTTCCTAAACCAATTACAACCACAGATGCCACAATATCTACATAGACGACTGATATCGAAATTAGAAAACAGATAAGTTGGGTCCAATTCTGCTAGTTTGTGGAGCATAAAAAAATATGTCTTGTCTCTTCCCTTACTCCAAAACTTATACCAAAAACCTTGTTTTAAGGCACATTGTATACATTCAAACACGACAGAAGCCAGATCCATGTGTTTAAAGTCATTTATACTAACAAAAGGACATATTATATTTTCAAGCCACACTTTTCCGGATCAAAGAAGAATGTTTCGAAACATAAATTTTACTTTATATAAGAAGTCAAAAAAATACCAACAAAGATTGACTTCCCTTTAAAAGTAAAATTTTGGTTCAAAAACGTACAGTCTATCTAAAGATTAGAGATAGGAATTATGATAAATAAAAAAATATGTTCTTAAAAATGCCTTGATCTACCCTTAATTTTTTCCTTTGTCGACAAGGGCCTGTGGCGCAACGAATAACGCGCCTGACTACGGATCAGGAGATTCCAGGTTCGAATCCTGGCATGCTCGAAGGTTCTTTCTCATTCTTTTTTTACTACTGATTACAAGAGGTTATTATCAAAACATTTCGAACCCCGACATCAAAAACGTACAGTCTACCTATAGATTAGAGCATGGAATTATGATAAATTAAAAAATATGTTTTTAAAAAATGCCTTGATCTACCCTTAATTTCTTCCTTTGGCAACAAAGACCTATGGCGCAACGGATATCGCGCCTGTCTACGGATCAGGAGATTCCAGGTTCGAATCCTGGCAGGCTCGAAGTTTCTTTCTCATTCTTTTTTTACTACTGATTAAAAGCGGTTATTATCAAAACATTTCGAAAATTATCAAGTAAATCAATATGAATAATTAACTTAATCAGATTATTTTTCTTCTTGGCATTTTGATGAAATTTTGAAAAAACACGCGAAAATATTTCGACTTTCAAAAATTATCCATTGAGAAACACTTTTAGAATGCTTCTGATGCTGTCATTATTATGGAAAATGTAAAACAAGAATAGACTTTGCATTTGATTCTTTTAATTAAAATTCTTACACTGTTTAAAATTTCCTAAACCAATTACAACCACAGATGCCACAATATCTACATAGACGACTGATATCGAAATTAGAAAACAGATAAGTTGGGTCCAATTCTGCTAGTTTGTGGAGCATAAAAAAATATGTCTTGTCTCTTCCCTTACTCCAAAACTTATACCAAAAACCTTGTTTTAAGGCACATTGTATACATTCAAACACGACAGAAGCCAGATCCATGTGTTTAAAGTCATTTATACTAACAAAAGGATATATTATATTTTCAAGCTACACTTTTCCGGATCAAAGAAGAATGTTTCGAAACATAAATTTTACTTTATATAAGAAGTCAAAAAAATACCAACAAAGATTGACTTCCCTTTAAAAGTAAAATTTTGGTTCAAAAACGTACAGTCTATCTAAAGATTAGAGATAGGAATTATGATAAATAAAAACAAAATGTTCTTAAAAATGCCTTGATCTACCCTTAATTTCTTCCTTTGTCGACAAGGGCCTGTGGCGCAACGGATAACGCGCCTGACTACGGATCAGGAGATTCCAGGTTTGAATCCTGGCAGGCTCGAAGTTTCTTTCTCATTCTTTTTTTACTACTGATTAAAAGCGGTTATTATCAAAACATTTCGAAAATTATCAAGTAAATCAATATGAATAATTAACTTAATCAGATTATTTTTCTTCTTGGCATTTTGATGAAATTTTGAAAAAACACGCGAAAATATTTCGACTTTCAAAAATTATCCATTGAGAAACACTTTTAGAATGCTTCTGATGCTGTCATTATTATGGAAAATGTAAAACAAGAATAGACTTTGCATTTGATTCTTTTAATTAAAATTCTTACACTGTTTAAAATTTCCTAAACCAATTACAACCACAGATGCCACAATATCTACATAGACGACTGATATCGAAATTAGAAAACAGATAAGTTGGGTCCAATTCTGCTAGTTTGTGGAGCATAAAAAAATATGTCTTGTCTCTTCCCTTACTCCTAAACTTATACCAAAAACCTTGTTTTAAGGCACATTGTATACATTCAAACACGACAGAAGCCAGATCCATGTGTTTAAAGTCATTTATACTAACAAAAGGATATATTATATTTTCAAGCTACACTTTTCCGGATCAAAGAAGAATGTTTCGAAACATAAATTTTACTTTATATAAGAAGTCAAAAAAATACCAACAAAGATTGACTTCCCTTTAAAAGTAAAATTTTGGTTCAAAAACGTACAGTCTATCTAAAGATTAGAGATAGGAATTATGATAAATAAAAACAAAATGTTCTTAAAAATGCCTTGATCTACCCTTAATTTCTTCCTTTGTCGACAAGGGCCTGTGGCGCAACGGATAACGCGCCTGACTACGGATCAGGAGATTCCAGGTTTGAATCCTGGCAGGCTCGAAGTTTCTTTCTCATTCTTTTTTTACTACTGATTAAAAGCGGTTATTATCAAAACATTTCGAAAATTATCAAGTAAATCAATATGAATAATTAACTTAATCAGATTATTTTTCTTCTTGGCATTTTGATGAAATTTTGAAAAAACACGCGAAAATATTTCGACTTTCAAAAATTATCCATTGAGAAACACTTTTAGAATGCTTCTGATGCTGTCATTATTATGGAAAATGTAAAACAAGAATAGACTTCGCATTTGATTCTTTTAATTAAAATTCTTACACTGTTTAAAATTTCCTAAACCAATTACAACCACAGATGCCACAACATCTACATAGACGACTGATATCGAAATTAGAAAACAGATAAGTTGGGTCCAATTCTGCTAGTTTGTGGAGCATAAAAAAATATGTCTTGTCTCTTCCCTTACTCCAAAACTTATACCAAAAACCTTGTTTTAAGGCACATTGTGTACATTCAAACACGACAGAAGCCAGATCCATGTGTTTAAAGTCATTTATACTAACAAAAGGACATATTATATTTTCAAGCCACACTTTTCCGGATCAAAGAAGAATGTTTCGAAACATAAATTTTACTTTATATAAGAAGTCAAAAAAATACCAACAAAGATTGACTTCCCTTTAAAAGTAAAATTTTGGTTCAAAAACGTACAGTCTATCTAAAGATTAGAGATAGGAATTATGATAAATAAAAAAATATGTTCTTAAAAATGCCTTGATCTACCCTTAATTTTTTCCTTTGTCGACAAGGGCCTGTGGCGCAACGGATAACGCGCCTGACTACGGATCAGGAGATTCCAGGTTCGAATCCTGGCAGGCTCGAAGTTTCTTTCTCACTCTTTTTTTACTACTGATTAAAAGCGGTTATTATCAAAACATTTCGAAAATTATCAAGTAAATCAATATGAATAATTAACTTAATCAGATTATTTTTCTTCTTGGCATTTTGATGAAATTTTGAAAAAACACGCGAAAATATTTCGACTTTCAAAAATTATCCATTGAGAAACACTTTTAGAATGCTTCTGATGCTGTCATTATTATGGAAAATGTAAAACAAGAATAGACTTTGCATTTGATTCTTTTAATTAAAATTCTTACACTGTTTAAAATTTCCTAAACCAATTACAACCACAGATGCCACAATATCTACATAGACGACTGATATCGAAATTAGAAAACAGATAAGTTGGGTCCAATTCTGCTAGTTTGTGGAGCATAAAAAAATATGTCTTGTCTCTTCCCTTACTCCAGAGCCCCACCAGTGGCTGAGAGGTAGTGCTCTCGAAGCTGGTAGACGGGAGGTGCTGGGTTCGATCCCAATCGCGCCCGTCGGCCTAATCGTTCGGAGTTTTCGTGGTTTTCTTCGAGCCGTGGATTTATCCATGCGTAAATACGGATTAGGTTCCCTTAGAAAGACCCCCACGAAGGGCACTCCCCCCGGGCCTATATCCCTAGTGCAGATAATTGGCCGTCAATAATCAACCCAACCCAACCCTTCCCTTACTCCAAAACTTATACCAAAAACCTTGTTTTAAGGCACATTGTATACATTCAAACACGACAGAAGCCAGATCCATGTGTTTAAAGTCATTTATACTAACAAAAGGATATATTATATTTTCAAGCTACACTTTTCCGGATCAAAGAAGAATGTTTCGAAACATAAATTTTACTTTATATAAGAAGTCAAAAAAATACCAACAAAGATTGACTTCCCTTTAAAAGTAAAATTTTGGTTCAAAAACGTACAGTCTATCTAAAGATTAGAGATAGGAATTATGATAAATAAAAACAAAATGTTCTTAAAAATGCCTTGATCTACCCTTAATTTCTTCCTTTGTCGACAAGGGCCTGTGGCGCAACGGATAACGCGCCTGACTACGGATCAGGAGATTCCAGGTTCGAATCCTGGCAGGATCGAAGTTTCTTTCTCATACTTTTTTTACTACTGATTAAAACCGGTTATTATCAAAACATTTCGAAAATTATCAAGTAAATCACTATGAATAATTAACTTAATCAGATTATTTTTCTTCTTGGCATTTTGATGAAATTTTGAAAAAACACGCGAAAATATTTCGACTTTCAAAAATTATCCATTGAGAAACACTTTTAGAATGCTTCTGATGCTGTCATTATTATGGAAAATGTAAAACAAGAATAGACTTTGCATTTGATTCTTTTAATTAAAATTCTTACACTGTTTAAAATTTCCTAAACCAATTACAACCACAGATGCCACAATATCTACATAGACGACTGATATCGAAATTAGAAAACAGATAAGTTGGGTCCAATTCTGCTAGTTTGTGGAGCATAAAAAAATATGTCTTGTCTCTTCCCTTACTCCAAAACTTATACCAAAAACCTTGTTTTAAGGCACATTGTATACATTCAAACACGACAGAAGCCAGATCCATGTGTTTAAAGTCATTTATACTAACAAAAGGACATATTATATTTTCAAGCTACACTTTTCCGGATCAAAGAAGAATGTTTCGAAACATAAATTTTACTTTATATAAGAAGTCAAAAAAATACCAACAAAGATTGACTTCCCTTTAAAAGTAAAATTTTGGTTCAAAAACGTACAGTCTATCTAAAGATTATAGATAGGAATTATGATAAATAAAAAAATATGTTCTTAAAAATGCCTTGATCTACCCTTAATTTCTTCCTTTGTCGACAAGGGCCTGTGGCGCATCGGATAACGCGCCTGACTACGGATCAGGAGATTCCAGGTTCGAATCCTGGCAGGCTCGAAGTTTCTTTTTCATTATTTTGTTTACTACTGATTACAAGAGGTTATTATCAAAACATTACGAACCCCGACATCAAAAACGTACAGTCTATCTATAGATTAGAGCCTAGAATTATGATAAATTAAAAAATATGTTTTTAAAAAATGCCTTGAACTACCCTTAATTTTTTCCTTTGCCGACAAGGGCCTGTGGCGCAACGGATAACGCGCCTGACTACGGATCAGGAGATTCCAGGTTCGAATCCTGGCAGGCTCGAAGTTTCTTTCTCATTCTTTTTTTACTACTGATTAAAAGCGGTTATTATCAAAACATTTCGAAAATTATCAAGTAAATCAATATGAATAATTAACTTAATCAGATTATTTTTCTTCTTGGCATTTTGATGAAATTTTGAAAAAACACGCGAAAATATTTCGACTTTCAAAAATTATCCATTGAGAAACACTTTTAGAATGCTTCTGATGCTGTCATTATTATGGAAAATGTAAAACAAGAATAGACTTTGCATTTGATTCTTTTAATTAAAATTCTTACACTGTTTAAAATTTCCTAAACCAATTACAACCACAGATGCCACAATATCTACATAGACGACTGATATCGAAATTAGAAAACAGATAAGTTGGGTCCAATTCTGCTAGTTTGTGGAGCATAAAAAAATATGTCTTGTCTCTTCCCTTACTCCAAAACTTATACCAAAAACCTTGTTTTAAGGCACATTGTATACATTCAAACACGACAGAAGCCAGATCCATGTGTTTAAAGTCATTTATACTAACAAAAGGACATATTATATTTTCAAGCTACACTTTTCCGGATCAAAGAAGAATGTTTCGAAACATAAATTTTACTTTATATAAGAAGTCAAAAAAATACCAACAAAGATTGACTTCCCTTTAAAAGTAAAATTTTGGTTCAAAAACGTACAGTCTATCTAAAGATTAGAGATAGGAATTATGATAAATAAAAACAAAATGTTCTTAAAAATGCCTTGATCTACCGTTAATTTCTTCCTTTGTCGACAAGGGCCTGTGGCGCAACGGATAACGCGCCTGACTACGGATCAGGAGATTCCAGGTTCGAATCCTGGCAGGATCGAAGTTTCTTTCTCATACTTTTTTTACTACTGATTAAAACCGGTTATTATCAAAACATTTCGAAAATTATCAAGTAAATCAATATGAATAATTAACTTAATCAGATTATTTTTCTTCTTGGCATTTTGATGAAATTTTGAAAAAACACGCGAAAATATTTCGACTTTCAAAAATTATCCATTGAGAAACACTTTTAGAATGCTTCTGATGCTGTCATTATTATGGAAAATGTAAAACAAGAATAGACTTTGCATTTGATTCTTTTAATTAAAATTCTTACACTGTTTAAAATTTCCTAAACCAATTACAACCACAGATGCCACAATATCTACATAGACGACTGATATCGAAATTAGAAAACAGATAAGTTGGGTCCAATTCTGCTAGTTTGTGGAGCATAAAAAAATATGTCTTGTCTCTTCCCTTACTCCAAAACTTATACCAAAAACCTTGTTTTAAGGCACATTGTATACATTCAAACACGACAGAAGCCAGATCCATGTGTTTAAAGTCATTTATACTAACAAAAGGATATATTATATTTTCAAGCTACACTTTTCCGGATCAAAGAAGAATGTTTCGAAACATAAATTTTACTTTATATAAGAAGTCAAAAAAATACCAACAAAGATTGACTTCCCTTTAAAAGTAAAATTTTGGTTCAAAAACGTACAGTCTATCTAAAGATTAGAGATAGGAATTATGATAAATAAAAACAAAATGTTCTTAAAAATGCCTTGATCTACCCTTAATTTCTTCCTTTGTCGACAAGGGCCTGTGGCGCAACGGATAACGCGCCTGACTACGGATCAGGAGATTCCAGGTTTGAATCCTGGCAGGCTCGAAGTTTCTTTCTCATTCTTTTTTTACTACTGATTAAAAGCGGTTATTATCAAAACATTTCGAAAATTATCAAGTAAATCAATATGAATAATTAACTTAATCAGATTATTTTTCTTCTTGGCATTTTGATGAAATTTTGAAAAAACACGCGAAAATATTTCGACTTTCAAAAATTATCCATTGAGAAACACTTTTAGAATGCTTCTGATGCTGTCATTATTATGGAAAATGTAAAACAAGAATAGACTTTGCATTTGATTCTTTTAATTAAAATTCTTACACTGTTTAAAATTTCCTAAACCAATTACAACCACAGATGCCACAATATCTACATAGACGACTGATATCGAAATTAGAAAACAGATAAGTTGGGTCCAATTCTGCTAGTTTGTGGAGCATAAAAAAATATGTCTTGTCTCTTCCCTTACTCCAAAACTTATACCAAAAACCTTGTTTTAAGGCACATTGTATACATTCAAACACGACAGAAGCCAGATCCATGTGTTTAAAGTCATTTATACTAACAAAAGGACATATTATATTTTCAAGCCACACTTTTCCGGATCAAAGAAGAATGTTTCGAAACATAAATTTTACTTTATATAAGAAGTCAAAAAAATACCAACAAAGATTGACTTCCCTTTAAACGTAAAATTTTGGTTCAAAAACGTACAGTCTATCTAAAGATTAGAGATAGGAATTATGATAAATAAAAAAATATGTTCTTAAAAATGCCTTGATCTACCCTTAATTTTTTCCTTTGTCGACAAGGGCCTGTGGCGCAACGAATAACGCGCCTGACTACGGATCAGGAGATTCCAGGTTCGAATCCTGGCATGCTCGAAGGTTCTTTCTCATTCTTTTTTTACTACTGATTACAAGAGGTTATTATCAAAACATTTCGAACCCCGACATCAAAAACGTACAGTCTACCTATAGATTAGAGCATGGAATTATGATAAATTAAAAAATATGTTTTTAAAAAATGCCTTGATCTACCCTTAATTTCTTCCTTTGGCAACAAAGACCTATGGCGCAACGGATATCGCGCCTGTCTACAGATCAGGAGATTCCAGGTTCGAATCCTGGCAGGCTCGAAGTTTCTTTCTCATTCTTTTTTTACTACTGATTAAAAGCGGTTATTATCAAAACATTTCGAAAATTATCAAGTAAATCAATATGAATAATTAACTTAAT
This sequence comes from Maratus michaelseni, assembly GCA_963931845.1. Lineage (NCBI taxonomy): Eukaryota > Metazoa > Arthropoda > Arachnida > Araneae > Salticidae > Maratus > Maratus michaelseni. Next base: position 255,361,728 of record OZ007586.1, on the reverse strand, counting down.
CAGATTATTTTTCTTCTTGGCATTTTGATGAAATTTTGAAAAAACACGCGAAAATATTTCGACTTTCAAAAATTATCCATTGAGAAACACTTTTAGAATGCTTCTGATGCTGTCATTATTATGGAAAATGTAAAACAAGAATAGACTTTGCATTTGATTCTTTTAATTAAAATTCTTACACTGTTTAAAATTTCCTAAACCAATTACAACCACAGATGCCACAATATCTACATAGACGACTGATATCGAAATTAGAAAACAGATAAGTTGGGTCCAATTCTGCTAGTTTGTGGAGCATAAAAAAATATGTCTTGTCTCTTCCCTTACTCCAAAACTTATACCAAAAACCTTGTTTTAAGGCACATTGTATACATTCAAACACGACAGAAGCCAGATCCATGTGTTTAAAGTCATTTATACTAACAAAAGGATATATTATATTTTCAAGCTACACTTTTCCGGATCAAAGAAGAATGTTTCGAAACATAAATTTTACTTTATATAAGAAGTCAAAAAAATACCAACAAAGATTGACTTCCCTTTAAAAGTAAAATTTTGGTTCAAAAACGTACAGTCTATCTAAAGATTAGAGATAGGAATTATGATAAATAAAAACAAAATGTTCTTAAAAATGCCTTGATCTACCCTTAATTTCTTCCTTTGTCGACAAGGGCCTGTGGCGCAACGGATAACGCGCCTGACTGCGGATCAGGAGATTCCAGGTTTGAATCCTGGCAGGCTCGAAGTTTCTTTCTCATTCTTTTTTTACTACTGATTAAAAGCGGTTATTATCAAAACATTTCGAAAATTATCAAGTAAATCAATATGAATAATTAACTTAATCAGATTATTTTTCTTCTTGGCATTTTGATGAAATTTTGAAAAAACACGCGAAAATATTTCGACTTTCAAAAATTATCCATTGAGAAACACTTTTAGAATGCTTCTGATGCTGTCATTATTATGGAAAATGTAAAACAAGAATAGACTTTGCATTTGATTCTTTTAATTAAAATTCTTACACTGTTTAAAATTTCCTAAACCAATTACAACCACAGATGCCACAACATCTACATAGACGACTGATATCGAAATTAGAAAACAGATAAGTTGGGTCCAATTCTGCTAGTTTGTGGAGCATAAAAAAATATGTCTTGTCTCTTCCCTTACTCCAAAACTTATACCAAAAACCTTGTTTTAAGGCACATTGTGTACATTCAAACACGACAGAAGCCAGATCCATGTGTTTAAAGTCATTTATACTAACAAAAGGACATATTATATTTTCAAGCCACACTTTTCCGGATCAAAGAAGAATGTTTCGAAACATAAATTTTACTTTATATAAGAAGTCAAAAAAATACCAACAAAGATTGACTTCCCTTTAAAAGTAAAATTTTGGTTCAAAAACGTACAGTCTATCTAAAGATTAGAGATAGGAATTATGATAAATAAAAAAATATGTTCTTAAAAATGCCTTGATCTACCCTTAATTTTTTCCTTTGTCGACAAGGGCCTGTGCGCAACGGATAACGCGCCTGACTACGGATCAGGAGATTCCAGGTTCGAATCCTGGCAGGCTCGAAGTTTCTTTCTCACTCTTTTTTTACTACTGATTAAAAGCGGTTATTATCAAAACATTTCGAAAATTATCAAGTAAATCAATATGAATAATTAACTTAATCAGATTATTTTTCTTCTTGGCATTTTGATGAAATTTTGAAAAAACACGCGAAAATATTTCGACTTTCAAAAATTATCCATTGAGAAACACTTTTAGAATGCTTCTGATGCTGTCATTATTATGGAAAATGTAAAACAAGAATAGACTTTGCATTTGATTCTTTTAATTAAAATTCTTACACTGTTTAAAATTTCCTAAACCAATTACAACCACAGATGCCACAATATCTACATAGACGACTGATATCGAAATTAGAAAACAGATAAGTTGGGTCCAATTCTGCTAGTTTGTGGAGCATAAAAAAATATGTCTTGTCTCTTCCCTTACTCCAGAGCCCCACCAGTGGCTGAGAGGTAGTGCTCTCGAAGCTGGTAGACGGGAGGTGCTGGGTTCGATCCCAATCGCGCCCGTCGGCCTAATCGTTCGGAGTTTTCGTGGTTTTCTTCGAGCCGTGGATTTATCCATGCGTAAATACGGATTAGGTTCCCTTAGAAAGACCCCCACGAAGGGCACTCCCCCCGGGCCTATATCCCTAGTGCAGATAATTGGTCGTCAATAATCAACCCAACCCAACCCTTCCCTTACTCCAAAACTTATACCAAAAACCTTGTTTTAAGGCACATTGTATACATTCAAACACGACAGAAGCCAGATCCATGTGTTTAAAGTCATTTATACTAACAAAAGGATATATTATATTTTCAAGCTACACTTTTCCGGATCAAAGAAGAATGTTTCGAAACATAAATTTTACTTTATATAAGAAGTCAAAAAAATACCAACAAAGATTGACTTCCCTTTAAAAGTAAAATTTTGGTTCAAAAACGTACAGTCTATCTAAAGATTAGAGATAGGAATTATGATAAATAAAAACAAAATGTTCTTAAAAATGCCTTGATCTACCCTTAATTTCTTCCTTTGTCGACAAGGGCCTGTGGCGCAACGGATAACGCGCCTGACTACGGATCAGGAGATTCCAGGTTCGAATCCTGGCAGGATCGAAGTTTCTTTCTCATACTTTTTTTACTACTGATTAAAACCGGTTATTATCAAAACATTTCGAAAATTATCAAGTAAATCACTATGAATAATTAACTTAATCAGATTATTTTTCTTCTTGGCATTTTGATGAAATTTTGAAAAAACACGCGAAAATATTTCGACTTTCAAAAATTATCCATTGGTTGGTTGGTTGATTATTGACGGCCAATTATCTACGCTAGGGATATAGGCCCGGGGGGAGTGCCCTTCGTGGGGGTCTTTCTAAGGGAACCTAACCCGTATTTACGCATGGATAAATCCACGGCTCGAAGAAAACCACGAAAACTCCGAACGATTAGGCCGACGGGCGCGATTGGGATCGAACCCAGCACCTCCCGTCTACCAGCTTCGAGAGCACAACCTCTCAGCCACTGGTGGGGCAAAAATTATCCATTGAGAAACACTTTTAGAATGCTTCTGATGCTGTCATTATTATGGAAAATGTAAAACAAGAATAGACTTTGCATTTGATTCTTTTAATTAAAATTCTTACACTGTTTAAAATTTCCTAAACCAATTACAACCACAGATGCCACAATATCTACATAGACGACTGATATCGAAATTAGAAAACAGATAAGTTGGGTCCAATTCTGCTAGTTTGTGGAGCATAAAAAAATATGTCTTGTCTCTTCCCTTACTCCAAAACTTATACCAAAAACCTTGTTTTAAGGCACATTGTATACATTCAAACACGACAGAAGCCAGATCCATGTGTTTAAAGTCATTTATACTAACAAAAGGACATATTATATTTTCAAGCTACACTTTTCCGGATCAAAGAAGAATGTTTCGAAACATAAATTTTACTTTATATAAGAAGTCAAAAAAATACCAACAAAGATTGACTTCCCTTTAAAAGTAAAATTTTGGTTCAAAAACGTACAGTCTATCTAAAGATTATAGATAGGAATTATGATAAATAAAAAAATATGTTCTTAAAAATGCCTTGATCTACCCTTAATTTCTTCCTTTGTCGACAAGGGCCTGTGGCGCATCGGATAACGCGCCTGACTACGGATCAGGAGATTCCAGGTTCGAATCCTGGCAGGCTCGAAGTTTCTTTTTCATTATTTTGTTTACTACTGATTACAAGAGGTTATTATCAAAACATTACGAACCCCGACATCAAAAACGTACAGTCTATCTATAGATTAGAGCCTAGAATTATGATAAATTAAAAAATATGTTTTTAAAAAATGCCTTGAACTACCCTTAATTTTTTCCTTTGCCGACAAGGGCCTGTGGCGCAACGGATAACGCGCCTGACTACGGATCAGGAGATTCCAGGTTCGAATCCTGGCAGGCTCGAAGTTTCTTTCTCATTCTTTTTTTACTACTGATTAAAAGCGGTTATTATCAAAACATTTCGAAAATTATCAAGTAAATCAATATGAATAATTAACTTAATCAGATTATTTTTCTTCTTGGCATTTTGATGAAATTTTGAAAAAACACGCGAAAATATTTCGACTTTCAAAAATTATCCATTGAGAAACACTTTTAGAATGCTTCTGATGCTGTCATTATTATGGAAAATGTAAAACAAGAATAGACTTTGCATTTGATTCTTTTAATTAAAATTCTTACACTGTTTAAAATTTCCTAAACCAATTACAACCACAGATGCCACAATATCTACATAGACGACTGATATCGAAATTAGAAAACAGATAAGTTGGGTCCAATTCTGCTAGTTTGTGGAGCATAAAAAAATATGTCTTGTCTCTTCCCTTACTCCAAAACTTATACCAAAAACCTTGTTTTAAGGCACATTGTATACATTCAAACACGACAGAAGCCAGATCCATGTGTTTAAAGTCATTTATACTAACAAAAGGACATATTATATTTTCAAGCTACACTTTTCCGGATCAAAGAAGAATGTTTCGAAACATAAATTTTACTTTATATAAGAAGTCAAAAAAATACCAACAAAGATTGACTTCCCTTTAAAAGTAAAATTTTGGTTCAAAAACGTACAGTCTATCTAAAGATTAGAGATAGGAATTATGATAAATAAAAACAAAATGTTCTTAAAAATGCCTTGATCTACCCTTAATTTCTTCCTTTGTCGACAAGGGCCTGTGGCGCAACGGATAACGCGCCTGACTACGGATCAGGAGATTCCAGGTTCGAATCCTGGCAGGCTCGAAGTTTCTTTCTCATTCTTTTTTTACTACTGATTAAAACCGGTTATTATCAAAACATTTCGAAAATTATCAAGTAAATCAATATGAATAATTAACTTAATCAGATTATTTTTCTTCTTGGCATTTTGATGAAATTTTGAAAAAACACGCGAAAATATTTCGACTTTCAAAAATTATCCATTGAGAAACACTTTTAGAATGCTTCTGATGCTGTCATTATTATGGAAAATGTAAAACAAGAATAGACTTTGCATTTGATTCTTTTAATTAAAATTCTTACACTGTTTAAAATTTCCTAAACCAATTACAACCACAGATGCCACAATATCTACATAGACGACTGATATCGAAATTAGAAAACAGATAAGTTGGGTCCAATTCTGCTAGTTTGTGGAGCATAAAAAAATATGTCTTGTCTCTTCCCTTACTCCAAAACTTATACCAAAAACCTTGTTTTAAGGCACATTGTATACATTCAAACACGACAGAAGCCAGATTCATGTGTTTAAAGTCATTTATACTAACAAAAGGATATATTATATTTTCAAGCTACACTTTTCCGGATCAAAGAAGAATGTTTCGAAACATAAATTTTACTTTATATAAGAAGTCAAAAAAATACCAACAAAGATTGACTTCCCTTTAAAAGTAAAATTTTGGTTCAAAAACGTACAGTCTATCTAAAGATTAGAGATAGGAATTATGATAAATAAAAACAAAATGTTCTTAAAAATGCCTTGATCTACCCTTAATTTCTTCCTTTGTCGACAAGGGCCTGTGGCGCAACGGATAACGCGCCTGACTACGGATCAGGAGATTCCAGGTTCGAATCCTGGCAGGATCGAAGTTTCTTTCTCATACTTTTTTTACTACTGATTAAAACCGGTTATTATCAAAACATTTCGAAAATTATCAAGTAAATCACTATGAATAATTAACTTAATCAGATTATTTTTCTTCTTGGCATTTTGATGAAATTTTGAAAAAACACGCGAAAATATTTCGACTTTCAAAAATTATCCATTGAGAAACACTTTTAGAATGCTTCTGATGCTGTCATTATTATGGAAAATGTAAAACAAGAATAGACTTTGCATTTGATTCTTTTAATTAAAATTCTTACACTGTTTAAAATTTCCTAAACCAATTACAACCACAGATGCCACAATATCTACATAGACGACTGATATCGAAATTAGAAAACAGATAAGTTGGGTCCAATTCTGCTAGTTTGTGGAGCATAAAAAAATATGTCTTGTCTCTTCCCTTACTCCAAAACTTATACCAAAAACCTTGTTTTAAGGCACATTGTATACATTCAAACACGACAGAAGCCAGATCCATGTGTTTAAAGTCATTTATACTAACAAAAGGACATATTATATTTTCAAGCTACACTTTTTCGGATCAAAGAAGAATGTTTCGAAACATAAATTTTACTTTATATAAGAAGTCAAAAAAATACCAACAAAGATTGACTTCCCTTTAAAAGTAAAATTTTGGTTCAAAAACGTACAGTCTATCTAAAGATTATAGATAGGAATTATGATAAATAAAAAAATATGTTCTTAAAAATGCCTTGATCTACCCTTAATTTCTTCCTTTGTCGACAAGGGCCTGTGGCGCATCGGATAACGCGCCTGACTACGGATCAGGAGATTCCAGGTTCGAATCCTGGCAGGCTCGAAGTTTCTTTTTCATTATTTTGTTTACTACTGATTACAAGAGGTTATTATCAAAACATTACGAACCCCGACATCAAAAACGTACAGTCTATCTATAGATTAGAGCCTAGAATTATGATAAATTAAAAAATATGTTTTTAAAAAATGCCTTGAACTACCCTTAATTTTTTCCTTTGCCGACAAGGGCCTGTGGCGCAACGGATAACGCGCCTGACTACGGATCAGGAGATTCCAGGTTCGAATCCTGGCAGGCTCGAAGTTTCTTTCTCATTCTTTTTTTACTACTGATTAAAAGCGGTTATTATCAAAACATTTCGAAAATTATCAAGTAAATCAATATGAATAATTAACTTAATCAGATTATTTTTCTTCTTGGCATTTTGATGAAATTTTGAAAAAACACGCGAAAATATTTCGACTTTCAAAAATTATCCATTGAGAAACACTTTTAGAATGCTTCTGATGCTGTCATTATTATGGAAAATGTAAAACAAGAATAGACTTTGCATTTGATTCTTTTAATTAAAATTCTTACACTGTTTAAAATTTCCTAAACCAATTACAACCACAGATGCCACAATATCTACATAGACGACTGATATCGAAATTAGAAAACAGATAAGTTGGGTCCAATTCTGCTAGTTTGTGGAGCATAAAAAAATATGTCTTGTCTCTTCCCTTACTCCAAAACTTATACCAAAAACCTTGTTTTAAGGCACATTGTATACATTCAAACACGACAGAAGCCAGATCCATGTGTTTAAAGTCATTTATACTAACAAAAGGACATATTATATTTTCAAGCTACACTTTTCCGGATCAAAGAAGAATGTTTCGAAACATAAATTTTACTTTATATAAGAAGTCAAAAAAATACCAACAAAGATTGACTTCCCTTTAAAAGTAAAATTTTGGTTCAAAAACGTACAGTCTATCTAAAGATTAGAGATAGGAATTATGATAAATAAAAACAAAATGTTCTTAAAAATGCCTTGATCTACCCTTAATTTCTTCCTTTGTCGACAAGGGCCTGTGGCGCAACGGATAACGCGCCTGACTACGGATCAGGAGATTCCAGGTTCGAATCCTGGCAGGCTCGAAGTTTCTTTCTCATTCTTTTTTTACTACTGATTAAAACCGGTTATTATCAAAACATTTCGAAAATTATCAAGTAAATCAATATGAATAATTAACTTAATCAGATTATTTTTCTTCTTGGCATTTTGATGAAATTTTGAAAAAACACGCGAAAATATTTCGACTTTCAAAAATTATCCATTGAGAAACACTTTTAGAATGCTTCTGATGCTGTCATTATTATGGAAAATGTAAAACAAGAATAGACTTTGCATTTGATTCTTTTAATTAAAATTCTTACACTGTTTAAAATTTCCTAAACCAATTACAACCACAGATGCCACAATATCTACATAGACGACTGATATCGAAATTAGAAAACAGATAAGTTGGGTCCAATTCTGCTAGTTTGTGGAGCATAAAAAAATATGTCTTGTCTCTTCCCTTACTCCAAAACTTATACCAAAAACCTTGTTTTAAGGCACATTGTATACATTCAAACACGACAGAAGCCAGATTCATGTGTTTAAAGTCATTTATACTAACAAAAGGATATATTATATTTTCAAGCTACACTTTTCCGGATCAAAGAAGAATGTTTCGAAACATAAATTTTACTTTATATAAGAAGTCAAAAAAATACCAACAAAGATTGACTTCCCTTTAAAAGTAAAATTTTGGTTCAAAAACGTACAGTCTATCTAAAGATTGAATGCCTAAGAGGGACTGCTCAGACTGGGAACCAGATCTGTAGAGCATAGATGTCCCTCCCGGTCCCTTTATTAAGGTCTTTAAAAAAAAAAAAAAAAAAAAAAAAAAAAAAAAAAAAAAAACATATTTCAGCTGGAGCTGAACCCGCCAGAAAACGCGACAAGCGGCGGGGTGGAAATAGATATGCTAAGGTGATACTATCTTAATGATAATAACTGATGGTGGTACATATTAAGGCCAGGAGGCCGGTCCTGCCGGGCCACAGCCCCACGCGACAGAGGGCAGGAACTTGGAGCAGTAAAAGAATGAAGGGGAGTGATATGAAGTATGTCCGTCGCTGTGACCAGTGTCACCTCGCGCCAGGCAGCGATAGACTGAAGCGACTGTGCCAAGTTGAACAGTTCATGATGCAGCTGTGGAAGAGGGACTGGAGCATTGAGTGTGAGGCTGTGAGGTGATGATGGCGTGAGAGGTGAGGAGCTCGAAGGTGAGAGACTGTTGGTGAGGAGGTGACTGTAGGCGGGAATGGGTAGTTGCTAGTAGCTGGACATGGAGTACTGAGCATGAGGCCAGGAATGCTGTAACGAATTGTTGAGATTGAAAGGATGGTACCGGCTCGGGTTGAAGTAGGGGAACCATGAGTTTCCCCAGCTTGCTGCGTGTGTGTCTGAGAAGCTTAAGTTACGTTTGTGTAATGAATGGTTGTTTTGTGCATGTTGTGGTTGATGTGTGTGAGGCAAATGATGACTATAATTTGATAACTTCGCTGGTTGTGATTTGAGGCTAAAAACTATGTCTAGGGCGTTTCGGGTGTGTGTGTATAGTTTTCTGTATGTGGTGCATGAGGGGTCCGACGCCTGGTGACATGTGTCAAAGCGAGTGCTCCATCTTTTGTTGTACTGTATGCAGTTGATGCAGCATGGGCGTCTTTTGCATGTGGAGTCAATGTCTTGGTGCTCCCCTCCGCAGTTAACACAGTGAGGGGGCCGTTTGCAGTTTTTCTCTGTGTGGTTGAGGGCCTGGCACTTTCTGCATCTGGTGATGGTGGTGTGGGGTCTAAGAGGTGATGTGCGGAGGCCAATCGTAAGTCCTCCGTCTGCAATGATGGCATGTGCCAACTGTTTCGGCATCAGGAGGACGATATCTTTTGTTGTTGTATTCCTTTTGCTTTTAAGTACTTTGAGGATGGTAACTTCAGTGCTGGGGAGATCATACATGGCTGCGATGGAGTCATGTATCTTGTCTTTGTGTTGGTCGTCTACATTAAGGAGTATCATCTTCTGGAGTGGTGGTTGTTTAGGTGTGATTATTAGGTTGTTGCTGAGGTTGCTGTGTTGTTTAATGTCGTCTTGGAGCGTCTGTAGGTCTGCTTGTGTTTTGCATGTAACCTCGATATGATTTTGCTTGTGGAGGACGTGGCTGGGTTGAATGGGTGCATAGTAGGATGTTTGGTGTATCAGGTTGTCTATTTCTTTGCTGGTTTTCTTGCTAGTGCCTTTGATGATGAGGGTGTTCTTGACTGTGTTGGGGACTGTTGGCTTTGGTGTGGAATGTGTCAGGATATTACTGTATCTGGGTGCTGCGTTGGTGTCCTCATGGCCTATTGGGGATGTGCAACGGGAAGGTACAATGGATTCCAAGGCTTGCTGGGATGATGATTGTGCCTTTAGTGCTGCCGCAATATCTTCTGCACGTGGGATTGTCTTGGTGAGGATGGAAAAGCTCTGTTTAGATTGGTGGAGTTCTGCTTCCAGGCATTGGACCTGTGTGTGAAGTGTTTGTACTTTAACACGCGCTGCTTCTAGAATCTTGTGTGTTTCTGTGTTTGTGGTAATGATAGATTTAAGGTGAATGTCAATATCTAAAAGCTGGCTGATATAGCGTGAGTAATGGTTATTCCTATCTAAATCGTCCCGTAAGGCTCGGACAAGTGCTAAAATCGTCTCTGTGGTGCGTGAAATTTTGGCCGCCCTCCAAGAGGTGTTTACTATAGTTGTGCTGGAAGGTGGAGCTGGGGTGTAGTTCTGGGACTGCGAGACAGATTCGGCCTTTGCTGACTCCTCGGTCTGACCGAAGATGTCGTCAATGTCTAATTCACTATCAGATGAGTCCATGGCTAATACTTGTGAGTAGAAAAAGCGATATTAGTTGAAAAAAGATAATAAATTCACATACCTTTGGACCCAGGCCACATCCGACGACGACTGTGCACAGGATCTCACCCTGCCAGCAGCATGTTCTAGAAACACTATGAAGTGAAGATGAATGGGGTGTTGCCATGCATTGCAAAGGGGAAGAAGGTGAAAAATTGGCTGAAAGGGGCCACTGAGATGTTGAAAATATTACAGAGTTGTGATTATTTCTTAGATGTTACATAGTTAAATTACGACTAATAGTCTACGTTATTTGTGTGTGAAAATAACAGAGCCCCATCCTATGTGACAACCCGTCAAAGTTATTTTGTGTGAAGTTCTTCTAAGTTTTCTTTTATGTGTAGAGATAGGAATTATGATAAATAAAAACAAAATGTTCTTAAAAATGCCTTGATCTACCCTTAATTTCTTCCTTTGTCGACAAGGGCCTGTGGCGCAACGGATAACGCGCCTGACTACGGATCAGGAGATTCCAGGTTCGAATCCTGGCAGGCTCGAAGTTTCTTTCTCATTCTTTTTTTACTACTGATTAAAAGCGGTTATTATCAAAACATTTCGAAAATTATCAAGTAAATCAATATGAATAATTAACTTAATCAGATTATTTTTCTTCTTGGCATTTTGATGAAATTTTGAAAAAACACGCGAAAATATTTCGACTTTCAAAAATTATCCATTGAGAAACACTTTTAGAATGCTTCTGATGCTGTCATTATTATGGAAAATGTAAAACAAGAATAGACTTTGCATTTGATTCTTTTAATTAAAATTCTTACACTGTTTAAAATTTCCTAAACCAATTACAACCACAGATGCCACAATATCTACATAGACGACTGATATCGAAATTAGAAAACAGATAAGTTGGGTCCAATTCTGCTAGTTTGTGGAGCATAAAAAAATATGTCTTGTCTCTTCCCTTACTCCAAAACTTATACCAAAAACCTTGTTTTAAGGCACATTGTATACATTCAAACACGACAGAAGCCAGATCCATGTGTTTAAAGTCATTTATACTAACAAAAGGACATATTATATTTTCAAGCTACACTTTTCCGGATCAAAGAAGAATGTTTCGAAACATAAATTTTACTTTATATAAGAAGTAAAAAAAATACCAACAAAGATTGACTTCCCTTTAAAAGTAAAATTTTGGTTCAAAAACGTACAGTCTATCTAAAGATTATAGATAGGAATTATGATAAATAAAAAAATATGTTCTTAAAAATGCCTTGATCTACCCTTAATTTCTTCCTTTGTCGACAAGGGCCTGTGGCGCAACGGATAACGCGCCTGACTACGGATCAGGAGATTCCAGGTTCGAATCCTGGCAGGCTCGAAGTTTCTTTTTCATTATTTTGTTTACTACTGATTACAAGAGGTTATTATCAAAACATTACGAACGCCGACATCAAAAACGTACAGTCTATCTATAGATTAGAGCCTAGAATTATGATAAATTAAAAAATATGTTTTTAAAAAATGCCTTGATCTACCCTTAATTTTTTCCTTTGCCGACAAGGGCCTGTGGCGCAACGGATAACGCGCCTGACTACGGATCAGGAGATTCCAGGTTCGAATCCTGGCAGGCTCGAAGTTTCTTTCTCATTCTTTTTTTACTACTGATTAAAAGCGGTTATTATCAAAACATTTCGAAAATTATCAAGTAAGTCAATATGAATAATTAACTTAATCAGATTATTTTTCTTCTTGGCATTTTGATGAAATTTTGAAAAAACACGCGAAAATATTTCGACTTTCAAAAATTATCCATTGAGAAACACTTTTAGAATGCTTCTGATGCTGTCATTATTATGGAAAATGTAAAACAAGAATAGACTTTGCATTTGATTCTTTTAATTAAAATTCTTACACTGTTTAAAATTTCCTAAACCAATTACAACCACAGATGCCACAACATCTACATAGACGACTGATATCGAAATTAGAAAACAGATAAGTTGGGTCCAATTCTGCTAGTTTGTGGAGCATAAAAAAATATGTCTTGTCTCTTCCCTTACTCCAAAACTTATACCAAAAACCTTGTTTTAAGGCACATTGTATACATTCAAACACGACAGAAGCCAGATTCATGTATTTAAAGTCATTTATACTAACAAAAGGATATATTATATTTTCAAGCTACACTTTTCCGGATCAAAGAAGAATGTTTCGAAACATAAATTTTACTTTATATAAGAAGTCAAAAAAATACCAACAAAGATTGACTTCCCTTTAAAAGTAAAATTTTGGTTCAAAAACGTAGAGTCTATCTAAAGATTAGAGATAGGAATTATGATAAATAAAAACAAAATGTTCTTAAAAATGCCTTGATCTACCCTTAATTTCTTCCTTTGTCGACAAGGGCCTGTGGCGCAACGGATAACGCGCTTGACTACGGATCAGGAGATTCCAGGTTCGAATCCTGGCAGGCTCGAAGTTTCTTTCTCATTCTTTTTTTACTACTGATTAAAAGCGGTTATTATCAAAACATTTCGAAAATTATCAAGTAAATCAATATGAATAATTAACTTAATCAGATTATTTTTCTTCTTGGCATTTTGATGAAATTTTGAAAAAACACGCGAAAATATTTCGACTTTCAAAAATTATCCATTGAGAAACACTTTTAGAATGCTTCTGATGCTGTCATTATTATGGAAAATGTAAAACAAGAATAGACTTTGCATTTGATTCTTTTAATTAAAATTCTTACACTGTTTAAAATTTCCTAAACCAATTACAACCACAGATGCCACAATATCTACATAGACGACTGATATCGAAATTAGAAAACAGATAAGTTGGGTCCAATTCTGCTAGTTTGTGGAGCATAAAAAAATATGTCTTGTCTCTTCCCTTACTCCAAAACTTATACCAAAAACCTTGTTTTAAGGCACATTGTATACATTCAAACACGACAGAAGCCAGATCCATGTGTTTAAAGTCATTTATACTAACAAAAGGACATATTATATTTTCAAGCCACACTTTTCCGGATCAAAGAAGAATGTTTCGAAACATAAATTTTACTTTATATAAGAAGTCAAAAAAATACCAACAAAGATTGACTTCCCTTTAAAAGTAAAATTTTGGTTCAAAAACGTACAGTCTATCTAAAGATTAGAGATAGGAATTATGATAAATAAAAAAATATGTTCTTAAAAATGCCTTGATCTACCCTTAATTTCTTCCTTTGTCGACAAGGACCTGTGGCGCAACGGATAACGCGACTGACTACGGATCAGGAGATTCCAGGTTCGAATCCTGGCAGGCTCGAAGTTTCTTTTTCATTATTTTGTTTACTACTGATTACAAGAGGTTATTATCAAAACATTACGAACCCCGACATCAAAAACGTACAATCTATCTATAGATTAGAGCCTAGAATTATGATAAATTAAAAAATATGTTTTTAAAAAATGCCTTGATCTACCCTTAATTTTTTCCTTTGCCGACAAGGGCCTGTGGCGCAACGGATAACGCGCCTGACTACGGATCAGGAGATTCCAGGTTCGAATCCTGGCAGGCTCGAAGTTTCTTTCTCATTCTTTTTTTACTACTGATTAAAAGCGGTTATTATCAAAACATTTCGAAAATTATCAAGTAAGTCAATATGAATAATTAACTTAATCAGATTATTTTTCTTCTTGGCATTTTGATGAAATTTTGAAAAAACACGCGAAAATATTTCGACTTTCAAAAATTATCCATTGAGAAACACTTTTAGAATGCTTCTGATGCTGTCATTATTATGGAAAATGTAAAACAAGAATAGACTTTGCATTTGATTCTTTTAATTAAAATTCTTACACTGTTTAAAATTTCCTAAACCAATTACAACCACAGATGCCACAATATCTACATAGACGACTGATATCGAAATTAGAAAACAGATAAGTTGGGTCCAATTCTGCTAGTTTGTGGAGCATAAAAAAATATGTCTTGTCTCTTCCCTTACTCCAAAACTTACACCAAAAACCTTGTTTTAAGGCACATTGTATACATTCAAACACGACAGAAGCCAGATCCATGTGTTTAAAGTCATTTATACTAACAAAAGGATATATTATATTTTCAAGCTACACTTTTCCGGATCAAAGAAGAATGTTTCGAAACATAAATTTTACTTTATATAAGAAGTCAAAAAAATACCAACAAAGATTGACTTCCCTTTAAAAGTAAAATTTTGGTTCAAAAACGTACAGTCTATCTAAAGATTAGAGATAGGAATTATGATAAATAAAAACAAAATGTTCTTAAAAATGCCTTGATCTACCCTTAATTTCTTCCTTTGTCGACAAGGGCCTGTGGCGCAACGGATAACGCGCCTGACTACGGATCAGGAGATTCCAGGTTCGAATCCTGGCAGGCTCGAAGTTTCTTTCTCATTCTTTTTTTACTACTGATTAAAAGCGGTTATTATCAAAACATTTCGAAAATTATCAAGTAAATCAATATGAATAATTAACTTAATCAGATTATTTTTCTTCTTGGCATTTTGATGAAATTTTGAAAAAACACGCGAAAATATTTCGACTTTCAAAAATTATCCATTGAGAAACACTTTTAGAATGCTTCTGATGCTGTCATTATTATGGAAAATGTAAAACAAGAATAGACTTTGCATTTGATTCTTTTAATTAAAATTCTTACACTGTTTAAAATTTCATAACCAATTACAACCACAGATGCCACAATATCTACATAGACGACTGATATCGAAATTAGAAAACAGATAAGTTGGGTCCAATTCTGCTAGTTTGTGGAGCATAAAAAAATATGTCTTGTCTCTTCCCTTACTCCAAAACTTATACCAAAAACCTTGTTTTAAGGCACATTGTATACATTCAAACACGACAGAAGCCAGATCCATGTGTTTAAAGTCATTTATACTAACAAAAGGATATATTATATTTTCAAGCTACACTTTTCCGGATCAAAGAAGAATGTTTCGAAACATAAATTTTACTTTATATAAGAAGTCAAAAAAATACCAACAAAGATTGACTTCCCTTTAAAAGTAAAATTTTGGTTCAAAAACGTACAGTCTATCTAAAGATTAGAGATAGGAATTATGATAAATAAAAAAATATGTTCTTAAAAATGCCTTGATCTACCCTTAATTTTTTCCTTTGTCGACAAGGGCCTGTGGCGCAACGGATAACGCGCCTGACTACGGATCAAGATATTCCAGGTTCGAATCCTGGCAGGCTCGAAGTTTCTTTCTCATTCTTTTTTTACTACTGATTAAAAGCGGTTATTATCAAAACATTTCGAAAATTATCAAGTAAATCAATATGAATAATTAACTTAATCAGATTATTTTTCTTCTTGGCATTTTGATGAAATTTTGAAAAAACACGCGAAAATATTTCGACTTTCAAAAATTATCCATTGAGAAACACTTTTAGAATGCTTCTGATGCTGTCATTATTATGGAAAATGTAAAACAAGAATAGACTTTGCATTTGATTCTTTTAATTAAAATTCTTACACTGTTTAAAATTTCCTAAACCAATTACAACCACAGATGCCACAATATCTACATAGACGACTGATATCGAAATTAGAAAACAGATAAGTTGGGTCCAATTCTGCTAGTTTGTGGAGCATAAAAAAATATGTCTTGTCTCTTCCCTTACTCCAAAACTTATACCAAAAACCTTGTTTTAAGGCACATTGTATACATTCAAACACGACAGAAGCCAGATCCATGTGTTTAAAGTCATTTATACTAACAAAAGGATATATTATATTTTCAAGCTACACTTTTCCGGATCAAAGAAGAATGTTTCGAAACATAAATTTTACTTTATATAAGAAGTCAAAAAAATACCAACAAAGATTGACTTCCCTTTAAAAGTAAAATTTTGGTTCAAAAACGTACAGTCTATCTAAAGATTAGAGATAGGAATTATGATAAATAAAAACAAAATGTTCTTAAAAATGCCTTGATCTACCCTTAATTTCTTCCTTTGTCGACAAGGGCCTGTGGCGCAACGGATAACGCGCCTGACTACGGATCAGGAGATTCCAGGTTTGAATCCTGGCAGGCTCGAAGTTTCTTTCTCATTCTTTTTTTACTACTGATTAAAAGCGGTTATTATCAAAACATTTCGAAAATTATCAAGTAAATCAATATGAATAATTAACTTAATCAGATTATTTTTCTTCTTGGCATTTTGATGAAATTTTGAAAAAACACGCGAAAATATTTCGACTTTCAAAAATTATCCATTGAGAAACACTTTTAGAATGCTTCTGATGCTGTCATTATTATGGAAAATGTAAAACAAGAATAGACTTTGCATTTGATTCTTTTAATTAAAATTCTTACACTGTTTAAAATTTCCTAAACCAATTACAACCACAGATGCCACAATATCTACATAGACGACTGATATCGAAATTAGAAAACAGATAAGTTGGGTCCAATTCTGCTAGTTTGTGGAGCATAAAAAAATATGTCTTGTCTCTTCCCTTACTCCAAAACTTATACCAAAAACCTTGTTTTAAGGCACATTGTATACATTCAAACACGACAGAAGCCAGATCCATGTGTTTAAAGTCATTTATACTAACAAAAGGACATATTATATTTTCAAGCCACACTTTTCCGGATCAAAGAAGAATGTTTCGAAACATAAATTTTACTTTATATAAGAAGTCAAAAAAATACCAACAAAGATTGACTTCCCTTTAAAAGTAAAATTTTGGTTCAAAAACGTACAGTCTATCTAAAGATTAGAGATAGGAATTATGATAAATAAAAACAAAATGTTCTTAAAAATGCCTTGATCTACCCTTAATTTCTTCCTTTGTCGACAAGGAACTGTGGCGCAACGGATAACGCGCCTGACTACGGATCAGGAGATTCCAGGTTTGAATCCTGGCAGGCTCGAAGTTTCTTTCTCATTCTTTTTTTACTACTGATTAAAAGCGGTTATTATCAAAACATTTCGAAAATTATCAAGTAAATCAATATGAATAATTAACTTAATCAGATTATTTTTCTTCTTGGCATTTTGATGAAATTTTGAAAAAACACGCGAAAATATTTCGACTTTCAAAAATTATCCATTGAGAAACACTTTTAGAATGCTTCTGATGCTGTCATTATTATGGAAAATGTAAAACAAGAATAGACTTTGCATTTGATTCTTTTAATTAAAATTCTTACACTGTTTAAAATTTCCTAAACCAATTACAACCACAGATGCCACAATATCTACATAGACGACTGATATCGAAATTAGAAAACAGATAAGTTGGGTCCAATTCTGCTAGTTTGTGGAGCATAAAAAAATATGTCTTGTCTCTTCCCTTACTCCAAAACTTATACCAAAAACCTTGTTTTAAGGCACATTGTATACATTCAAACACGACAGAAGCCAGATCCATGTGTTTAAAGTCATTTATACTAACAAAAGGACATATTATATTTTCAAGCCACACTTTTCCGGATCAAAGAAGAATGTTTCGAAACATAAATTTTACTTTATATAAGAAGTCAAAAAAATACCAACAAAGATTGACTTCCCTTTAAAAGTAAAATTTTGGTTCAAAAACGTACAGTCTATCTAAAGATTAGAGATAGGAATTATGATAAATAAAAAAATATGTTCTTAAAAATGCCTTGATCTACCCTTAATTTTTTCCTTTGTCGACAAGGGCCTGTGGCGCAACGAATAACGCGCCTGACTACGGATCAGGAGATTCCAGGTTCGAATCCTGGCATGCTCGAAGGTTCTTTCTCATTCTTTTTTTACTACTGATTACAAGAGGTTATTATCAAAACATTTCGAACCCCGACATCAAAAACGTACAGTCTACCTATAGATTAGAGCATGGAATTATGATAAATTAAAAAATATGTTTTTAAAAAATGCCTTGATCTACCCTTAATTTCTTCCTTTGGCAACAAAGACCTATGGCGCAACGGATATCGCGCCTGTCTACGGATCAGGAGATTCCAGGTTCGAATCCTGGCAGGCTCGAAGTTTCTTTCTCATTCTTTTTTTACTACTGATTAAAAGCGGTTATTATCAAACCATTTCGAACCCCGACATCAAAAACGTACAGTCTATCTATAGATTAGAGCCTGGAATTATGATAAATTAAAAAATATGTTTTTAAAAAATGCCTTGATCTACCCTTAATTTCTTCCTATGGCAACAAGGGCCTGTGGCGCAACGGATAACGCGCCTGACTACGGATCAGGAGATTCCAGGTTCGAATCCTGGCAGGCTCGAAGTTTCTTTCTCATTCTTTTTTTACTACTGATTAAAAGCGGTTATTATCAAAACATTTCGAAAATTATCAAGTAAAGCAATATGAATAATTAACTTAATCAGATTATTTTTCTTCTTGGCATTTTGATGAAATTTTGAAAAAACACGCGAAAATATTTCGACTTTCAAAAATGATCCATTGAGAAACACTTTTAGAATGCTTCTGATGCTGTCATTATTATGGAAAATGTAAAACAAGAATAGACTTTGCATTTGATTCTTTTAATTAAAATT
Organism: Maratus michaelseni; assembly: GCA_963931845.1. Lineage (NCBI taxonomy): Eukaryota > Metazoa > Arthropoda > Arachnida > Araneae > Salticidae > Maratus > Maratus michaelseni. Next base: position 255,342,696 of record OZ007586.1, on the reverse strand, counting down.
CTTACACTGTTTAAAATTTCCTAAACCAATTACAACCACAGATGCCACAATATCTACATAGACGACTGATATCGAAATTAGAAAACAGATAAGTTGGGTCCAATTCTGCTAGTTTGTGGAGCATAAAAAAATATGTCTTGTCTCTTCCCTTACTCCAAAACTTATGCCAAAAACCTTGTTTTAAGGCACATTGTATACATTCAAACACGACAGAAGCCAGATCCATGTGTTTAAAGTCATTTATACTAACAAAAGGAGATATTATATTTTCAAGCCACACTTTTCCGGATCAAAGAAGAATGTTTCGAAACATAAATTTTACTTTATATAAGAAGTCAAAAAAATACCAACAAAGATTGACTTCCCTTTAAAAGTAAAATTTTGGTTCAAAAACGTACAGTCTATCTAAAGATTAGAGATAGGAATTATGATAAATAAAAAAATATGTTCTTAAAAATGCCTTGATCTACCCTTAATTTTTTCCTTTGTCGACAAGGGCCTGTGGCGCAACGGATAACGCGCCTGACTACGGATCAGGAGATTCCAGGTTCGAATCCTGGCAGGCTCGAAGTTTCTTTCTCATTCTTTTTTTACTACTGATTAAAAGCGGTTATTATCAAAACATTTCGAAAATTATCAAGTAAATCAATATGAATAATTAACTTAATCAGATTATTTTTCTTCTTGGCATTTTGATGAAATTTTGAAAAAACACGCGAAAATATTTCGACTTTCAAAAATTATCCATTGAGAAACACTTTTAGAATGCTTCTGATGCTGTCATTATTATGGAAAATGTAAAACAAGAATAAACTTTGCATTTGATTCTTTTAATTAAAATTCTTACACTGTTTAAAATTTCCTAAACCAATTACAACCACAGATGCCACAATAGCTACATAGACGACTGATATCGAAATTAGAAAACAGATAAGTTGGGTCCAATTCTGCTAGTTTGTGGAGCATAAAAAAATATGTCTTGTCTCTTCCCTTACTCCAAAACTTATACCAAAAACCTTGTTTTAAGGCACATTGTATACATTCAAACACGACAGAAGCCAGATCCATGTGTTTAAAGTCATTTATACTAACAAAAGGACATATTATATTTTCAAGCCACACTTTTCCGGATCAAAGAAGAATGTTTCGAAACATAAATTTTACTTTATATAAGAAGTCAAAAAAATACCAACAAAGATTGACCTCCCTTTAAAAGTAAAATTTTGGTTCAAAAACGTACAGTCTATCTAAAGATTAGAGATAGGAATTATGATAAATAAAAAAATAAGTTCTTAAAAATGCCTTGATCTACCCTTAATTTTTTCCTTTGCCCACAAGGGCCTGTGGCGCAACGGATAACGCGCCTGACTACGGATCAGGAGATTCCAGGTTCGAATCCTGGCATGCTCGAAGGTTCTTTCTCATTCTTTTTTTACTACTGATTAAAAGCGGTTATTATCAAACCATTTCGAACCCCGACATCAAAAACGTACAGTCTATCTATAGATTAGAGCCTGGAATTATGATAAATTAAAAAATATGTTTTTAAAAAATGCCTTGATCTACCCTTAATTTCTTCCTTTGGCAACAAAGACCTATGGCGCAACGGATATCGCGCCTGTCTACGGATCAGGAGATTCCATGTTCGAATCCTGGCAGGCTCGATGTTTCTTTCTCATTCTTTTTTCACTACTGATAAAAAGCGGTTATTATCAAACCATTTCGAACCCCGACATCAAAAACGTACAGTCTATCTATAGATTAGAGCCTGGAATTATGATAAATTAAAAAATATGTTTTTAAAAAATGCCTTGATCTACCCTTAATTTCTTCCTATGGCAACAAGGGCCTGTGGCGCAACGGATAACGCGCCTGACTACGGATCAGGAGATTCCAGGTTCGAATCCTGGCAGGCTCGAAGTTTCTTTCTCATTCTTTTTTTACTACTGATTAAAAGCGGTTATAATCAAAACATTTCGAAAATTATCAAGTAAAGCAATATGAATAATTAACTTAATCAGATTATTTTTCTTCTTGGCATTTTGATGAAATTTTGAAAAAACACGCGAAAATATTTCGACTTTCAAAAATTATCCATTGAGAAAAACTTTTAGAATGCTTCAGATGCTGTCATTATTATGGAAAATGTAAAAAAAGAATAGACTTTGCATTTGATTCTTTTAATTAAAATTCTTACACTGTTTAAAATTTCCTAAACCAATTACAACCACAGATGCCACAATAGCTACATAGACGACTGATATCGAAATTAGAAAACAGATAAGTTGGGTCCAATTCTGCTAGTTTGTGGAGCATAAAAAAATATGTCTTGTCTCTTCCCTTACTCCAAAACTTATACCAAAAACCTTGTTTTAAGGCACATTGTATACATTCAAACACGACAGAAGCCAGATCCATGTGTTTAAAGTCATTTATACTAACAAAAGGACATATTATATTTTCAAGCCACACTTTTCCGGATCAAAGAAGAATGTTTCGAAACATAAATTTTACTTTATATAAGAAGTCAAAAAAATACCAACAAAGATTGACTTCCCTTTAAAAGTAAAATTTTGGTTCAAAAACGTACAGTCTATCTAAAGATTAGAGATAGGAATTATGATAATGAAAAAAATATGTTCTTAAAAATGCCTTGATCAAGGCCTCCTTATCATAGTATCAGGCCTCACAATCAGCAAGTTTCCTTTGACCGCTATATTCTCCTGCTACTAGCGCCATCAATCGTCAGTAATAGGAGTACTTTCGACATGAAATTTTTTCACAGCTCCATTTGTTCTATGCATCTGCTTATGAACTAGTATCGGTGTAGCAGAGCTGCTAGATTTTTCTATTCTCTTTTTGGATACCAGTTTTTTAGTACGGACAATTTTGTTTTGTTTGATCGGAGAATTCTGGGAATTAAAAGAACATTATTTTCTCTAAAAATATACTGGTGTTCAAAGAGCCGGAGACTTGGCAACTCTGCGGTAGTATCCACCAGGCGGCGATACCTTCCGGTGAAAGTCAATTAATAAGTGGCAATTACCGCGGACATTTTCTCCCATAGACTTTCTCCGGATTGTCAAGTCTTATCTATTAAGGGAGTCTTGGCCTTGATCTACCCTTAATTTCTTCCTTTGTCGACTAGGTCCTGTGGGCGCAACGGATAACGCGCCTGACTACGGATCAGGAGATTCCAGGTTCGAATCCTGGCAGGCTCGAAGTTTCTTTTTCATTATTTTGTTTACTACTGATTACAAGAGGTTATAATCAAAACATTTCGAACCCCGACATCAAAAACGTACAGTCTACCTATAGATTAGAGCCTGGAATTATGATAAATTAAAAAATATGTTTTTAAAAAATGCCTTGATCTACCCTTAATTTCTTCCTTTGTCAACAAGGGCCTTTGGCGCAACGGATAACGCGCCTGACTACGGATCAGGAGATTCCAGGTTCGAATCATGGCAGGCTCGAAGTTCCTGCTCATTCTTTTTTTACTACTGATTAAAAGCGGTTATTATCAAACCATTTCGAACCCCGACATCAAAAACGTACAGTCTATCTATAGATTAGAGCCTGGAATTCTGATAAATTAAAAAATATGTTTTTAAAAAATGCCTTGATCTACCCTTAATTTCTTCTTTTGGCAACAAGGGCCTGTGGCGCAACGGATAACGCGCCTGACTACGGATCAGGAAATTCCAGGTTCGAAGTTTCTTTTTCATTATTTTGTTGGCCCCACCAGTGGCTGAGAGGTTGTGCTCTCGAAGCTGGTAGACGGGAGGTGCTGGGTTCGATACCAATCGCGCCCGTCGGCCTAATCGCTCGGAGTTTTCGTGGTTTTCTTTCGAGCCGTGGATTTTCTCCATGCGTAAATACGGATTAGGTTCGCTTAGAAAGACCCCCACGAAGGGCACTCCCCCCGGGCCTATATCCCTAGTGTCGATAATTGGCCGTCAATAATCAACCCAACCCATTATTTTGTTTACTACTGATTACAAGAGGTTATTATAAAAACATTTCGAACCCCGACATCAAAAACGTACAGTCTATCTATAGATTAGAGCCTGGAATTATGATAAATTAAAAAATATGTTCTTAAAAAAAGCCTTGATCTACCCTTAATTTCTTCCTTTGGCAACAAGGGCCTGCGGCGCAACGGATAACGCTCCTGACTACGGATCAGGAGATTCCAGGTTCGAATCCTGGGAGGCTCGAAATTTCTTTCTCATTCTTTTTTTACTACTGATTACAAGCGGTTATTATCAAAACATTTCGAAAATTATCAAGTAAAGCAATATGAATAATTAATTTAAACAGATTATTTTTCTTCTTGGCATTTTGATGAAATTTTGAAAAACCACGCGAATATATTTCGACTTTCAAAAATTATCCATTGAGAAACACTTTCAGAATGCTTCTGATGCTGTCATTATTATGGAAAATTTAAAAAAAAGAATAGACTTTGCATTTGATTCTTTTAATTAAAATTCTTACACTGTTTAAAATTTCCTAAACCAATTACAACCACAGATGCCACAATATCTACATAGACGACTGATATCGACATTAGAAAACAGATAAGTTAGGTCCAAATCTGCTAGTTTGTGGAACATAAAAAAATATGTTTTGTCTTTTCCCTTACTCCAAAATTAATACAGAAAACATTGTTTTAAGGCACATTGTATACATTCAAACACGACAGAATCCAGATCCATGTGTTTAAAGTCATTTATACTAACAAAAGGACATATTATATTTTCAAGCTACACTTTTCCGGATCAAAGAAGAATGTTTCGAAACATAAATTTTACTTTATATAAGAAGTAAAAAAAAGGAACAGATGTGTTACTATCACGCTAAAATGTAAACAAAAGATTGGCGACTGTTTGTTTGGCGCGATTTCCAAGACTGCGCCAAACGAATAACTTAATACAATGGCTAGGTTGCCATTAAAGAAAAAAATCCCCTAAATTTGGCGACTTTTTTCTTTTTTTTAACCGATAATTTTTTTTTTTTTTTTTAGCGTGAGTGTAAAGCATCTAAGCCAAAAAAAATACCAACAAAGATTGACTTCCCTTTAAAAGTAAAATTTTGGTTCAAAAACGTACAGTCTATCTAAAGATTAGAGATAGGAATTATGATAAATAAAAAAATATGTTCTTAAAAATGCCTTGATCTACCCTTAATTTCTTCCTTTGCCTACAAGGACCTGTGGCGCAACGAATAACGCGCCTGACTACGGGTCAGGAGATTCCAGGTTCGGATCCTGGCAGGCTGGAAGTTTCTTTCTCATTCTTTTTTTACTACTGATTAAAAGCGGTTATTATCAAAACATTTCGAAAATTATCAAGTAAAGAATATGAATAATTAACATAATCAGATTATTTTTCTTCTTGGCATTTTGATGAAATTTTGAAAAAACACGCGAAAATATTTCGACTTTCAAAAATTATCCATTGAGACACACTTTCAGTTTGCTTCTGATTCTGTCGTTATTATGGAAAATGTAAAAAAAGAATAGACTTTGCATTTGATTCTTTTAATTAAAATTCTTACGCTGTTTAAAATTTCCTAAATCAATTACGCCCCACCAGTGGCTGAGAGATTGTGCTTTCGAAGCTGGTAGACGGGAGGTGCTGGGTTCGATCCCAATCGCGCCCGTCGGCCTAATCGTTCGGAGTTTTCGTGGTTTTCTTCGAGCCGTGGGTTTATCCATGCATAAATACGGATTAGGTTCCCTTAGAAAGACCCCCACGAAGGGCACTCCCCCCGGGCCTATATCCCTAGTGTAGATAATTGGCCGTCTATAATCAACCCACCCTAAACCAATTACAACCACAGATGCCACAATATCTACATAGAAGACTGATATCGACATTAGAAAACAGATAAGTTGGGTCCAATTCTGCTAGTTTGTGGAACATAAAAAAATATGTTTTGTCTTTTCCCTTACTCCAAAACTAATACAGAAAACCTTGTTTTAAGGCACATTGTATACATTCAAACACGTCAGAAGCCAGATCCATGTGTTTAAAATCAATTATACTAAGAAAAGGACATATTGTATTTTCAAGCTACACTTTTCCGGATCAAAGAAGAATGTTTCGAAACATAAATTTTACTTTATATAAGAAGTCAAAAAAATACCAACAAAGATTGACTTCCCTTTAAAAGTAAAATTTTGGTTCAAAAACGTACCGTCTATCTAAAGATTAGAGATATCAAATATGATAAATAAAAAAATATGTTCTTAAAAATGCCTTGATCTACCCTTAATTTCTTCTTTTGCTTACAAGGGCTTGTGGCGCAACGGATAACGCGCCTGACTACGGGTTAGGAGATTTCAGGTTCAAATCCTGGCAGGCACGAAGTTTCGTTTTCATTATTTTGTTTACTACTGATTACAAGAGGTTATTATCAAAACATTTCGAACCCCGACATCAAAAACGTACAGTCTATCTATAGATTAGACCCACCAGTGGCTGAGAGGTTGTGCTCTCGAAGCTGGTAGACGGGAGGTGCTGGGTTCGTTCCCAATCGCGCCCGTCGGCCTAATCGTTCGGAGTTTTCGTGGTTTTCTTCGAGCCGTGGATTTATCCATGCGTAAATACGGATTAGGTTCCCTTAGAAAGACCCCCACGAAGGGCACTCCTCCCGGGCCTATATCCCTAGTGAAGATAATTGGCCGTCAATAATCAACCCTATCTATAGATTAGAGCCTGGAATTATGATAAATTAAAAAATATGTTCTTAAAAAATGCCTTGATCTACCCTTAATTTCTTCCTTTGTCAACAAGGGCCTGCGGCGCAACGGATAACGCGCCTGACTACGGATCAGGAGATTCCAGGTTCGAATCCTGGGTGGCTCGAAATTTCTTTCTCATTCTTTTTTTACTACTGATTACAAGCGGTTATTATCAAAACATTTCGAAAATTATCAAGTAAAGCAATATGAATAATTAATTTAAACAGATTATTTTTCTTCTTGGCATTTTGATGAAATTTTGAAAAACCACGCGAATATATTTCGACTTTCAAAAATTATCCATTGAGAAACACTTTCAGAATGCTTCTGATGCTGTCATTATTATGGAAAATGTAAAAAAAGAATAGACCTTGCATTTGATTCTTTTAATTAAAATTCTTACACTGTTTAAAATTTCCTAAACCAATTACAACCACAGATGCCACAATATCTACATAGACGACTGATATCGACATTAGAAAACAGATAAGTTAGGTCCAAATCTGCTAGTTTGTGGAACATAAAAAAATATGTTTTGTCTTTTCCCTTACTCCAAAATTAATACAGAAAACCTTGTTTTAAGGCACATTGTATACATTCAAACACGACAGAATCCAGATCCATGTGTTTAAAGTCATTTATACTAACAAAAGGACATATTATATTTTCAAGCTACACTTTTCCGGATCAAAGAAGAATGTTTCGAAACATAAATTTTACTTTATATAAGAAGTCAAAAAAATACCAACAAAGATTGACTTCCCTTTAAAAGTAAAATTTTGGTTCAAAAACGTACAGTCTATCTAAAGATTAGAGATAGGAATTATGATAAATAAAAAAATATGTTCTTAAAAATGCCTTGATCAAGGCCTCCTTATCATAGTATCAGGCCTCACAATCAGCAAGTTTCCTTTGACCGCTATATTCTCCTGCTACTAGCGCCATCAATCGTCAGTAATAGGAGTACTTTCGACATGAAATTTTTTCACAGCTCCATTTGTTCTATGCATCTGCTTATGAACTAGTATCGGTGTAGCAGAGCTGCTAGATTTTTCTATTCTCTTTTTGGATACCAGTTTTTTAGTACGGACAATTTTGTTTTGTTTCATCGGAGAATTCTGGGAATTAAAAGAACAACATTTTCTCTAAAAATATACTGGTGTTCAAAGAGCCGGAGACTTGGCAACTCTGCGGTAGTATCCACCAGGCGGCGATACCTTCCGGTGAAAGTCAATTAATAAGTGGCAATTACCGCGGACATTTTCTCCCATAGACTTTCTCCGGATTGTCAAGTCTTATCTATTAAGGGAGTCTTGGCCTTGATCTACCCTTAATTTCTTCCTTTGTCGACTAGGTCCTGTGGCGCAACGGATAACGCGCCTGACTACGGATCAGGAGATTCCAGGTTCGAATCCTGGCAGGCTCGAAGTTTCTTTTTCATTATTTTGTTTACTACTGATTACAAGAGGTTATAATCAAAACATTTCGAACCCCGACATCAAAAACGTACAGTCTACCTATAGATTAGAGCCTGGAATTATGATAAATTAAAAAATATGTTTTTAAAAAATGCCTTGATCTACCCTTAATTTCTTCTTTTGGCAACAAGGGCCTGTGGCGCAACGGATAACGCGCCTGACTACGGATCAGGAAATTCCAGGTTCGAAGTTTCTTTTTCATTATTTTGTTGGCCCCACCAGTGGCTGAGAGGTTGTGCTCTCGAAGCTGGTAGACGGGAGGTGCTGGGTTCGATCCCAATCGCGCCCGTCGGCCTAATCGCTCGGAGTTTTCGTGGTTTTCTTTCGAGCCGTGGATTTTCTCCATGCGTAAATACGGATTAGGTTCCCTTAGAAAGACCCCCACGAAGGGCACTCCTCCCGGGCCTATATCCCTAGTGTCGATAATTGGCCGTCAATAATCAACCCAACCCATTATTTTGTTTACTACTGATTACAAGAGGTTATTATAAAAACATTTCGAACCCCGACATCAAAAACGTACAGTCTATCTATAGATTAGAGCCTGGAATTATGATAAATTAAAAAATATGTTCTTAAAAAAAGCCTTGATCTACCCTTAATTTCTTCCTTTGGCAACAAGGGCCTGCGGCGCAACGGGTTGGGTTGGGTTGATTATTGACGGCCAATTATCGACACTAGGGATATAGGCCCAGGGGGAGTGCCCTTCGTGGGGGTCTTTCTAAGGGAACCTAATCCGTATTTACGCATGGAGAAAATCCACGGCTCGAAAGAAAACCACGAAAACTCCGAGCGATTAGGCCGACGGGCGCGATTGGGATCGAACCCAGCACCTCCCGCTGCGGCGCAACGGATAACGCTCCTGACTACGGATCAGGAGATTCCAGGTTCGAATCCTGGGAGGCTCGAAATTTCTTTCTCATTCTTTTTTTACTACTGATTACAAGCGGTTATTATCAAAACATTTCGAAAATTATCAAGTAAAGCAATATGAATAATTAATTTAAACAGATTATTTTTCTTCTTGGCATTTTGATGAAATTTTGAAAAACCACGCGAATATATTTCGACTTTCAAAAATTATCCATTGAGAAACACTTTCAGAATGCTTCTGATGCTGTCATTATTATGGAAAATTTAAAAAAAAGAATAGACTTTGCATTTGATTCTTTTAATTAAAATTCTTACTCTGTTTAAAATTTCCTAAACCAATTACAACCACAGATGCCACAATATCTACATAGACGACTGATATCGACATTAGAAAACAGATAAGTTAGGTCCAAATCTGCTAGTTTGTGGAACATAAAAAAATATGTTTTGTCTTTTCCCTTACTCCAAAATTAATACAGAAAACCTTGTTTTAAGGCACATTGTATACATTCAAACACGACAGAATCCAGATCCATGTGTTTAAAGTCATTTATACTAACAAAAGGACATATTATATTTTCAAGCTACACTTTTCCGGATCAAAGAAGAATGTTTCGAAACGTAAATTTTACTTTATATAAGAAGTAAAAAAAAAGGAACAGATGTGTTACTATCACGCTAAAATGTAAACAAAAGATTGGCGACTGTTTGTTTGGCGCGATTTCCAAGACTGCGCCAAACGAATAACTTAATACAATGGCTAGGTTGCCATTAAAAAAAAAAATCCCCTAAATTTGGCGACTTTTTTCTTTTTTTTAACCGATAATTTTTTTTTTTTTTTAGCGTGAGTGTAAAGCATCTAAGCCAAAAAAAATACCAACAAAGATTGACTTCCCTTTAAAAGTAAAATTTTGGTTCAAAAACGTACAGTCTATCTCAAGATTAGAGATAGGAATTATGATAAATAAAAAAATATGTTCTTAAAAATGCCTTGATCTACCCTTAATTTCTTCCTTTGCCTACAAGGACCTGTGGCGCAACGAATAACGCGCCTGACTACGGGTCAGGAGATTCCAGGTTCGGATCCTGGCAGGCTCGAAGTTTCTTTCTCATTCTTTTTTTACTACTGATTAAAAGCGGTTATTATCAAAACATTTCGAAAATTATCAAGTAAAGAATATGAATAATTAACATAATCAGATTATTTTTCTTCTTGGCATTTTGATGAAATTTTGAAAAAACACGCGAAAATATTTCGACTTTCAAAAATTATCCATTGAGACACACTTTCAGTTTGCTTCTGATTCTGTCGTTATTATGGAAAATGTAAAAAAAGAATAGACTTTGCATTTGATTCTTTTAATTAAAATTCTTACGCTGTTTAAAATTTCCTAAATCAATTACGCCCCACCAGTGGCTGAGAGATTGTGCTTTCGAAGCTGGTAGACGGGAGGTGCTGGGTTCGATCCCAATCGCGCCCGTCGGCCTAATCGTTCGGAGTTTTCGTGGTTTTCTTCGAGCCGTGGGTTTATCCATGCGTAAATACGGATTAGGTTCCCTTAGAAACACCCCCACGAAGGGCACTCCCCCCGGGCCTATATCCCTAGTGTAGATAATTGGCCGTCTATAATCAACCCACCCTAAACCAATTACAACCACAGATGCCACAATATCTACATAGAAGACTGATATCGACATTAGAAAACAGATAAGTTGGGTCCAATTCTGCTAGTTTGTGGAACATAAAAAAATATGTTTTGTCTTTTCCCTTACTCCAAAACTAATACAGAAAACCTTGTTTTAAGGCACATTGTATACATTCAAACACGTCAGAAGCCAGATCCATGTGTTTAAAATCAATTATACTAAGAAAAGGACATATTGTATTTTCAAGCTACACTTTTCCGGATCAAAGAAGAATGTTTCGAAACATAAATTTTACTTTATATAAGAAGTCAAAAAAATACCAACAAAGATTGACTTCCCTTTAAAAGTAAAATTTTGGTTCAAAAACGTACCGTCTATCTAAAGATTAGAGATATCAAATATGATAAATAAAAATATATGTTCTTAAAAATGCCTTGATCTACCCTTAATTTCTTCCTTTGCTTACAAGGGCTTGTGGCGCAACGGATAACGCGCCTGACTACGGGTTAGGAGATTTCAGGTTCGAATCCTGGCAGGCACGAAGTTTCTTTTTCATTATTTTGTTGACTACTGATTACAAGAGGTTATTATCAAAACATTTCGAACCCCGACATCAAAAACGTACAGTCTATCTATAGATTAGAGCCTGGAATTATGATAAATTAAAAAATATGTTCTTAAAAAATGCCTTGATCTACCCTTAATTTCTTCCTTTGTCAACAAGGGCCTGCGGCGCAACGGATAACGCGCCTGACTACGGATCAGGAGATTCCAGGTTCGAATCCTGGCAAGCTCGAAGTTTCTTTCTCATTCTTTTTTTACTACTGATTACAAGCGGTTATTATCAAAACATTTCGAAAATTATCAAGTAAAGCAATATGAATAATTAATTTAAACAGATTATTTTTCTTCTTGGCATTTTGATGAAATTTTGAAAAACCACGCGAAAATATTTCGACTTTCAAAAATTATCCATTGAGAATCACTTTCAGTTTGCTTCTGATGCTGTCATTATTATGGAAAATGTAAAAAAAGAATAGACTTTGCATTTGATTCTTTTAATTAAAATTCTTACCCTGTTTAAAATTTCATAAACCAATTACAACCACAGATGCCACAATATCTCCATAGACGACTGATATCGACATTAGAAAACATAAGTTGGGTCCAATTCTGCTAGCGGGCCTATATCCCTAGTGTAGATAATTGGCCGTCAATAATCAACCAACCAACCAACCAATTCTGCTAGTTTGCGGAACATAAAAAAATATGTTTTGTCTCTTCCCTTACTCCAAAACTAATACCAAAAACCTTGTTTTAAAGCACATTGTATACATTCAAACACGACAGAAGCCAGATCCATGTGTTTAAAATCAATTATACTAACAAAAGACATATTATTATTTATATATAAAGAGCAGTTATTAATTTTGCAGCTAAATAATCTTCTATTTAACTTTCTCGCTCACCCGAATCTTATATAAGACTACAAACTAAAGCCTGTTCTCAAAATCCAACTGGCTGCTTTCTGACAAACTTTTGATTTAATTTTTTGCTCGTAAACTTGGCAGGTGCTCGTCTTAAGAAACTGTGTAATCAAAATGTTTTTCCGTTTTAGGTAAATTTTTCAGGAAAACTGTTGTCAAAGTTGACGTTTTGAACCGAATATCAGGAGGCAGGGCTTAATTTCTAAGAAAAAGAGTACCAGAGCCCTAATATTCTGCAGTTCTAGCACCACGTAGCGTATCCCCCACCCTCCTCTGCCGTGACTCTAATCTTCATATTTGTATTTCATACATTATTTTCAACATTTAAAGCATTGTTTTTTTATCCAGCAAAATAAAAATTTCAAATACTACATCTATCTGCGTATACTTAGCTATCCACTATTCCACTTTTTAGTTATTACTACTTCCAAACAGACACATTTGCCTAATCTTAAAGTTAATTAATCGAAGAATTCTGCGATTAAATAAGCTTAAGAATATGATTCGGAAATACTGTTAACACAAAAAAATGAATAGTTCGCAGCTATGCAGAAAAGAAAAAAGATTATTCCTGTTAACTCTTTATTCTGATCAAAATAGCATTAAAATGATTTGAAATGGAAATAAATAAAATTTGAATTTAAGACAGATTGAGCTTGAGCCTGCCCAAACCCGAAGACTGATATAAAAATCCAGCCTGTTTCATCTCCCTCTCTTACGTGAGCGACACATTACGTCACTTATAAGTGTTTTTATTAAAAGATTGGAAATGGGAGGGGAACGAAAGGGTAATTTAGGACTCAATTTTCGGAAGCATTATTTCACCGAGCTCCGGAGCGCAATGTTAATGAGCTCCGGTGAATTCTGGACAATATTTAAATATTTACTAGAAACAAAGAAGTACCAGATCTGAGCTCCAGTGGGCTCCGGCGCAAATTAAGCTCTGTCAGGAGGCGACAAAGGGAAAAAACTGCCGTCCTAAGACAACAATTGCTTTTTACTTAAGATGTAATTGAAAAAAAAAACTAAATCTGTGGCGCTACGATCCATTAAAGATCACGGCCTACAATGTCCAGCCCTGTTTTCTTGACCATGGGCCCTGAGTTGCTATCTATATATTTAAAACGAAAAGCTCATTCTGTCAAATCCACATGAAAATCGTCTCTTTGCACATGCGTCAACGTTTTTTTTATGGCTTCTACCCTCAGAAACGGGAAACCTGGTTGATCAACCAACCCTAACCTGGTTGATCAACCAACCCTCACCTGTTTAGACTAGGGGTATTGTAAAGGGTGATTGAAAACGGATGAAGCCGTACCATTGCATTGAAAGCATAGACTTTCTAAATTATATTTGCTCTGAGGTTAATAGCAAAAGCTTTTTTTTAAAGAAGTAATGTTTTCACTACCAAATATGCATATTTTTTTGCAAAATGTTAAAGAGAGTTTGGATGCAGTTATAGTTATAACCGATTGAAGTGTCAGAGAGTTCGGAAGATGAGAATAATTTTTTTATTGCTATGTTAAAGGAGCCGACGTGAAAACAAACAAACAAACAAAAAAGTGGGAAGAAAACATTTCTTTTACAACACGATAACACTGTTTTTTCACGAAATTTTTACACGGGTTGTAAAACCGTTTTATTTATCACCAATAAAGATTTCAAGGAGTTCGGACAAAAAGAATTTTTTTATTTTAAAACTATGAAACAACCCTAGGTAAAAAAAAATGAGCGTTTTTATCTCTAAATATCAATATTTTTTGCGAATTTCTCATTTTAAAATATAATTTCATACAAAATCAGGTTAAAGAAATAAAATAATAAAACCTTGATTTTGTTTAAATTTATTATCTCGGATTTATTATTTCGGGCCCGGGAAACGCCGGGCTGGGGTAAGCTAGTACTGCATATGTCCCGTCCCGGTCAGCGGTCAGCTCAGTGTTTATTTCCCAAGCAATTTTAATGCCGGTTGAGTAAGTTGTAGAATTTTGTGTAGTATATTGTATATGCTGGTTCAATTGTCAATGATTTTTTTAAACAAATATATATATTAATACTTTAACCATGCCTCTTGCTTTAATTTAATTTGTAATTTAAGACTGGAGACTGATTTCAGAACATAGACTCATTTTTAAAAAAAATTTCAGCACTAGGGACACAAACTCCTCACAATTAAAAGTTACTTGATTAAAGGTTATTTCAGGAAATATTTCGCTATTAATTATGAGAAAGAGTAAGTATTACCACGAATTTTGAATGTAAGAAAGGATAAACCTTGAGTAAAAAAGTGAAGTACATTTTTTGTATTTTAATGGAAATAATTTAACATACCATCCTGACTTAGAGAAAATCAATTTGATATACCTGAACTTAAAAGAATAAAATGCAATTTCATAACTTTTTTGCTAAAATAAATTTTCAAATTAAAATGTACATTAATATAGTGGTAATGACTAATAAGTTTTTATTTTAGGTAAAATGTTTATGAATTACTTTGCTGTAGAAAAAATTATACTATTATAATTTAGATATACTAAAAATTGTTTTATTATTACAATCAAGCCATATGAAATATTTCAAGAAATACATCAAGCTATTAAATTTTTTTATCGCATATAAATAATCAAACATCATTTTCTGTTTAATTCTTTTTCCATTTAAAAATTTTAAAACTGTATGCATAATAAAAAAATCCCTGACGGCTCGGCCTACAGGCACAGGTAGATTTCGAAGACGCAGACCGTAGGACGCCTGTTTGTTGGGAATTGCGGAAGAAATGATCTTTTTGCCATGATGCCTCAGTTGGGACCGCTCACATCGAAATCTAACTTGTTTGCAGTAGAGCCGCAGGGATTTTTTTTTTTTTGCTATAAGGCTTGGTCTTATAAGAAACTTGTCAATATAAAAGTTTTAGATAATATTAAGAGGATTTATAATAAATTTAAGCGGATTTGATATCTTGGGAATTGACGAAGTTATGATTTTTTTTCTTCTGAAACCCCTATTCCCCCCCCCCCCTTGGGGCCATTTTTAGTGACATCAAAAATTTGTCATACATAAATTTTCGGCCCTTTTCATAGAAGTAATAATAACTCTAAGCGGTTTCGATACGTATCATAATTAAGAAGTTATGTTTTTTTTTGTTTTCGCAAAAAGCCCCCCCCATTTCCCCCCTTGTGTCGATTTTGCCCATTAACGAACTTGACCGATATTTTATGCCCCTTGATTTTACGTATCAGTTTGAAAGAGATTTATGCATAATAATTGAAGTTATCGTGTCCATAAAAAACTGACATAGATAGATAGACATAGGTGAAGTTTTGAACTGTTTTGGGTTCTGGGATTCATGATCGGGTTGGGTTGGGTTGATTATTGACGGCCAATTATCGACACTTGGGATATAGGCCCGGGGGGAGTGCCCTGCATGGGGGTGTTTCTAAGGGAACCTAACCCGTATTTACGCATGGATAAATCCACGGCTCGAAGAAAACCACGAAAACTCCGAACGATTAGGCCGACGGGCGCGATTGGGATCGAACCCAGCACCTCCCGTCTACCAGCTTCGAGAGCAGAACCTCTCAGCCACTGGTGGGGCGGAGTCAT